>VNJM01001554.1:0-436681 GCA_008042475.1 Drosophila kanapiae | reverse complement strand
GAATGTTTGAAGCGCTTGGCTCGCTGCTCGAGCAAGGCGCAGGGTCAGCAGGAGCTGTACAGCTTGGCCATCTCCCGTTTTGACCTGCCCGGAGAGCCGGGCTTCCCCCTGAACTCCATTTACACACGGTCCGAGGATCCGGACAAGATGCGTCAGTACATCCTGCAGCTGCGCCATGAGACGGGCAACAGACTGCTGGAGAAGGTCTTCGATACGCCCGATGACAAGCCCAGCAAGTGGTGGACCTGCTTTGCCAAGAGGAAGTTCATGGAGAAGAGCTTGTCGGGACCGGGAATGTGAAATCCGCAAAGGCGAATCCATAATGCACACCAAAAATTGAGATTTAATGCTTTTTTAAGTATTAATTTGGATTTTTCCATTACCCATTGACTCTCAATTGATGCCAATTTGGTGCAGTGCATTGTTCATAATTAAAAGACTTCTTTTTACATATGGAAACTTGTTATAAACATTTTTTTTTTACTTATTATTGTACAGCAGTTATTTACTTAAATATATTTCCAAATAAATTAACAATCCAGTAATTAAAAACGTTACATTTTGGGGATATATTCTTTTTATTACAATACGCGTATTTCATTCATTTTATTTTGTTTGCCATTAAACAACCGTTTTAAATTTTAAAAGATTAGGTTTTGAGCTTAGAAATATATTGATTACTTGATTTATTTTTATAAAACTAGTACTAGCAAGAAAACTAACATCTATTTTATTTTGTTATCTCAATTTAAAATATAAAATAAGGGTAGGGATTCTATGAATCTATGAATTAATAATAGATCAAGCTTTGAGGATAATCATACTTGATAAATCATTTAAACAATATATTTGTACTTATAAACACTAGCAGATTATTCTATTAATTTCAAACAATTAATGCCAAGATTTGTAATCATTTATTAAAATTGTTTTTTGTTTGCAGATCATCATGTTCTTTTTCTTTTCTTTTTGAAGCCAATTTACAACTCATTTATACATAAACAAATGCACAGCTTAAAACTAATAACAACGAACAGAAAAAAAAAGAAAAAAAAGGAATAGAAAAATAGACAATATATATAATACGAATTAAGCTTATTAATTAACAGTAGAGCGTGGCAACGCATTCTCACACACAGTAAGTATTCGGTGACAGACAGCATTATTTACAAACAAAAATACTCGCTATCGACGTACATAATATATAAGCCTATTTGAACTCCTTGACGATCTCCACGATCGATTGATAGGTCCCGGTCACTATTCCCAGGACGGCCACCGTCAGGATGACAATGTTCTTGAAGTACGCCCATACGCCCAGTCCCTTGGGCACCTGGGCCCGGATCACAAAATCGATCAGCACTGGGATGACGAAGGCCAGGCAAGTGGAGCACAAGGCGCCGATAAGGGAGATAAACAGATTTAGCTTGGGAACGACCAGCGCCACGCCAACTGAAAAGGAAAATGGGGAGTTAAGTTTTAATTTGGGGAGAAAAGATGAAAATCTAAACAGTATTTAAAGTTATGAATAAACCGCGCAGAGACACGTCACTCTTCTACAGAAAATATCTATATGTATGGATATATGTGAAAAAAATCGATATTCGGTTTGTGCCAAAGAAAAGCTTAAGAATAGTTTAAAAAATTATTGTTGCAAATAAATATAAAGTAATACAAATGTAGTTTTAAATATACTTTAAAAATATATAGCCGAAAAACAACATAAATAAAATTAATAAAATATTTAACCGCTTAGATCAATATTAAAATGTTTAATGCGATATTTTTTGATACTTCAAGTTTCGATATGTCAAACTATACGATATTTTCCTCTCGCTAGGCATCCCTACTTAGGTAGACTGATAGCTATGAATTTATACTTATATTTCTAGTGTTTCCACTCGTAGATTATAATTAAGTTAAATACTATAAATAAAATAAAATCAAATAAATAAAGTTCTATCGCCAACTCACATGTCATCATCACCATTAAAAATCGCAGGCACACCTGCATCGTTATGGGATACTTTTGGGCACAATTATTGGACCGCTTCAGTGGCGGCCAAAGGATCTTCATCATCACAAAGAACTGGATGGGATAGCCCAAAAAGACGCCCAAAGCAGCTACCATTTTTACCACCTGCGAAAATCTACAAGGGAATAAGAAGAACACATTTTTTGATTACAAAAACTATATCTTTCTAGACAAGGAAATGGGAACTTACACTTCCTCAACCACAAGATTCAGTGTTATGCTGCCGGCCACATCCTCGCCCCATCGCACATAGCTCACGAAGCCCGTAAATATGAACAGGGCCGTGGTTAAGAACATCGTCGAGTTAAGGACACCAAATCGGCTGCTGAAGTTATCCGGGTTGCGCATCGAGTTCCTTAGCGGCAGGATAAGGGCAATGCCCTCGTAAGAGAAGAGCGCCGTGCCAAAGAACAGCGCCAGCTGCGATCCGTTGGTAAAGAGGTGCCTCTCAGAGATCGGTGGCATGGGGCCGTCCGAGAAGGCAATGGTCAGCGTGGCAAGCAGGCCGAAGAGGAGTGCCACATTGGCGAACGCGGACACGGGCGAGATGTACTTCAGGTTGGTCATCAGCGAGGGGATCATGGCGGGCAGCAGGGTGATCAGCATCACCATGCTCATGCTAATGTCGATGCCATTCTGCTGGAGCACCTGGAAATTAGAAAATAATAAAAGAGGTAAGCCTTATTTTCTAAAATATTTATCCTGAAGGGTTATTGTTAATGCTCCTTCCACATTGAAACACTTTTTCAAATGCCAATTAAAGGCTGACAGCCACTTTAAGTTCAAATTAAGAACACATTCTTCCTGAAAAATTAGGTAGTAAGGATATGCAAGATACAAGCTCTTAACGTTCAGTTAAGGCTAACGACTGCTTTAGCTTTTATTAAACTTCGGCGTTTTTATTTTGTGACTTTTCTAAATTTTAGAACCGAAAATATTAGAAGGCAGACTTCCTGAAAGGATTATAGTAAACTACTGGGGTAATAGTTACTATGAAGTAATTACTACCAAGACAATGGTCGTCTTCCAGTTAAGGCTAACCTTCACTTTAAGCAATAATTTAAATACTGAATTAATTATACAGATTTAATATATATATGTAGGTATATTCCCTTACCTGATGCAGGTTCTCTGTGATAAACACAAAGTAGATAGCGCAGAATCCGAACTGGGTGACGCAGAGGAACATCTCGACGACGAGCTTCATAAAGCGCGACATTCGCCGAAGGGGCCGTGGCCCGTACTCAAAGCACTTCTCCACGGTCTCCGGATAGTCGAGGAAATCCACGCCGGGCGTTCGTTCCACGGCAAGCACGGAGCCGCTTATGAGCATCCGTTCGCAGTGGACGCACATCACCGCTATGATGGGCAGAAGGATCGTGGCGCCAGCCAGGCCGCCGTTCTTGAAGCAATCGCCCATGGCGAAGAGTCCGGCACCGACGCTGCCCTTGAAAAGATGAGTGGCGGCCTCCAGGGCGCTGGTCTCGTGACCGCGCCGCTTTACCGCTCCGCCGCCATTCTCCTCGTCCCCGGTCCCTGTGGCGCCCGCTTCCTGCTGCTTCTCAAGGTTCCTATCCATAGCCTTGTCCAGCTTAATGCTGGTGATCTCCAGTGTCCTGCCCATGTCGTTGCCTGATTCGATTGTCTTTTGGTCGCTGCACTGCTGCTTCTGTGGGTTAAATGGAAAATTTTCAGAACTCGCACTCGATCTCTCTTTTGGTTCCTTGGCGACTCTTTCGGGAGCTTTAACTGTTTACCGATTTACCGGTCAAGTGCTCGCTATAAAAACCCAAAAATAAACTCTTGTATTGTCAAACTTTATCACTCTCCCGCTTTATCCCGCTCTCTCCTGAACTTCTCACGGATTAACCCTAGAAAGTTCAGCTTTTAAGTCGCTGAAGATGTCATTAACGACTTATTTTAATTTAATAAAAAGTTAAATAAGCTTAATGAATTCCTTTTTTGGTTCCTCTTTTGTTATATTATTATTGAATGAATAATTATGTTATATTGAAAATGAATGCCTCTAAAACTATTTAAAATAAGAAAGGAAAAATATAACTTCCTTGTTTATAGTCTTGAGTAATTTTCATGGGACTTTGATTAAGAAGAACATAATTATTATTGAGTGTTTCCCGAGCCTATAGCCTCCATACAAATGGATTTATTTACTTATGCATACATATATACATAATTCATTCATAGAAGTGGATAAAGCATTGAAAACATGTTAATTAATTCGATTGGAAGCACTGACTGCTAATTAAATTTATTTAATTCATTAAATCTGACAGCGCATTCTGATTAGTTTCAAGTATTTGAGCCGGTGAATATCCAGAGGCTGTTAAATCCAAGCGGAGCATTCAACAAAAACCAAATAATAAAAACAAAAAAGAAAAGTACGTTGTATCATTAAACAGAAAACACTTTTCGCAAACCGGGAAGTCTCTATCTCAGTCTCAATTAGCCCGGCAAGGCCATAACACTTAATTATTCAAACTATTCGAACGGTATGAGTTGGCATTTAGTGACGCCACAAATTCCACAGGCTTTAACCAATCGGTTGCACATTAATCCGCCGATAGATAAGCACTGCCTGGAGTGTGTTATTTACCGATAGCGTCGTTGATGTTGATTTTGTATATCGCGGATAAATATCTATCGCGTTTTGTGTATCGGAGAATAGAGGACCGTTCGCGGCAAGAACTCAAGTCAGACTCAATGCTCGAGTTGGCCAACAGTGGCGAATAGCAAAAATCGCGAACAGAAAATAGCAAATAGCAAGTAGCCAGCTCTGGCAAGAGGCAAAAATTTGAAAAGCAAAATAATTAAAATGCGATCGTGGGCGATGAGTGTGTGTGAGTGTTTTCGAGTTCCCGAGTGTCTCTCGTGCACCGCCAGAGCCAGAGCCAGAGCCAGAGCCAGAGCCAGAGCCAGTGGCAGAGGCAGTGCAGCGAAAAAACGCATAGCATAGCCGTTAACCCCATTGCACTGGTTACACGTACACTTTTTAATACCTACTTGTGCGCTCTCCAGATAGCATTTCACATTAGGAATGCCTACTCTTTGGGCCAAATTAGCAAGGGAGTAGCCCAATAAAATAAATGAGCTTAAACATAACCCATAACACATTTAGACTAATTATTAACTCTTCTCCTTTATATTTATATTAAAAAATAATACAATATAAAGGGTTTCTAATCTTATACATATATCCTTTCTTTCTCCTCTTTATAATAGTTTTCTAGCTTCCTCGAGTAAGGTCATGGTTCTTCATTAGAGTGAGCTTAAGAAAACTAAAAAACATGCTAAAAAAAGGAGGAAATATTTATTGTAATACAGATTAAATATCTGTAAAAAGATCTTTAATATTAATTTATTTCTAGCTCAATTAACAATCTATAACTATAAACTAAACAACAAATCAGAGCAAACATCCATAAACTCCCAGAAAAGTGCTATATTTTAGAACCACTTTGGTAATTAGAGTGTTAAGATACGTGGGTGACATTATATGATACAATTATGATAAATATATACTTTTGAGTGGTGAATCAATCACTTTCGCTTTAGTTTTATGGCTAGTATTCATACAGGTGTGGAAACCAGCTTTGTAAATGCATTGAACCGAAGGGAGATGGGCGAATAGCAGGAAGCCAGTCATCGATAAACGAACTATAAGATGAAATAATCTTATGAATATGTCTTTCCATATTTCGACTTATCTTGATCATTACAGTTCTCGAAAAGAAAAAAACATAAATATTGTAACAATGGTTGGTTGAATCCTACCCTAAAGGTCTGTATATTCCTTTTCCTATCTTAAGAACTTGAGCTATTATGAATGGCTTACATATAACAAAATCCCCTTAAGCTTAGTTAAATTCCAGAGAATATTTATAGCATAGATAATCACGATTAAATATATTATAGAGAGCGTGATTGTTGCAAATTAATGTAATTAATTTTTACAAGTATTCCTGGTAAAAATGTAAAAATGCGCCATTGAGTTTATTGGATTTAATAAAACCTAAAAAAAAGTGTAATGAATACTGTAATTAAGATGACTAGATGTAGAATATGTGGAGGAAAAAGTGAATGAAATGAAATTTAAAACCGTTTATTGCCTGCAAACTACCTTAACGCTCAAAGGTCACTAATAATGTTTGTTTTTTATTCATCATCATTTTATTTATTTTCACATTACCAGAACGGAAAACAACAAACAAACAGTAGAAAGAGAAAAGAGTATAATACAACTTCGACCTGATTTGTACTATAGTTTATAGCAAATTATATTTTGTCACGTTATTAAAACAATGTCGAAGTATTTCCATTATTTGACTCATTAATTTTTATTAGATAAAACGCGAATTTAAAAAATTAGAAGAAAACCCTTCTGGTTATTCTGTTTATACTTTTTAAATAAAGGCTATATCTCTGTAAAGAATGTCGGCAGCGAGTTAATTTTTTTATTTATTTGCGTCACGACAATAAGTGCACCGGAGGAAATGGAAACGAGCAGAAAGGGCATTCGGATCCAGCAGGAAGTGGTTTAATCGGGTTCAAGGATCCGGTTGCGTTTCGGAATTCGGCTTGATCGAAACGGAATTTCCCGGCACGTGCCCCGCCATCGAATCGTAGCACATACAATAAAAATACAGCAACAAATAAAAAAAAAACAGTAAATAAAATCTAAAGCGCACCGCGTTCGTGATCGTTACACCTGCTCGGCCCCCTCAGTTCCCCGCTGTCATTGAAAACGCATGGAAATTTACCGCCTTGATTGAAGAAGCGCCAGTTAAATGAAACTCACGGAATCAAAGTTCCCCCGTCGGAGCTGCATCTCACATTTGCCAATCAAGAACGACCAACCCAGCGCCACTGATCGATGTTTACGAATTCAGCAATTGGATTACGTAAGGTTACTACGAAACACAAACATAACAAACTGCAGGGGCGCTGTCAGGATCATAACAACAAAGTTGTCGAATTAAGATCGTTAAATAGAACAATAGACATAGATACTTTTCCATAAAAGTAACGACAAGCTTAGGATCTAAGTCATTATAAAAGTAAACATTTAAACCTTAACCAGGAAGATATTTTCAGTCGTTAAAGATTAAAAGAATAAAATATTATTTGGCAAATATATTTTCTATTGTTTTTCATTTAATCTTAAATTAAATATCTTTATTAACGATCTAATACATCCTCGTAGATCATCTTAAGTAGGAGAAGAGTCATGTGTGTATGCATTAGAGGTGGCAGCTTGTATTTATCGATAACTGTTGATGGCCTTATGATGGTCAAATAGGCTGTACAAATAAATGTTCAAATCTATCCATATTCCCAGTATTTCCTTGATATATATATATTGAATTGAGCCCCATTTGGCGCGCCCCTGTTTCCCGCTATGCATATTCCAAGACATTGTTTCATGCAGTTCCATCGTTTAAGTTGAAGGTCGATGCCGAAACGATTTCGATTGGTTTGATTTGCTTCGGCTTGGCTCGGATCGGATCGGGTTGGATCGATTCAGATCGGATTTGATTAGATTAGTGTAATTGCCATATGTACAGGGAAAGAGAACGAGATTAACCAGTTTCCGCTAGATGAAAGCGAAAGTCGGCGTGTGTATGGACATTGGAGAACCATTTATGGATTCTTCGTACGGTTTTTGCGATTAAAACGAATCGGGGTCAATGTTAATGCTAATTTCGGAGTGTTAATAATCGTTACCAATTTTTAATTCAATTTCGTTGAACCCGTTCCGCCACATGATTAGTATTCGGATCATTTTTTATGGCAAGCCAACGGCGAATCGTTAGCCATTTCGGACGCAGCATAAAAATTTGGAGTTTAAATTCCATGAGAAGCGCAGAGGAGGACGCGATAATCTTGCTGATTCATCATCGAATACTATTAGACTGTATATGTTAATACCAATTATCCCAATTACCCAAAAAACATATACACAGATGTGCGTCAAGTCAAGTGACGTCAAAACGAACGTCGCATCGTTTATTCTCACTTAATATCGATAAAAAAATAATCAATTATAATAAGTAAAATGCGCTTCACGCTCACTAAGACACAATACGAGGCACTTAGTTATACACACTCCATTGTTTTCCTTTCATTTCGGAATAAATTCGCATATTTATAAATATAGTTTGTGGTTATTTTTGTCAATTGTTAGGGATTATTATTGAAAACCTGCTCATTTTGGGTTATAAATTATGATGGCGACACACGGGATATTGATGATATTCCTAAGATACTGTTGCGATCCTTTGCATTTATTATATATAATAATATATTGCTTATATCTTTTGTTGTAAGAGCAGAACGACTGAATTAGACTGAATTCTTCTATCTCTTTGGCAACCTTAACGAACATATTTGTTGCTTTCTTCACTCTTGTTATCCTGATGATGATCCTGATGATGTTCCTGATGATGATCCTGATGATGAGCCTGCGATGATGATTCCCCGATGAGGACCTTGATCCTTGGCAAGTCTTTCGAGGGAGTCCAACTCCCTCTAGTGCACCTCCTCTTCCCCAAAGTGCTTGACGATCTGCTTGAGGCTCTCGTAGGACCCCGTGAAGAAACCGAGCAGTGCCAGCACCAGGATGATCAGGTTCTTCACACAAATCCAAACGCCCGGCCCCTTGTTGGGCTCACTGCGTGCTATCAGCTCGATGACGGGCGGAAAGACCAGGGCCAAGGCCGTCGAACACAGAGCACCGATAAGTGATATAAAGAGACCCAGGGCAGGAACCATTTCCGCAATGGCAACTGCACGAGATTGAATGAGATTCCATTGTCCAATCCAAGGTCCATCCCATACTTACGTGTCAGGAGCACCATGCAGGTGCGGAAGCCCAGCTCGCCGGCTAGCGATCGTCCTTGGATGCCGCACATCTGCTTAACGCTCGGCCACATGATCTGGATGGCCACGAAGAACTGCAGCGGATAGCCCAGGAGCACTCCAGCGGAGACCATCAGCTTGACTGCCTGGGCCAGACTGTGTGTAAAATCAGGACATGCAGGAGTTGTAGGATATAGGAGACATGTTCCACTCACATGGTATCGCCCAGGTTGAGGGTAAGACTGCCGCCCACCTGCTCGCCCCACTTCATGTAGCCGACGGAGCCGGCGAACATGAACATCACGGAGACAAGGAACATGCCCACATTGAGCACACCGAGAGTGCTCTCGAACTGGCGTGGCTTGCGCATGGCATTCTTCAGCGGCATCACCAAGGCGATGCCCTCGAAGGCAAAGATGGCGGTGCCGAAGAAGAGCGCCAGCTGGGAGCCGTTCGTCCAGAGGGCGCGTTCCCCGACCTCCGGTAGTCCGTCCTTAAGAGCATAGTACAGGGTGATGGCCAATCCCAGGATCATGCATACATTGGCGAACATCGAGACGGGAGTGAGCCACTTAAGGTTGGTGATTAAAGAGCTCAGGAGTACGGGCACAAAGGCCAGCAGCATCACCAAATGGACATCCATGCCGATGTCGTAGGCTTGCAGGATCTTCAAGAGAGTTCCAGATAGAGACCGGGGCTCGTGTCCTCACTCAACTCCACGCAACTCACCTGCTTTAGGTTCGTGCTAATGAAGACAAAGTAGATGCAACAGAAGCCCAGCTGGGTAACGCAAATAAAGATGTCCACCAGTCGGCCCATGGTCCGGGACCAGCTTCTCAGCTTGGAGGGACCATTCTCGAAGCACCGCTCCACGGTCAAGGCGTAGTCGGCGCACACTGTCTCCCCCTTGAGATCCCGCATCTTCTTGGAGCAGGTCACCAGCACGTGCTGGCAGTGGATGGACACCACCGCTATCACCACGGTCAGGAGCGGGGCCACCAGCAGGCCGCCATTCTTGAAGGCATCCCCCATGGCGAACAGGCCGGGTCCGATGTTGCCCTTGAACAGGTGCACGATCGTCTCCAGGTAGCTTGAATTACAGGATTTCTGTGATAGATCGTTCATCTTAGGGCCTGGCGGGGTTGCTGGAGGGGAACTCGTGGGATTTGTGGGTGGGTTTGAGTTCCCCTTTGGTTAGTAGGCTGCAATCGAGGATTGGATTGGTTTCTCCGCACTGTTGGGATGGGTTAAAGCTGGGATTCAGGAGCAAAGTTAGATCGGGGGAGTATGCTTTCGGGATAGCAGTTAATCCTTCATAGGTTGATTAGGATGTTGGGTAGCAGAGAAAGAGCTGGGTTAGGAGTTGAGTTCCTTGATGGTTAGTATGTTTCAGTCGATGATTATTAGGTTCTCTTCCTTTGGGATGGGTTAAAGCTGGGATTTGGAAACAATCTAATGATCGTTAATAGGTGTTTAGGATCACATTTCACTATTAATCCCTCATAGGTTTATTTGGGGTTGGGATTTAAAGGAAGAACTGGGTTAGAAGTGAGTTCCATGTTGGTTAGTATGTTGCAACCGATGGTGGGATTTAGGAGCAATATAATATTGTTGATAAGCTGTCAGAATCGTTTATCCTTCATAGATTTATCAGGGTGTTAGGGTTTAAAGGAATAACTAGGTAAGGAGTTGAGTTCCACGATGGTTAGTATGTTGATATTGATGATTGGATTAGGATGTTGTCCGGAGGGAAATCAACTGGGATTTAAGGTAATTTTTGTATTATAGACAAGACAATTAATTGATTAAACCAGAGCCATTATTTCGATGCTATTGAACTTGGTTATTAGGTTTTATCCATATTATAAGGTGGGTTAGTAGGTTATGAGGTTCGAAGGTTCGGAGGTTAGTAGGTTAGTGGCTGGGTTATCCAATGATGGGTTGCAGTTATTTAATTGGGATTGGGATCACATGTTATATAAGCTCAATAGGTTAAAGCAATGTTATTTATACGATACAAAAACATGCGATTATTAAGGGGTTATCCATGCTATAGGTCAGGTAGGTTAGTTAATTGGGTTATCCAATGATTCCACGTAAGCCCATACATTATCTTAGTAGATTTTAGTTTTTTGTTGTTAGTTGTGCTTCTGGAAACCTTAAGATCGTAGCTTGATCAAGGATACCTTGTGGGCGGATGATACTCCTCATTGTGTTCCTCTTTGAGGCTAGCCTTGGCTGCTCCACCTGCCTCTCCTCCGTCTGCTATCGCGGATTCCTGGTTCTTGGCTACAGCAACAGGCTGACCTTGATGTGGCTGAGATGGCGTCTTCGGTGCGATTATTCAGGTGAGGGGGCGAGAGAAACAGACAAAAACAAACGCTTGAAAATACAATTGTTCAGGGGGCACAGTTTTCTCCCTCAGTCGGCCTTTGTCGGCTGATTCTTAATTGTCTGGGCAAAGAAAAAACGCCAAGTATACTGGTCGACGGGTTGTCAATCTTCATGATCAAGCTGAAAAACGTAGATCTTCTTGGGCGGGGAATCACAGATCACAGACTCGCTCGCGTGCATATATATATGCTCGATGGAAAGTCTAGGGCTGTGCCTGTAATAAATCCAACCCAACAGCCATCGGGGATTTCCAGTGATCAAACCGGATGGAAAAGTTCAGGAGATAAGAATAGTTAGAGGAGGGTCATAAATAATGCCACGACAGCGACTAAATCAGAGCCAATTAAACGGATTCATAAATGCCAAATCATGCACTATCACTGAACTAGCGGATGTATCCTATATATACACTATATGGTACAGGTATAGATATAGATATAGATAGATGTCGACGGCTAGATAAGTGGCCTTTCGATGTGACACCCGAACGTCTGCCAAATCAGACGGAAAGATAAACGGGACAGACTATGGCTATATCTATAGCTATAGCACGTGTGTCTCTAGTTCAATGGGGCTAATTGAAAATTCTACAGATAATACTTGTTAGTGGCAATCAGTGTGGGAATAATATTTGTGTAATTATTATTATAACTACTAAATAATATAACATTAATGATATTCTTTTATAAAGCTACGAATTTTATTTTAGACTAAACACTAAGCTTATCTAAGGCTTATAAGAAACAATGTTTTCATATAAAGGCACCCTCTTTTATTGTTTTATTAATTTTAAGGAAGAACATATAAATAAATAAACTACTGATAACTTAATTCCCTCGAAAGAAAATACCTGAAACCGTAAATTATACAATGAAAGCCTCACTGACTTCGATTTGTATTAAACGTGCTTTGTTATAGGATCCACTGGTGAATCACATTATAAATATTACCTGCCGGCGTGATTTATGAACAGCGAAATTACGACAAAACCCACGTCCATTGAAAACATTTAAATCTCTATCAATGGGTTGCTATCGGCAGGATTTTACTATATATATATATGGTATATATTGAGGTGGATGGCCAATGATTTATGGGCCACTCCATATACCACTTCACATAGCACTCATTTGTCATGTGGCTGTCGAAAGGTGTCCCCGCCTTTCGGCCATCTCTGTTGCCAGTCACTACTTGCTGGCTAAATACCAAACATCTGGGCTCTCCAACGGCTTAGGATCTCCGATCTACGCCTATCCCCTAACGAAGTTGAGATAAGGATCCCATTGAGTCTGGAGTGTCATAAATAACGAGCAAGTTATCAACAATTTGATTTTGCTTTCGTTGCGAATCCATCGAGTCGAGTTTCCGCTTTTCAAAATATTTGTACTCTTGAAGATTATTGTCCCACATGTGGTATGCGCAATGTAGTGGAGGACATGGCGCCGTTGACGTATACGTAATATATTTATTTCTTAAGGTTCACATATACGTACGTAGGTATGTACGTATTAACTAGACCAAACTAAAAGCCTTGTGTAAATCCAGACAATGATTTCTATTTGGCTTTCATCGCGCTTATCGGCAGCAGTTAAAACAAAGTATAAATTATTATTATCGTGCACTAGAAACGAGTGGGTACTTTGATTATGGCAAGCAGTTGGTTCTTCAAATCTTAGTTTAAGGGAAATAATTCAAAATATTCATTAAAAAGATAGAAATATCAAGCTAAGTAAATAAAACCTATAGTTAAGAGGGTGAAATACGAAATTTAATAAATATTGTTTCCTTTTTGGCGTTTACTTAAAGGATATTTATTGGGATTATCTCTTAAGCGCTTCTCTGACTTTTATATTAAAGCAATTAAGTTGTAATTTAATATATGATTAGAAATTACAAAGACAAATATTCTTAATAATTTTACCTATAAAATAATATATTTTCTGCCTTTATAATTATAACGATTTGGTTTTTTTTATAATGCCCCTGATCCACAAAAACTACAATCTGGCCCAAAGCTTTACCACTGAAAATCACACATTAATGACAGATAACACCAGATAAAACAGTCCTCGAGTGCGTGGTGTACAGAACACACAAGTTCGTACCCCTTTCCCGCCCAATGGAAGGCCATTGGCAAACCGTCAAGAGAGTCGCACTGATATTATTTATGTTCGGTCTCGTTTCCTTCTTGTTATTCTCTTATTTTGATTTTATTTTTCACTCTCGAATTCAACAATATCTTCGAGTGGAAAATTTTCCACAGCAAACTTGTCTGTTGTGACGCGGTCAGTGGTCGGTGGTCGGTGGTCGGGATTCTTTTCGTCGAGGGTTCACTGCACTTGAGAGCCCAACAACAGCAACAACAATAAGAAAATACTAATTTCTCTTTTATGAATGTTGCCGGAAACCTGACAAGCTCAAAGGGAACCTTAATTGGCCTTTATTGACAAAGCTTTGTGCGCTTTCTTTCCAGAAAAAAATATCTCCTTCTCTCTTCTTTTTTTTATTTAAAAAAATGTGTTTTAAAATTTTAAATATATATTTTTTAGTATTAAAATATCAATTCAAATATTTTTACAATATTAAAGCGCCAGCAAATATATATTTTCTTGATGATTGTCAGCAGCCAAGCCTATCTAGCCATTACCCTCAGTAAAGACATATTGCGTTTGCAAATTTCATATTGCTGCTGATCTATAAATTGATTAATTTGCAATTAATTGAATTATATTCCCACTTACATTTCTTCAAGTGTTTAAATGATCACATCTAATATATATAATAATATTTAATAGCTCTAAAGAGCCTGGGACCAGAACAAGTTCTGACCTTGATCAAATAAATACATAAAAGTGTGCAAATTTCCACTTTGCCTCATTTGCATTTTAGCCGCTTGGAAATAAAAAAAAAATGCAATGTAATAGGTAATTCTCTCAGGCGTAACTGGGCATAAACAGAGGTGTCGCTTATAGGGGGGCTTTTCGGTTTCATTTAAGACCGTAAATCATTGGTATAATCTCCATTGACGATAAGTGGCAGTAAGCCAATAAATCCAAGCCAAAAGATAAGCAGGAATTTCGCATTAATCGATTCCATTTATTTTGAACGAAAGTTTATGTTAGCAATATGCGATTTTAGTGGGAATGCAATATGTACTGGCTTCGAAATGTGTTATTTTTAGTTTCAATTACAATAACTGCATTATCTTTCTCTCTATCAACATTTATTACATTTGTAATAGATTAATATCCATCAGTAATCTTTCAAAGAATAATCTTTACGTATACGTAATGTGTATAAATAATTATAAAAGATAAATACAAAAATTCTTAGCTGAATTCTGTGTTTACTATTGTTGTCGTAGTAATAAGCTGACTTTGAGCTTGAATAATTTGTTGTTTTTGTTGAACTTACACCGCCAAACTGGCCAAAAAACTCGTTTTTTGTTGACGTTTTTCTCTTTAATTTCCAAAAAAAAAAAAAATACATACATGTATAGCCCCAAAATGCGTCGAAATCGTTGGGCTCGTTTTTGGTTTTGTTTATTTCGGTTTCACTTTTTTTTGTTGTCATTGTTTTTTCCTTCTTTTTTTCAAAGGCATGTGTCTTAAATTTAAGGCTTGCAATTAAAATACACACCTCGGCATCCATTTTGCTGTTGGCGCTTCTTCTGTGTCGTTGTTGTTTGTTTTTTAATGTTGTTGTCAAAGAACTCGGTCAAAGCACGAGACCAAAATTAAGCAAAAAAAAAAAAAACAACAAAAAATAAACAGAACAAAAAAATCAAGAAATTTCTTCTCGGCTCTTGATCTTAATGATTTATTTGTGTAGCCTGCATTTGGCTGCTGCTGTTGCTGTTGTTTCGCTTGGCGTCTTTTTTATTTGGGGATGCGGTTGAATTTTTGTATTTTTTTTAAGGTATTCGACGATCTGATGATTTGCTGTGTGTTAATCGCTCCACGAAAAATTCAAGACTGACGACCGGCGAAGCGCCGACAATCGTCACTCGCTTTCTGGTCGAGAGAGGTGGAATGACACTCAGCAAAAACAGAAGTATCTACATTTCTAGCTTTCGGTAAAAGTTATCTCTCCCTATTTAATTCAAAACAGTCGCAGAATTATACAGAGTAAATAATTAAGACTAAAGCAAATACAAATGAAAAATCATCATATCATTTTAAGTATCAAATTATCTCAAAGAAACTCTCAAATTATAATAAAACTGTTTAAATTTAACGAATATTTCTATAACTTTCCTAAAATATTTAATACTAGTAATTTAATATTGGTAATACTAGTATTTTAATACTAGCAACAACATTTTTTTCGGGTGTAAAGAGTAGAAGAGAGCATCTGCCTTCTTTTGCCGCCCACTTAATCTCTCTCCCTCTCTCTCTGCTCTCGCTCTACCACTTGCTGCTGCCGCATTACGAAAATCTTTGTAAGATGCCTAGGGAGAGAGGGACAGCTGACCAGCGCGTTGACGATCAGCTGTCACCCCATTAACTTCTTCGATCACCACACACCAAGCACCACCACCCACCCCGCACAATAACTTTCTCTGTTTCGCTCGCACACGTTGATTCTTCAATGAATGAGTTTGGCTCAGTTGCCGTATCTGGCCACAGGTGGTGCTGTGTGCTGCCTCCAATGAATGGAGCCAATTAATGAATGGAATAAATAAGTAAGAAAAGATAGCGACTAAGTGTTTTGCTAATTAATTAATAACGCCATTAGTGGTGTCTTTACTTGAAACCGAATTCGCAAGCTAGGCAAGAGGGCGAGGTGTAGTGTAAAGAAGGATATTTACAAAATGATATAGCTTATCAGGTATAATAAAATGTTTAGAAAATTAATCTGCACAATAAAATAAAAACCTAATAAACCTGGAATTTAAATACAAATCTTGATGTTCCTTTTTACAGGGTACTCTGGCAGTCGATTCCTAGCCCGCCAAATATGAATAATCTTAATTAAACCTTTAATTTGTGTGTTTTATTAATATAAATTTGTATAAAAATAAAGTACAACAAATTGGAAAGGCGGCTTGAGTACAAAGACTGTCAATAATAGAACTTACACTTGAAATAACCAATTCTTGTATGAGATTGAAAAACTTGTATAATAAATAAGTTATATTTATTATACCTTAGCCCTTAAATTGTGTTATTATTAATATAATAGTTTTTTAAGCCTTTGAATAGTATTTAGAAAGTTATATAAAAATGAGGGTAAATATCTTAAGCATGAATATTATTTTAGGGGTCTTTTCATGGCCTAAAAGTTTAGGAATTTTGATTATTTTTCATTCTAGCAATAGTAATTACAGGATTCTAGTTCAGGTTTTCCTTTAAAATCCTTATTACTTGTTTTATATCGAACTGTATTACATGTTATACATCGAAATTATATATTTGGTATTACAAAGTGATGTTCTAAATAACATTCCAAGCTAAATTGTTCTCAAGACGTGCCTCGTCCCCTTCCAACGCATTCTATTCGCTGATCATTTAATTAGAGACGGCCATAGACCTCAAATATATATTTAGATATATGTATATATAGAATTCAAAGAAGCGCCAGATCGACCCTTGGACGCTGTCCCTGACCTTGTGGAGTGGCCAAAAAAAATAAATGGTTATTAGAGCAATATTTTCGGACTGCTCGGCCTTGCGAGATCACATTTTAGGTCAGGCGACCATAAATACGAATAAAATACTGTCAAAACGTGAACGGATCAGTCGACTAAATGGATATCTCTATATATACATATATATATTAATAGGTATCATGATAATAAATAACTAGACAGCTTTGCAAAAAGATAGATGCAAAAGGTATAAATAATAGCAACGCTGGGATGCTAAATCACAAAAGAAAACTGCAAAGAAATGTTAACTTAGTTTATAAATGGGACTGCCTGAATATATTTTATTTAAAATTACCTTTTTGACTCTTTTATTAGTAATATATAATACTAGATTTAATATTAATATTTATGACTACAATGTACATTTAAATGTAGGCGTTTTTTAAATACAATTGTACTTTATTGTTTTCCCTTAACCTATTCAGTGTCGTTTAACTTCAGTATGTTTTAACTATATATTAAATAACTAGCAAAATTTACTTACTATTCTCATATATATGTATTTTATCTGGCTTATTATAAATGCTTTAGCTTTTAAGTTAAGTAATGTGCTTTAAAAAATATACAGATCTATACACTGTAGACCAATGAGCTATGAACGCATTTTTATTTTTGGATTATATTTTATATTTTCTTTTGTTTTTTTGAGAAAAGTCAAAGCAAAACAAAAACATATATTTATTGTTATTGATTTGTTTGACTTAATATATATTATTTTTAAGTGTTTTATTTTTATAAATATAATAAGAAACCTTTCTGTCTAATTAATTAACATAAAAAGACAAGCACGAATCGTGTAACAGATTCCCAGATCTGCATGACTTTCGCTTTCGACACCTTAACTTCTTAACTCATTCAAAACAGGTAGTTCTGCTTCTTGGCACATAAATAAATATATATAAATATATATGTTATATGTTTGTATATGTAGAGTACTTGTGTATGATATCTATATAGTATCTAGGTGGAACTGACATGCTTGGCTTCTGTTTTGAAAAGAAAACTCGCAATTAAAACCGTTGCTGTTGCCCTTTCTTCAGCGTTTTGTTTATATTATTCTCTAGATTATTGTTATTAAACGTTGGCCCAGCCCAATCCCCCTTTGTCTGGTTTTTCTTGACTTTTTTTTGTCAAACCTTAAACGTTTTTTAGTGACGCTCCAGTAAGTACTTACAAATCCGGCAAGAAGCGGCGACCACTGCCTTAGTCTTAGTGGTTGTAATTACCCAGTGACAGCCGCTTCTTTGAGAGCTCTACCTGATTTTAGGGGCGGAAAGTTCGGGGAAAGTCACCAACAACAACGCCACCAATAATTCAAAACCCCCCCTCAAAAAAACAAACGAATTAAAGTCAGAAAAAAAATATATTTAATTGCAGAATGCGTAGAAAGTGAAAGATCTGTAGTTGGTCTGGTGTTTAGACATTGTCATCATATCCGAAACGGAAATCTCGATCTCTTAATTCATTCTGCGACTGTGTACACTGCGAGTCATTGTTATAATAATACTCTAAGAATAAATATATATAACATAATGAGAAATCTTGTAGTTTCAGCCAGAAATTTGGCTGGGAAGTTGCAACAAAAGTTTTAAATAAAAAAAGTGCCTCCTAAAGAACCTTAGAATTCAGAAGTGATTTTTTTTTTAAAGGATTAATCAAGGGTTACTGATGAATTAGGTTGGCTATCTGCCGAAACAACCTGCTGCTTGCCTTAGCCAACTTCTTTTATGTTTTATTTATGCAATTGGGCAATAAAAAGATAGTTATTAAATTTCATTAAAAACATTTTACTTCCACTTCGGGCTTAACATGATTATAGCTATTTCGGTGGCCCCAATTTCAGGCATTCTAAATCGAAACTCTATCTTATCCATTTGGCTAATTTTTATGAAGAAAAAAAAGGTGATCAATCAAATTGGATTGTGATGATTGTCAGGCATTAGAGCCTCCTGGCCCCACGCCGTCTTCTCGGTTACCTTGGTTGATGCTGCTGCTGCTGTTGGTGGCCAAGTGGACAAGTCTGACCTGTTGTTGGCGCCCACCTCCCGGTATCCATATCCTCCAGAGAATGGCAACAAAGTGGGACACACATGCCTCCACATACCGCATGCCACATAGCACATGGCCATTCGTACCACATCGAATGACCTGGCCTGGCCGAGTTACTTGCTCATCGCCAGTGCGCCTCCCTCCGCCACATGCGGTGCTATGCGAATGCGTGCCTGGGCCTCCATTAAAGCAGAATCACTTCGAAGCACTCAAGCTCACACAGCAATGCACAGGGAGAAAAAATGGGTGCATACTGCACTCGCATCGAAACAGCCAGGCTTAATTGGGGCAGCTTATATTTTAAGCAGACTGGGTAAAAGCTGTGTTTTCCTAACAATTATAGTAACTTTTAGCTTGTAAAATGCATAATTTCTTTTATCTTTTACAAAATATGAAAGATCGTGTAACTACTACAGTTTCTGCAGTAAAAAAACAGTTTTTATTTTAGTTTAGAAGTTTTTAATTAATAAATTAAACTATATAATTTAAATTTAAAGGAATAATATACTTTAGAAGTTAAACAAATGTATTATTTGAAGAGTTTTTTAATAGAGTTTATTGGAAAGAAAAATTGATATTAGTTGTATATTTCCTATATTATTCCTATATTATATATATTTCCTATAGCCAAATGTTACCATAATTTCAAAAATAAAACTACAACAAAAATGCATTGAAAATATTTCTTTTTCTTTTCTTTTTGACATTTTGTAGCATAGTTTTAAGCGCCTTTTTCTGTGAATTTTAAACCTCTAATTATTTAAGTGAAGTTAAGATTTCTTAATGGTTTGTTCTTGCCAAAAACTCGAAATTGACATATAATAAAACCTGATAAAATCCCGAATCTTTCATCTGCGTGAGATAGGCTTACTTAAGATATGATTTATGCCTATTTCATGTGCAATTCGATGCCACTTAGGTGCTGTGCTTATATCGGCAATTTGGCATGCCTCGATAACTGTCGCAAGGCCAGTTAAGCGCCAGTTAGTGGTACCTGGGATGGCTTGTTGCCGCAGTTGGTAGTTGCGAGCTGTGGCCAGAACGTTCGACAGGTCGTCTCCTCTCGCCCCGCGCGCGCAAGTTACTGTCTCGTGGCTAGCGAAGAGTCAAGAGTTAAGAGTTAAGAGACCGGGTGCCCCAGACGGACGGCGGACCGGGAGAAGGGAGTGTGCGTTACGGGCCAAAAGCCAAGCGGCCGAAACCGAAACTGAAACGGAAGGGGGATGGTAAGACCCCGGAGTGGGGGCTTTCTCCGACTGCCAGAGTGAAGTCGCGGCTCGGCTTGTTTCATTTATTAACCAGACTCGCAGCCAAACGGTCGTCGGGCAGAGAACACACATCCACCGAGAGAGAACGAGAGAATGGGGACCAAGACTGGGACTTCGACTGGGACTGGCACCGAGTCCCTCTTCTGGCTCCTCAGCATCTTGCTCTTCGCCGATCTGTCGGAGGCCATCGACTTTGGCTATCATCCCAGCGCCGAGGAGTTCGACAGCCTGTTGCGTGAGACCACCAAGCAGAGCAGTTGGGGTCGCGATCTCCTCCAGCAGCGGGCTGTTCATGACAACAATCGCGGCTTTGTGCCGCGCTACCAACACCAGACCTCCATACGCTTTGAGCCGCCCGAGCTGGACTTCCAGCTCTTTGATCAGGAGGAGGAACAGCCCTCACAGCCCTATGTCTTTGAGTCCGTGGAGGAGGACACCGGCTCCGCCGCCAGCTCCTCCGATCAGCTGCATGTGCAGAGCGACCTGCTGGAGATCAAGGAGCCCAACAGGAGACCCTCGCAGTCAGATGGGGCTGGCAATAGTTCCACCTTTCCCATATACTTCACCCACCCCACCACGGGCATAGTGTACGCCATCAACCAAGTGGGCGGAGGAGGAGGAGTACCGCCCATTGCTGGCCAGAGTCGGAACGATAGCAATGCCATCGCCATTTATGTGACCAAGGCCCAGTATGATGCTGACATGGAGAAGCTGCGCCGGCGCTATGAGCAGCAGTGCCAGGCCCTTCCGCTGGGCACTGTGATCTCCACCCTGAATCCCAGCCAGCATCAGCAGCATCAGAGTGGCGGCACCACGGCCAGGCCACAGATTATCCGCCTGAAGAAGCCCAAGCATCCGCCGGTGAGGCCCAGCAACAAGTTGCCCAAGCCGAGCCACCGCCCGCCGCCCGTAATGGTCACCAGTGGGCCCATCGATCATGTGAGCGATCAGCTCCTGAAGCTGCCCCATCGTGGCACCTCCACAACCACCTCAACTACGACGAGCACCACCCGGAAGCCGGGCACGCGGCGGAAGAGGCGCAAGAAGAAAAAGCCCAGCAAGGATAAGGTGGCGAAGAGAAGGCCCAGGCCGGGCTATGGCGGGAATAACACGCGCAATCAGCCGGGACCACTGCCCATAATCCTGGGCAAGAGACCAAGTAGCAGCACCACAACCAGACCACCGCTGCCGGCCTACACGCAACTGGAGAAGCCGCACATGCCGGTGGCCACCACACAGCCGACGGGCAATGTCTTCAGTCAGCACTTGTATCGAAACGGCGAAGAGGCAGCGGAAGAAAGTGAAATGCGGGAAGAATCTTTGGAAGAAGAGTTACCAGAAATGAGTACGGATGAGATTGTTAACAGGAGACGTCGATCACTTCAAGAGGAGTCACCAGAAGCTAAGAGTCCTAGAAGGCGACGTCGCTCTTTGGATGAACTACAATCGGGAATTATAAAAGAAACCACAAAGGATCATTTCTTGAAGATCCAAGAAAAACCTGAAGATAAAAGAGTGAAGGAAACGAAAGGGAGAAGCAGAAAGCCAGGAACTAGAAGACGACGTTCCTTAAAAAAACTTAAAAGGTGGATTAAGACAGTGAAGAGTGCAATAAGGAAAGAAAGAACCTTCCGAGATCTCTCCCAGGCGGAGGAAACCCATCGCAGACAACGTCGTTCCCTTCAGAATCTCAACCTACCAGGACCAGAGAATCCCTCCAAATCCTTGATAAATCCAGCAGAGAGAGTAGTCTCAGCCCGAAGGGTTAGCACGCCGCCTAAGAGTCCCCGTCGACGAAGCAAAGGTGGCGGCAGTTCCACACCAACAAAAGTCAAGCCGAAGGCCAAGCAACAGCCCCCACAAATGCCCGCACAAAAGGACAAAGGTAAGACTGAGGTGTCCCATATGTTGCCCACGGCCATCCATTTGGCTCACTGGAACCACAGTCGGGATGATCATGGACCCCAGAAGGCCCCAAATAACCCGAGTCCCCTCAAGAACACAAAAAACCAAACGAGGACGACATCGAAAATGAAAAAGAAAAGCAAGGAGCGCAAACGCGGACGACCCGAGGGCTCCAGCTTTGATCTTTTCGAGCTCATGTCCGATGGCGACTACGACGACGATGATGGTGAAGAGGAGCTGGACGAGGATGATGACGACTTCTTCTATGGATCGCCTGTGGATCAGGTAAAACGGAGACAAACCGGGGGACAAAAAAACGATCAAAAGGAGGACAGCAGTTCCGCAGAGGAGGGTGCAGACTTTGGAGCCATGGTCGAGGATGAGGTGACTACGCCGCCAGTAAATAGCAGCGAGGAGGAGGAGGCTGATGCCACCTCAAGCACTAAGAACTCCATGGCCAAAAAGAAGATACGCATCAGGCGACGTCCCGTCGACACCGACGAGGACTACGATGACGATGACGAGGATTCCGGCATAGGTGGCTTCTTTCGCATGCTCTTCTACCCCGTCCAGGTGGCCATGTCGCGGCTAATGGACGGCTTCGGTAGTCCCGAGGAGGACGAGGACAAGGAGCAGCAAGGACCCATCATATCCAAGTATCCCAGCTACACGCTCTACCACAATGCCCACAGCAACGAGGCCTATGCCGAGCCGGAGAATGGTCAAGATGAGCAGGAGGAGGATGATGAGGATGAGTCTTCCTCGCTGGGCAGCTGGTTCGGCTCCTGGTTTGGTTTGCAGCGACGCACGAAGAAGATCGGAGGCAGCACAACCACCACAGTAGTGCCACTGCCAACGCCCTCAAAGGAGCCACCCGGATGGCTGGAGTCATGGTTTGGATTTGGCAAGACCACCACGGAGGCGGAGGCGGACTCGGAGACTGACTATGATAGTGAGTAGAAATTTGTAGTCTATAGAAATCCTTTGAGTAAAAAGATATATCCGTCTTCCAAATGGAAACTATAAATAGAAATCTGAAGATCTAAAATCAAATACAAATATAAAAGAAGTTTGCAGAGTTTTTCACATAATAATAACTTGCAATTTGGCTTTATAACTTAGTAGTTTTGTGTTTATTTTGAGTTGATTATGTTCAAAAATAACGAAGTTCTTTCTGTTGATTTTCCATTTATTTTCTTATTCATTTCCTTTTTATTTATTTATTATTATAGTCGGATTTATACAACAACAAACCCTTCATTCTGAGATCATAAAAAGTAACAACATCCTAAATACACAAGTACTTTGAAAAAAGACAAAAGAATACTATTTTAAAATAATTTTTCGACCATTTTTATGTTAGCTAAAGGATACAGTATTTCTATCCGACCCTTTCCGACTTCTATAAGAATAACTTACTATAGAAAGAATGCTTTGTTTAATGTTGTATCCACAGAGCTCAAAAACAGATACTAGTTAGAGTAGAAAAGAACAGACAGACAAACGAAAATGATTAGACCAACTTGGCTGGTGATGCTACACACTTTACAGGGTCCGAAATGGTTTCTAAATATTAATAATATAAATATAAACACGCTTACAGGAATATAAACTAATCCTCAGCTCTGCCAATTGAATATTAGATCACGCTTGGCTTGGTCAAGACATCAAAATAGAGATAATCCAGCCTAACGATGATATGGCGATTTTCTCAGATATTATAGCCATGCTAAAAAATTAATAATATTAGCTAAGTAAGGGGGCTACTTCGAAGCAATTAAAAGAAAACTTGTCAGTTGAGTGGTCAAGTTAATGGGGAGATTGGCTGAATGAGCAGCGAAATATATATGCTATATCAGTACACATCTGTAAAGAGGGAAACTGAAACCCCAGAACCAGAACCAGAACCCAATTGAATCCATAACGGTGGCTCTGGTCTTCCAAGTGGCTTCTTCATTTCCGTTCACGCTTTCTGCACTTAAAAGAAAGACAGAAAACCTCCAGCTAATCCAAGGTGACTTTCCTTTACAGAATGGTTTTCCAACTGGTTCGATTCACGGCCCAAACGGAAGGTCAGAAGGCGTTCAACCACCTCGACCTCGACTACGTCAACCACAACGACCAGTCCATCGGCTGCGGCGGCGGCCCAGGTCCCCATCCTGACCATTGTGGACCCGCTGCGTAATCCCCAAAACTGGATTGGAATACTGGCCCATCACATAGTGAACTCCACCTCGACCACCACCAGTAATCCGCTGCTCCAGGCGCTGGCCACACGGATGACGACAAGAGGAACTACTAGCACAACCACCAGCACCACCACGTCAAGGCCGGAGGTTCCCAGGCGCATCAACTATGACAAGTATCAGATTTGGCGTCTTAAGCCGCAGGATGAGACGCAGGTGCGAGCCCTCGAGGACTTCAAGAAAGCCGAGGACGGCGTCAAGATGCAGTGGCTCAAGGGGCCAAGTCTTAGGTGAGTTCTGGTTGGAAATCCTTGCACACTAAATATATATTAGCCTTATCCCCTTTAGAGGTCTCACCGATGTCCTCGTGCCGCCCAAGATGCTGGTCGACTTCCAGGGCACGTTGAACTATGAGGGCATTGCCCACGAGGTGCTCATCTTTGACGTAGGCAAGGCCATCGCCTACGAGCGCACCAAGGAGGATTATCTGCACACCACCAGGCCGTCGAAGCCACCTCGACCCACGATACCGCCGCCAATGACCTGGAATCGCTATCATAACCACGACGAGATCGTCAAGTATCTGGAGACGGTACGCATGCGCCATCCGCAGCTGGTCGAGCTCATTCACATCGGTCGCTCCTACGAGGGTCGTCCCCTGATCGTGGTAAAGATCGAGTCCAAGCAATCCCCGATGACCGGAAATAGCGAAAGTCCACTGACAGTGAAGAGGCCCAAGCGGAAGCACAAAGCCGGCCAGGCAAATGCCGTTTTCGTTGAGGCCGGAGCTCAGGGCTTGGCTTGGATAGGACCTGCGACAGCCACCTGGATGATAGCCGAGCTGCTCAGGCTGATGAAGACCAACAGTGAGTATAACTTTAAGCAAAAGACAATATAAAGAAGAAGATGCATAACACACAGAACGTAAACATGCAGGCAGACCTAAAATTCAGGAGAGTGGTAACTTTTAAGGAGCATCTGAGGCATCTTTTTTGTAATATTTTCTTTAAGCTTTTACTGAAGAAAGGAGGGACAACCAGCTTCCGATTTAGATACGAAAATTCACCCAAAATACCTAAAAACAACTTCCCAAAACCCAACAGAAAGCAACGAGGAGGTGGAATTCATTCGCAACACCACCTGGTATGTGATGCCCGTGCTGAATCCCGATGGTTATGCCTACAGCCACGAATACGATCGATTCTGGAAGAAGTCGCGATCGCAACATCAGGCACCAGCGCCCAGCGGTCTCCTGGACTCGGCGATGACGTGGCTCCAGCAGAAACGGGGACCGGACAAGGTCTGCTACGGCGTCGACCTGGATCGGAATTGGCTGTATCAGTGGGGCAAGCGGGGCAGCTCCAAGGCACCGTGCAATGAATTCTTTGCGGGTCCCACACCCTTTTCCGAGCCGGAAACGAAGGCAGTTTCCGAATTTCTCATGGACTATCGAACGCAGATTAAAGTACAGCGGAAACCGGATGTGAATTGGTTTTAAAAACTAATTTTGTTGTACTTTCAGTTGTATATATCACTGCAGGCCTATGGTCAGGTGATTTCCTATCCGGTTAAGGCCAACTCTACGTTCAATTCGGAGCGTCTGGATGACTTCCTGGACGTGGCCATGGTGGGCACCGATGGACTGCGCAAGAAGGGCAGCAAGTCGCGGTATAAGGTCGATGCCTCCAACGATCTGATCGAGCAGCGGTCGGGTGCGTATTTAATATACATTCCATTATATTTTTGAAGCAATTCTAAGTCGTAAAGAGTCGGAATTTCCATTTTTACAGGCTGTGCGGATGCCTTTGCCGCCTACGAGATCGGAATTCCGTTTAGCTACACGCTCCAGCTGGCGGATAATGGCGTTCACGGCTACCTGCTGCCTAGCAGCGCCATCGAGCCGACGGCTCGGGATGCCTTTGAGATCATTAGCGGCATGATGGACTACATTTAGGGAGGAGCAGGAAGGCAGCTGGGATTCGGGTTGGGTTTATCGTCATGTGAGAGTTCTTAGTTCCTTTTTTTTCTGCGCGCTTTGGTCGTTTGCGTTCCGGAGATCACACTTCTTCGCCCTGCCCTGGGAGCGGAGAGGGAGACATTTTCGGAATACACTCCCCAAAGACTAAATATCAGTCTAATCACAATTGTATTTTTTTTATTCCAAATTTTGTGTTTATATTAAGTTTAAGAGAATTCTTTTATTGACATTTCCACATAAATTTGAGATTTACCGATTGTTGTGAGTATGTATGCATTTTTTTTGTGTTTAGCTTTAATTGTATTTATAATAAATAGTAAATAACTAAATAAGAGCATTAAATTGCTTGGTGTTTGCGTATTTTCCTGTTGCATGGATGCCATGAATGTGGTGTTATTTTAAATATTAATATTTTATATCCACTGAAAGCAAGTTATTTTCTTTTGAAGTCAAGTTGTTATTCATTTTATTATGCCAGGGCATAATGTGCAATTAGAACTTTCCCTTTCTTTGTTTATAATCAACTGCTGCTGATATTTATAAACTAACAATACACTCTATCCCTTTGGATAGACTTGAATTTAGTTTAAACTACAAACCAAAAGGGTTTAGGCAAAGTTTCAAACAGTTTAGAGATTGCTTTCAGTTCTTTTCAGTATTTAAGGTAAGATTACCTTTAAACTCAGCCTTATATTATCAAACTCAACATGGGGAATTAAATCAAAGGTTTTCCTTGAAGTCTTCAGACATTTCTCTCTCTCTATCTCTGCACTTTGAAAGCTGATTTCGGTTTAAAGTTAATAATTTTGATTAGATTTTCAATATTCTGCGGATTACTTATGCATAGCTTAATTTTAAGTTAATACCAAAGGATCAGGTGAAGGAACTAGTTGAGACCCGGGCTTGAGGTTACCTGGCTAGGCCGATATCTTGCCCGCCAGCTTCGAGAAGATCGTGAAGCATTCATCGCTGTAGAAATAGAGGCCGATGAGCAACTTGAACTGGCCGGGCGTCATCGGATACGGGTCCTGCGACATCACAACGACCGTTTTCAGGGGCTTAAGTTCCGCGGGCAACTTTCTATTGGCCATCAGCTCCCTGTAATCGATAAAGGCAGCCGCGCATTTGGCAATTTGACGCACGATTTGATCCGTCGAGCACTGCTGCATCACCGGGCGCTGGATGGCCTCCAAAACAAGCGAATGCAGATCGAAGACGATTAGGTCCGGAACTGAGATGTCATTGTCCGAGCCACAGTTTACCTGCAAGTCCAGCAAGCGGTGCGGTGTGCTCTCAATGTCTGCAAATTGCAAGATTTTCAGTGACTTGGCGGTGTTGCTGCAGCTGCTGATGATGCCCTTGCGGTTGGTGATCAGCAAGACGCGACTTTCTTTTAGCGCGCAGCTTTCGCATAGCTGAAAATGCCGAGTAATAAGAAGAAGAACTATGGATAACTTGCATGCCAGCCGGCTTTCTCACCTTCCACAAACCCTTGGCGTAGTCCTCGTTGGCGACCAGGTAAATGTAGTCGCTCAGAGACGTGGTCATCCCTGGTACACAGACAAAGTTAACGAATTTCACCAAAAACTAAACAAAATCAAAAATCAAGACATATGCATCCCAGTGTGACCGAAGCCAGAAGGTCGAAAAACGTAGCGGTTACCAAGGAGCACCAAGCTGGCGTATATCGATTACTAATTCATATTGATTTCCGTTAATCAAGTCGTGTTTATTAACATGACAATAATATGCATTCTAGCTCTTAAAAATATATTGAATCCCATAATTTATTTTCTACTTGGAATTGGAACATGGTGAATATAGTTGCTGCGGGCGTTCGGTCTATCGATATCGATAGTACTAATATAGACAGCGTTTCAAACAAGCTAGAATGTTCTTAATTTAAAAAACATTTATTTACAATTCCTAATTTGTATCCTTTAATTATTATTTTTGAAAAGTCAGAAAATACCAAAAATATACCATCATAAAATTGAGGAATTGGTAGTTGGCATGTCCTGCTCAGTTAGCAAGCCAGCCATGTAAAGTGACCGTTTTGCACTTTCGTCCAACGCCTTTTCAGAAACGCTCTAAAAATTACCAGAAAAGACAGCGCCACCTGGAGTCCACCACGGCAACAAAAAGCAATCACCATATCGTTAGCCTTGTCGAACACCCATAGCACGACCATCGCAAGCGAAACGACCATATCATCGGAAGATGTGCGAGCGGGATACCGGATCAAACCGATGGCTGTCAAACTCAACACAGCCGTGCCGACGAACAGACCGCACAAAGCGTAATGTAAAAGAATTGAAAAAACTCATCAAGTATAGAGGCCAAAAAGCAAACGCAGCAGTCGGGGGATAAATTATTGAATTCGTTCGATGCGAAACAACTAAATGCGGCGTGTACAGCGCAGTGGATGCGAGCGGCTAAAGAATTGCGGTAAGCACAGCGAAAAGCGATTAAGCAGCCAAGAAAAATACGAACGAAGCGAAACGCACACAAACAGACGCACACCCTCACATAGAAGCGCCCACATTCTGAGGTTGAAGTGAAAATTGAAAGCGGCGTTCTGAAAGAATTATCCATTTCCCGGAAGACAGAAGGCGGAAGGCGAAGAAGCTAATTAAAGGTAGCCTGCATGTTTGCACATTTTCTAGGAGGCGACGAAAAAAGCCGTTAAAAAAGCGATCCACACACATACAAGCAAGTGAGAGCCTCCAATACAGGCGAGCACTCACACACCGCAACCTCTGACACACACATACACGACACATAAGCGTGCGTGCCTTGGCAGGTGAGAAGAAGCGGAAGGAGCAGGAAGAGGAGCCCAAAAGGAGGCGCCAACGGAAGCAAAATTGGATAAATTGTGGAAAATCAGCGCATGAAGGCGAGAGGAAGCTGCAATCAATCCAGTAAAAATCATCGCCGAGGCGCTGAGAAGATTAGCAGGAGCAGCACCAGCGTGAAGAAGCAGAAGCAAGCAAATCCACGAACAAAAACAGAAGCGGCAGCGTATTTGGCGAAAATCTTGCATTGATGGTAATGCATGCTAGAAAACCGCAGCGTATGAACGATGGGTACGGAATAAACATACATATATATATATATATATAATTGATAAATCGTAGGGTCGTAAAATAACAACACTGGTGCACACACACCCATAATTGAATATTTTTTGTTTACGTTCTGCTGCTGCCTCCCTCTCTCTCTCTCTCTCTCTTCCTCTTACCCTAAGCAAGCCTCGGGGCCTCTCTTTCTAACTCGCAGTGCCAGTGACCTGGTCGCGTTTCCCTTTCGAGTTTTCCAAAATTAAAATCTATTAGTTAACCGATTTCCTTGCAATTTATTTGCTAAAAACAGTAGGCCAATGATTCTTGTCGTGCCTTATGTCCGTCATTCTCGCGTTATTCGTGTTTTGGGTATCCACCACACACGGTAGTGCCTTCTTGCTCGCACGCGCTCAGCTGTCACTGAATGCGAAAAAAAAAGAAATTAAGAGAGAAAAAAAGCATTTACCGTTGTGATTTAACTGTTTTCACCAAATTTATTTGCAATTGTCTTATTACAACATTTTTCCTCGCTCTTCTTTTTGTTTATTATAGCCGGCTTTAGTTTGTTTGCTGCCAAGCAGCAAAATAAAAGCAAACAACAAATCGATGCCGGCGCATTGATAAGGTTTTGTTATTGATAAAAGAAATGCACAGATAGAGCCACAAATTGAAGTTTACAGTGATATTCGTAGGTTATAACCTACCGTTACTAGCATACAGTTGGGGAAATATGTACGGCTTCACAGATTCTTTAAGATTCTTTGTGCCAGAGATATTAATTAACAACTAAAAACAACCTACTGGCTTGTTAATACATTTGCTGCTAAAGTAAACCCAACAATTAAGCAAATGTTTGAGAGAATGTAGTGTATTGTAGCTTCTTTCTATCTATCGGATAAATATCTTGAATACTCGCCAAATTGTGGTGATAACTGTGAGCAAAACAGCAGAATGATAGCAACAAATAATCCGTGTTGTTAACTATATATTCGTGTGCTACAAGTATCTAATTAATGTATTTCCTTTTGCAGGTACTTTGAGAAGCATACCAGCCACACATCCTACCAGGTAAGAGGACGCCGCTCAGAGTCTCCCGGCCCCCTAAAAACCAACTTAATCACGTTCTAATTGTGTATGCCACAGTGTGTGATGTCAGTTAGTGAATATTGTGTTTTGTAGTTTGGTAGTTAGTCCTACTTGAAGCCAATGCAAATTGTAGATTCCTTTAACTCAATTCCATAATTCATATGAGTTTAATTTCCTCACAAGTATATATCTCCTCGGATGTGTAGCTTAACTAAGATAATTCTGTCTGTGTAGTTCGATTTTCGGTTCCTTTATTGGTACATATATATGTTTTATATTTTGATAATCTCTCTAATCGATCGCTGTGTTTGTTGTGCATCCAAATTCCACCTACTTACTTGTCCCCGTCCCCACCGCGTCATCCATTATCCATTTTTGAACTGACCAAAGAAAAAAACGTTTCATTTTGTTGTTAACCCATTGAAAACGCGGCATTGCAGCCTGAACTGATCTTAAATTGAGAAACGAATCTATATATGAAGATATTTTAAGAACGCAAAACCCAAACTGGATAAAATTCAACGCCGAAATTCCATAAAAACCAAATTCAATAGAAAATGCAATAATTATTACAAAATCTAAAGTGTAAACCTAATAAATACAAAGAAACGGAACTATTTCATTGAAATCTTAGCACAAATACGCTTCGAAGCATCGAATTCAAGAATAAAATAGCTCACGCCATAAATAAATCGAATTATTTTACATTAAAATGCATTGATAAATGTTTAAGCCATGTCTAAGCGCTGCCTAAATAAACTAAATCAAACTCTAACTAGCCTTACAAACGACGTAGTAAACAATTTAAACAAATTACACCAAAGTGTACATATATACAAATGCTATAACTAAGTTAATAGAAGACAGTTACAAATTTTAAATAAATTAACGAAACTATCAACGATAACTAGAACAACAACAACAGCAACAACAACACAAATGTGCCTCAAACAAATCTAGCAACAACAATCAATTAAGCCAAAAAGCAAAAAACATAAATAACAAAATATATACATCAAATAATAATAATAACAACAAAAAAAAGGACTGTAGCCTTTATATTCAAATTAATTAATTAAACACAAAAGTCCATCTATGAGGAGCAACCACAAGCACAAAAACCACAACATGGCTGTTGACATGTCCCTTTCAACAGCGGCAATTGCCAATTGCAATAGCAACATCAGCAACAACAACAACAACAACAACAACATTATTCATAACAATTGCAATAGTAAAAGCGCAGCAGCAGCGACACTAGGAGCGACCTCAACGTCCTCGTCGTCAGCTGTGGGCCTCTGTCGCCTCGAAGTAAGTAACCAATACAACAAACAAAATCCAAGGAATGAAGACTTAACAATCAGTGCAAAGAATATTTAATAAATCCTGAAGAAAAAACAACGATAAAACGATGTAAAAGTGAAACATAATCCAAACTATAAAGAAAAGACAGCATCCAGCCAGAAGAAGCAAGAATAAAACAGTTTTATTTTAATATAATTTACAATTAAAGCCAACATAACAAACAAACGGCATCAAAATTTGTTTATAATTTAAAAGTGAAATTTGGCACAAACACAAGGAGAACAAATATTTATTGAATTCAGTTTAAAAAGAAAACAAAAAGGACTCTAATCGACATATTTGGATTATATTTATGATTTTGTGAAGTAAATTCAAAGTATGGCTTATGATTTAATAAAAAAGAAATATAAAAACTGCCGACGATCCACTAAAAACACAAACACACGCACACACCAGATATACGTGACATATTTCAAAATTCTCTTCTCCGATTTTATGGATACATTTATGATTTTGAAATTAAATCTCATCTGAATTTCATTCCATTGGCAATAATCACAAGCGAGTACATTGGCAAAAGTAGCTGGCATTTAATTACTATTATTATTTCCCTATTACGTAGATTTAGTTCAACTAACTAACTAAGCCTGCCCCCTCGAAAAGAAACCAATTGAAATAACCAAAAAAGTTTTAACTAAACCGAAACTACTGCAATCGACCGTAATTAAGAAGAACACTGTTTGACAGTGATTTCTGTATTTTTCAAGAAACTTGTGGCAGGGATTTTAGATAAATTGGGTCGTTGGGATACTAAAAAATATAGCTAAGGAAGAAACTATAAACTTTCTTAATTTTTAAATGTAAAATATGAACAATCAATTAATTTGGTACATTCTTCAAGTAGTTTTACGCAAGAATACTCTTAGAATATATAAATCAGAGCCTTAGAACCTTAGTAACATTTATCGTTGACACGTTAGACTAGCATTTGTTTGAATAAGAACGTTCTGTCTTTGCCTGTCCTACACTGTCTGTGTGGGCAGAGCTCGGGCAGGGAGTATGTCTGAAGGGCACCACTGCTTTAGAGGACTATCTGCTCAGCCAAAGGAGACAAACTCTAAAATATATATACCGATTCCATTGGCAAATATTTTCACGGATTAAATATAGTTCAGATCGGTTTAGATATCGATAACGTAAAGCAAAGTTTGCAGAATCTGTGTTTGTTTTGTTTTTCTAATCCCTGCGATAAGTATTTCTTGTTCTTGTAAACAAACTAGCCTTGAAGAGAGAGACTAAGATACATTTGTATCTTTTGGTTTTTGAAATCCTTAGCTCGCAGTTTTTAAGTCCGACAATCTGTAGTTTTGTTCCCAAGATCCCTAAACTAATAACTTGAAATACACGCAAGGAAACGATCTTATCTTTAGTCTCTGCCACGTTTCCTGAAATCTCTAAACCATCTAAAAATTGTACTTTGTGTAGCACTATAATTAATCTGGGGCAAAAAACAAAAAAGAAAAATAAGGAACAATAACTAAACCGACTAAAAACTGTGTGCGCTTCTATATTTACCCGTGCAGAGCTCAAAGTACAGCAGTTCAAAGCGCGACTATGAACGCGATCGTTCCTCCAATTATCGCGATCGCGACCTGTCGCCGGGCGCTGGCGGTGGCGGTGGAGGCGGCGGCGGCGGTGGAAGCAGCAGCGGCGGAGGCGGTGGCAGCGGCAATGGCGGCGGCGGCGGAGGACCATTAAATAATGGCAATAGCTACCGTTCCCAGTCCCCGGACATTGATTCACCCTCGTCACGTTCCCACGATCTTCGCGATCGCAGCGATCATCGTGGCAGCGGCGGTGGCGGTGGCGGCAGTGGGCGTGGCGGCAGCGGAGAGCGATACAGTTTCATGCAGAAGATGCGGGATAGGGATCGTGATGTCTACAAGAAGGATAAATATTCAGGTGAGTAAACGAAATGACTCTAAATTAATTAGTAGGCTTTATTTGTCATCAAAGCAAGGACATACTGTGGGGAATCGTCTTTGGTGATTCTACCATGTCGCAGAAAAATGTTGATTAGTGGTACAAAGACTTTAAAGATCGTCAAGAACTAGCTGATGACTTGGAGCGCTCCATTGAAGGAATTAGTGCTCAAAAATAGTCGGTTGACTGTGAGAGACCCTACTGATATGATCGGAATATCAGAAGGATCTGTAAAAACTACTTTGAAAGACCATTTGGGCCTACGAAAAGTTTAATCTCGTTTGGTACCAAAAATACAACACATATCGTTCCACACACTACCGTATTCGCCAGATTTGGCTCAAAACTCAAGAGACCACTCTTAACCACTTATAACAGCACTTCCAGTGCTCATAACATTACATTTTGTGGATATAAAATCTTTAGATACTTTCTTGGACGTAGATGCACTACGGTGCTTCTTGTGACACCAAGCCCGTGCTTGTTAGGGTAATACTAACGCTCTGTATTTGCATTTTCCTTTTAGATAAACGAGATCGACGGGGCAATGATCGCGACTCCGAGTCGTCGTACCGCACCAACCATGACAGGGATCGACGAGGAGGCGGTGGAGGTGGCGGCGGTGGTGGTGCGGGCGGCGCGAGCGGCGGCGGTGGTGGCGGCAAGCTTTGTTCCTCGCGGGAAAACGACAAGCGGTCGGGCTCGGACGATCGCGACCGGGAGCGAGATCGTGATATGCGAGACCTGCGCGACAAGCGGGATCGTAACTCCGATCGCGACAGGGACTTGTACAAGAAGGACAAGTATGCAGGTGTGTGTTGTATCTGTAGCTTGTATTTGAGTTGTTCTTGATCTAATAAGGTATCTTTCAGATAAACGCAGCGAACGCAACGATCGGGGCGAGCGAACGGCACGCTATGGCGACTGGAGTGAGCATGTGAGCTCTTCGGGTAAGTAAAGAATGCCTTTAATATTCATTTTGGCCTGCTAAAGATGGGAAATCTTTGTTATTTTTAGGGAAAATGTATTACTACAACTGCAAAACGGAAATCTCCCAATGGGAGAAGCCAAAGGAATGGGTGGACAGAGAAAGGTGAGTCCCCTACGGATGTTCTTTAATCAAAATGCATTCCTTAACCTTCTGCTTGTGCTTTAGAAATATGCCGCGTGATCAGCACCGTGAGAAGGAATATCGCGACAAGGACCGCGATCGGGATCGTGAAGACCGCTTCTCCAGATCGAGTAGGTTGCAAGAATGTCCTGTCCTCCTTATGCCACAAATACTTATATTTCGTTTTCTTTAAAAAGCATACAAACATTCCAATTCGCGCGACAATTCACGACTGAGATGGAATTACGAAAACGATGGCGGACCGCCCAGCCATCGAAGGCGTTTGGATGGTAAATAAGCAATAAACAATAGCAAGACTCTTATTAATTCCTTGACCCGTCTCTTTTTAGGTCGACACAATGACAATGCGGACATGGACATAAGCGGCGACTCAACGCCCACCTCGGAGGCCAGCTATTCGCTAAGCGGGACGCCAACTACTCATGGTGGCGGCGGCAACAACAGTGATCAGCCGATGGGCAATGCCCTACCACGATTGGCCTCCCACCCGAATGCCAGCTCCTCGTCCGCCTCCTCCGTGTCAACGGGCGGAGCGTTGGGAGCAGCTGCAGCAGCAGCTGCGGCAGCGGCGGCGGCCCAAGCAGCGGCACTTCACTATGCGGGCGGAGCGAGTGGTGGACCTGTATCGGGGGCCACAATGCTGCCCACCAGCGGACTCTCATCGAACGTGAATAGCAGCAACGCCGGCAGCAGCAATAGCAGAGAGAGCAACAATGCTAACAGCAGCAGCGGCAGCAGCCTGACGAGGAACTCGGTTGTAGGCCACATTGGCTCCACCTCCGGCGTAAGTAAAAGAAAATCAAAGGAAGGAAGACATCGAAATGGGAAACTTAATCTCATTATTATCATCCTTCCATCATACAGACAACTGTGCCAACGCTGGATCCGCACCAGCACCACCATCTGAACTCGAATGCTCCACTGCCGCCGGGTGCCAAGGGCAAGGATCAGACGCTGCTCTTAATGCGCCAGAAGATGCATCTCGGCCTGAGTGCCCTCGATGGGGCAACACATCACCACGGCGTCAACTCAATCGGCGGCAGTGCATCGGCGGGGGTAGATGCGGTCAACCATGCCTACAATTCGGTTAATAATTCAGTCTCCGGCAGCAGTCTAAGCAGCTTACGGTGAGTCCTTTATTTGCTTTCCTTTAAATCATAAATTAATTAAGTTTTCATTTGCAGGGACAACAGCATCAACTCGCCGCTATACATGCCCCATTCGCACCACAGCCTCTCGCCGTCGCTCAGCAGCTACACCAAGAGCCCCATACCGACGATTGTCGGGCACACGAACAACGTGAACAATGCCTACACCTGCAGTGCACCTTTTGGCCTCAAGAGCTCCAGTTTGGACGTGGCTTCCGCTTCCCCGGCCACGTCGAACAGCAGCCAAAGCCATGTGCCCGGCTTGGGCGCCGTCAGCGGTATCAGTGTGATCACCTCGATGGGCAGCAACAGCGTTGCGTCGACGGTTGCGGGCGATGGGCCGCCGACACCCACACAGGAACTGGATTTGAGCGGCTCGGCGTTGGAGCAGCAGCAGCAACAGGTGGCCGCCGCAGTGGCAGCGGCAGCCGCGGCAGCAGCAGCAATCAGTGCCCAGCAGGCGGCGCAGCAGCAGGCACAGCAGCAGCGCAAATGTAAGTGTTTCTTTCTCAGTGGAGTTTATATTCCATTAATCGAATGAAAATGTCATTGCAGTGGATGGCACCTCGTCGGCCACGCTAAGCTCGCTGCAGAGCTGTGTGGGCTCCTCGGTGCAATCGGCGAATTTGCGCGGCCCAGAGATATCGCCGAAGCTGGCGAAATACTTTCGCGCCGATCTGATTGCCCATGTGACCAACTGGCATGCGGAGGTGCTGGAGCGTCAGGTAAGCTGTGAGGTAGGACTTCTCCCGCCGCGTGCAAGTATTTCAGTTGTCTGTGAGTTTGGCCACTAATTCGGCATTTTGTGTTGTTTGTATTCTTTCGAAGGCGCAGAAGTGTTGCGAGGATACGCACCTATTTGGCGATATTACCTGCACGCGGATCTGCGCAGAACTGAAGTGCGCCCGCAGCCTGGTGCGCAGCACAGAGATCTGTGCCACCCTGCAGGAACAGAAGTGAGTCGATGAAATATATGAAATATGTTTATATATCGAGATATTTGAATGAAATCAATATATTCGGTATCAAATAGGTCTATAATATATTATAGATATTGAAGTTATATATAAAAGAATATATTCCTTATTTAATTAAACTTTTAAACTGTTTTCCCTTGCAGAATCATGTATTTGCGTCAGCAGATCCGACGCATTGAGGAGTCGAAGACTCAGAACGCCTTCATGTCGGACGATACTTAGGATCAGGAGCAGGTTAGGCTGCGTGTCCATCGCAAGCTGTCGGTCAGGCTCAAAAAGAGCTACTTCTGGCGCAGCTGATGATGATTGCGATGATGATTGATCGGTGCATTGTGACACTCGCCACCGTCGTCGCCATTGTGTCCAATTGAAAGCTGCCTTTGTTTTCGTTCATACCAAATGATGAATGATTTACATAGATGATGATGATGATGATGATGGAGATGGAGATGTCGACGACGATTGGCGGATGGTAAAATTAAAGACACACAATGACCGAGCAAACGGCGTGCAGCCTGCTCTTTAGACCTACTCCTGCTTTCTACACTGGGCGACGCATCTCTCCCCAACAACAAAAAACAACAAAAAAACAAAAGAAAAACAAACACCAGCAACTTGTGTGTGTTCGGATCGAGTCTGAATCTCCCTCACAAAACATATATATAACTATATATATGCATATACGACGTGGCAGTGTGTGTATATATAGGCGACTGTTGAGCGGATGAACAACTCGGCACAAGACAAATCAGGACAAGCAAACAAAACAAGAGCGAGCAGCAGCAACTCCAGCAAGATAAGCAACATAACATAATTCATAATTAGCCAAGCGTAAATTAAAAAAAGCAAGCACCGAACCGAACCAAACCGAACCAAAAGCAGAGCGAATCAGATATCAATCGAACTCCGAAGGAGCAAGGAGCCGGACAAACACCCAACCACAAGCAATATTTTCACAAAAAAAAGGCCTCAAAACGAAAACGAAGATAAACAAAATATGAAATAGCAAATCTCAAGTCTAGGAATGCAAATAAGCGAAAGCAACATAACAAGAAGTAAAACAAAACACCAAGTCAACATAGTATACTCAACTGCAATACAAAAGCTAATTACAAATATATACAAATGATATATATACATATATATATATGTATCCATATATATATATATATATCTATATATATATCTAATTATAAATATATAGTATATATGGAAAGATTTGTATATTTACAAGCAACAACAAATACAATTATGTACGAACGATGTGTCATGATGATAAAATGAACACTTCGATGACAACAACCAAAATGCGAGTCAAATGTCGAGCCGGAAACGAATACGAAACCGGTAGCGGAAGTCGACACCTAGATATATACACATATATATATACACATATATATATATGTATATATATATATATATATATAAACAAATGACACAAACTCACAATTTTTTTGATAACCGCATCAATATTTATTTCTATTTCAAAACATAACGACGAAAACGCGAAATCAAACAAGAAATGTTTGAATGTTTTCGTTATGGCCTTGATTATTGTTATTCGTTTTCGTTTTGTTGTTTTTGTTGAATCTTGCAGCTCCGGAAATAATCCTTAACTGCATGGTTATTACGGTTTTTAAACAATATTATGTTATAGGTTTTAACTCACCCAAAATTACCCAACACACCCCCACGCCCATCCCAAATTGGCGCTTTTAGCTAAACAAACAAAAACTAAACGCAAAAAAGCGAAACAACTTCAAAACACGAAGGGAAGAATAGGAGATATAAAAAAAAAATAAAAAATTGTATTTATATTAATTTTAAAATTTGCAAAATGATTAAAACGGCATCATTTATTGTTTTTAGATTAACCCATTTTTTTTTATCTACGCTCTACGATTACGTCTTACAAAGTATATATATAAATGTGCATATATATATATAAATATACATATATATAGATATATATACATATATATATACATGCATATACAACACATATATAATTTATTTGGAAATCGCGAACACTTGTTTGTTATTTAAGCAGAAAACTAAAAAAAAAAAAAGAAAGCAAGGCGAAGCAACTGTTGAAAGTTATTCAAATCGTGGAGGGGGGGCGGGAAAAACCAGAAAGAACTAACACACACTCCTGCGTACATGCATATATACGTATGTATGCATGTGTGTGTACTTTTGAGTTTTTTTTTTTAATCTAAACTTGTCGGAAAAACAAAACATCATAGAAAACAAACAAAAAATTAATAATAGAGGGCTGCGTATAACGACGCAGCTCCGAAAGCAAACAACAGTTTAATTATGATAATGCTAATAACTATTGTAGATATATACATATAAATAATATATAATAAATATATTAGCTAAGCGTAAAAACAAAACAAAAACAAAAAAAAAACAACCAACCGAAAAATAGAAACTTTTATTATGAATTAATTAAAAAATACAACAACAAAACTATGGCTTTTTAATGGCAAAAAGGGGGGGTCAATTAAGTTGAATATTTACTTTAAATTCACTTAAGAACAAGTAAGCGAATTTAAGGGGACCTCTTCAAACTTAAATATAATATAATCTGGGTAAATGTATGGAATATTCGTGGGGAATGCACCTTAAAATTCCCAAGCACTAGGTCAGCGACTAGCTCAACTAGCTATAAAACCACTCAAAGTTTTGCGTTTGGTTCAGCTAAAAAACGTAGTTCCGTGGTTTCCTGTCTGAGAACTGGATATATACAAATACACGTATTCCCTTGGACGTGGCCCTTGCGACACCAAGCACGTGCTTGTTAGAATTAGGTGTTAGTAGGCGCGTTAGGAGAAAGTATAGGTAAAGTTTTATAGGAAGTTAACTACTGGCGTGCTGCCTGGAAAGCAGTAACCATTTGGATAGAAATACAGCCCCTATATATATTTTAAAAACAGATTAGGCAATTTATTTAAAGGCTTTAAACTCTTTTAAGCCCCTATTTAAAATAAAATCTAAGTTTTTAACGGTTACTTTCGAAGAAAATACCTGAAAGCTTTCGCTCTTTTCGTTTCAAATTTCCTATTTGCCGGCTTTCTTTATTTAATTTTCTTTTAGTTAAGCAGAGAGAGAGCAAGTTTGAGCTTGTGCAGAAAGTTCCATCGTGCGTTGAGAAGCTTTCGAAAACCCAACAGACATAAAATTTGCAATTCGGCGAATTCGCCGGAATGAACCCGAGAAATCCCCCAAAATGAACAGGACAAGGCGGAAGGGTGGGGTAGGAGGAAAAACCCGAATGGCTGCGCCTGTGTGCGAGCGTATATCTGTGTGTGTTGTTATCCCTTGTTTTCTTTTTTTTGTTCTTTGCACTTTCCCTGGCATCTCTCCGCTTCGTTTCGCAGGACGACGAGAAATGCCAACAAGTAGCAGTTCAGCATTCGACGCGTTCGATTGCCAGCGGACAGAGCGTAACGGTAAAAGCGCGGCTTTTCGTTTCGAAAAAGCCGAATATTTAAGAGCGGTTAAGCATTAATCCGGGGTTAATGAATTCAATTGAATATTCTCGTTAATTTATTTATTTTTTTTTGCCAAGTGTTAAACTGTAAAATAGCGATCGAACATATTGAGCAAGCAAAACGAACAATAAAAGTGCTAGACCACAAGAGAGGGTAATTTCGTAAATAAAAAAGTAAGTAAAGATGTTAAAGATAATTGTGTTTTTGTTAAAATATATATAAAATAATGTGCGGGTAAATTTTTATTTAAAATGTGATTTAACTAAAGGATTTCTTGTGGAACTGTTATAAAATCAAGCTCGGCTTTGATTTTTAAGATTTAATAGATTCGAAAACGTTATTTCTTGGTGTATTCTAATAACGAATGAGATCTTTATCGAATGAGTTAACTTAATATGAAGTGTTTCTTAAACAAATAATTTATAAGATACAGATTTTTCTAACAATTAGCAATTAAAATAATACAATTTGTACAAATACATTATTTAATATACTTCTTTGAACTTACTAAAAAAAAGATTGCATAATAAGATTGCATATTCAATTCAAAATAATGGCAATAGGTTTGCGAATCAGTTTGTGAATCTTATTTCAAGATTACAAGATTTATTTGTCAATAGTTTAACAATTTTATTTCAAATCTAATCTAGAAATGAGAGTTTAATTATAAAAGTTTTCAAACTTATGAGGCCGTAAGCACCTTCAAACTCCTGAAAACTAAATTTGTTGGTTTAAAAAACTCAGCCGGGTTGCCGTAGATTAAAAATTAAATTAGCTTTCTTTGTCAAGTGTTGTGTTTTTACGAATTCAAAGGATTTCAATAAAACCTTCCTACTTGTTTTCTACTTTTTTTAATCAAATAAATACAGAAAGGAGAACATGACATATTTTTAAATACAGCCTGAAAAATATTTTCAATTTAAAATCTGTTCTACATTATGTTGTGTTGGAAAAAAAGGAGATATATATACTGTTGGCACTACAAATGGTGGCCCGCTGAAAACTGTGGAATGCCTTTAAAGCGGAAATACAGCTGGGAATTAAATGGGATGGCCAACGAGTTGAGATAGTGCTGGAAGATGCATTGTGCGCTCAGTGGAATGCCAAGAGTCGTGAGTCAAGAGCCATAAATTTGACGCCGTCATGTCCTTTTGGCATCCACAGCAAACAAAATGCGTCGATGGTCGCCAAAGTGGGGGATGGCTTCGATGGCGGGGAAAAATCAAAAGTGCCGGGGATAGGAAGCTGAGGAGGAAAATTATATAGGGGCGGTGAAATTGCAGGGGCGACGTCTCCAAGCTGATGCGGCCAGTTAAGTGCCAGCAAGAGAAATGTGCAGCAAACAAAACTAATAATATTATTTTCATTATTAATCTTGAGCTATTATTTGTCTCCTCCTTACCCGCAGAGGGTTCTCAGTGTTTTCTTTTCTTCAACTGAGTAAAATGACTGAAATATAAACATAAATTAGGAGAGGGAATTGTTCTTATTTTCAAAATAATATATAACCTATAAGGTTTATAACTAAATATGAGGTAACAATCTTACTGCAGCCGCTTTATTCATTGTTTATTTTATTGAATTATTTACCCTTCGTCCAGCTTCCCCTTCCCAGTTTTTTAAATGATTTCGAATGACTCCAATTAGAAGCCTAAGCCCAGCTCTTGCCACAAGAGTCGGAGGCGTCGACCGCAGTTTCTAATTGGTTAAATCAAGTTTCTCTCTTGTCCTTGCCGTTTTCTTGGCCCAAACAAAAAAATGGGAAGGGGAGGATGGGTTGTGGGGATTTCTATTTAAATTATGTGCATGTATTTCATTTTCATTTGTGACTTTTTGGCGTTTTGTTCTGTTGATTTACATAGATTCGGGCTTAGTCGGATTTCGCTTTATGGCCGAAGCATTTGGCAGCATTGCGGTCAAAATATTGGCTCCGCCGGGGGGATTGGTGTCGTGCCTGACAAACATTTTCCGTTCGTTTTTATTTGTATTATTTTTATTTTGCCTTGTTGGTGGCGATTTCTTATTGTTCTTGTTTCGGCAACTGCACTCAATTTTATAGCCTCTCGCATTTTATTTAGTTGCCTACATATTTTCTTTTTGTAGGAGGGAAACTTTCGATGGCTCCCTGCCTGGGAATTTCCCTGTTATAATTTCATTTGCCAGCCTCTGCCACGGCCTCTGCCTACATTTACATTTTTATTTCCTCCCGGACGCCTACTACACCGCACTCACCAAAAAAGAAAAAGGAAAAAAAAAAAACAAAAAGGAAATCAGAAAAAAATTGTTTTCTCCCTGTTTTATGACTTTGGCCTAATGTTTTTGTCTGATTTAAATAAAGCTGTGAAGTACTAGGAATTGCATCTAGTGTTTACCATCAAGCACATTTTCCATTTTCCCCAAATAGATTCAAGAAAATCCGAAGGGGAAAGTGTAAGGCAGTAAACACATCGCCAGCTAAAGTCAAGTCTTTTCCCTCAGCTCTCCTCCATTTTTCACGTGTGTTTTATGAGGGTTTATCCCGACTTTTTTGCACCCTCCTTTCTACAGAAAAAAACTGGACACAAAAATCAGGAAAAATGCTCATGAAATCGTAAACATTTGGCTCTGATTTTGCCTTTCCTCTCCGGCCTCCACTTTCAATGTGTGACTTTTCTTTATAGACGTCCGGTGTTGCCACACAGATGTTGCTTGGGATTGAAGCAACCTAGTAAGCCGGAATCAAGTGCGGGATAAGTGGGAATTAACTGTTTGCGATGGCAGCTTTGTACATATACCCTTTCTACCATTTTATCAATAATAATATGTTTGTTTCTATATGCGTATATATGTATATATTTATCGGCGGCACCAGGTGTACATATAAAAATATAAGTTAGGTGTAAACGGAGGCAGGCACTCCACTTAAGTTGTAGTTAAGTTATAGCGGCTGCTACTCTTGTTTCTGTTGTCCTCCAAGATCTCGTCCTTGTCCATTTCGACCTTCGGCTGGTATCGCCAGCCAAAGGAATGATTCTTGAAGTTGTAGTTTGATGTGGCAGAAATATTGTAATACTGAAAATGTTGCTCTTTGCTTCTCATCTAGTGATCTTTGTTGTAGCTGGCAGAAATATTGTAATACTGAATATGTTTCTTACTTCCGAAGACGTTGCTTTTCGCTTCTCACCATCCGATCCTCTATGTACGACCATATTTCCCATAGAACGATCGGTATGTTCTCGGATGCGCAGACGATACGATCATGACGGCAGTTGGGCACTTTCCTGTAGGTCACATTGAACATTATGACAGCACATTGGCCGCGGATGTAATGACCATCATGCAGACTGCCAAACTGCTCCTATCCACAGTCATCCCAGAAGTTGAAGCGCGTCGCACCACCATTGTGGTGGAAGATCGAAGATGGAACTTCCACGCCACACATGGCCACATAGTTTGTTTCCCAATTCGCAAGTATCGTGCCGGTTAGCGAATGTGGTTTTCCGGTTCCGCCTTAGCCAATCAGCACGCACTTAAACGTGGAGACATTCTGTCCTTTTTGAGTGTTCACTTTTTACTTCTGAGAGATTTTTGTGGGCCGTAAAATAATGATAATTTTTTTTTACTTTTGCCAAAGCCCGAACGAGTTGTGTTTCCTATGAGCAGTGTGTGTGTCTGATACGAAGTGTGTGTTAATACTGACTACAATCTCCTCAGATGTTGAACTCAAATAGAATTGTAACGCTGACAGGTTTTCCAAGGCGAACTTGATTTTATTTTCCTGGAGAGCATATGATACCCAAAAAAGGAAACTAATGCCAAAAGACACCTTTAAAACTTTATTTAATTAAGAGGAGTATAAATCTCTGGCTTTCTCTGGATTCCTTTTTGCTTTGTAAGTTTTTATCTATACTATATATACTTTAAATTGATTGTAGTTCTGGCTTTCGCAATGTTTGCATGTGAAGACTCTACGTGCTTACCTTATATCGATTACTAATCCATCGATAATGGCTTTGCCAGCGTCAAGTCGGCAGGCAGCCTGTATTTCTTTTATCTAAGATTGGAAAATTGTTTTTTTGTTTATTTTTTTGCGTTCCTTCTGCTGATTATATCTGATTGCTGTTGGTCTTGTGCTGCTTCTTCAGCATTTCCCACAGCTCCACAGCCCCCACAGTTGGTGTTTCGCATGTCATTGTCGTAAGTTGGCATATGTCACCAAGGTGTTATGCCCACAGATATATGTATATATCTATATATATATATATATATATTTCTGGTTTTTGCAGCAGCAGCAGCTTTGTGTGTTTTACTTCTTTTTTTTTTTAACAAACGAAAAAAGATTCCCAGGCACACACAAACACAAACACATACATTTAAAGTGAGCGGAGCATTAAGCTTTATGTGTGCGAAAAGTCAACTCGGAGCATTTGTGTTTCTTTATTTAATGCACTCACTCCGAGGGGGCATCCCTGCTTTTACAAAATCGTATGGTATAAACAAATGCCAAACAATGTTTTTGTATATTTAATATTACATCTACACTATGGAAAAGTATATTCTATCCAACAGAACATTAACCAAGCGATCTAAATGATAATAATAATTATTTAAATATATTAAATGCTCATATATGGTTCCAGTTTCATAAGAAATAGCATCTTATGATTGGAAATATATAATTTCTTTTAAAAAAAATCAATTCTTTAAGGTAACTCAAACCTTTCAACTTGTTTTTGTCAATTTTCTGTTGGGATTTTGCAAAGGATTTGAGGTGCGGCAAGGGCCCAGCTTTGACGTTGTTGAAAAACACTTTATACGCCAGGACATTACCCGCTTTTACCTCCAAGCCCACTCCCCCCTTTGAGAGTAAATTTATGTTAATAACAAAATCAGAAAATCCTTAAATTGTCATTAGCTAAGCCTTTTTGGAAAGTCCGCGGAGATTTTGTCGCAGCTTACATTTATTTTTTTTTCCTCTCTGCTCGTCGTTGGTTTTCTTTTTTTTGGGAGAATATTTCCCGCGCCCTTGGCTTTTGCCCCCGTCGGTTTTAATGGCGTTTGTTTGGGTTGAGGGATTTTCGACATGGTCCAAAGTGCCAAAAACGTGCAGAGTAAATGCTTTTAGCCTGGCCAGGACTAATTCCCGCCCTTTTTTGTTTGTTATATATTTTATTTCTGGCCGGAAATGTTGCAATTTTCGGTGAATTTGCATTCACACACAATTCCCGGGGGGCCTTTCGAGTTTTTCCTGACCAGATTTGTCTGGTTTCCATCAGCGGTGACAGATCTAACAAAGACCGATAATGGACGGCTGCCTCTTGAAAACAACTCTAGTTGTTTTCATTAATTTCTCCTATTTTCAGCCTAGATTTAGTGGCATTCCCCCAGTGAGATATTTCCCAAGGCGGCAAGTGTTGCCTACTTAAGCGGGCCGGAAACAGCTATTCGGCTCTCTTCCGCTTCTTTCGCTTTTATCTTTGCTTCCTTTGATGCATTTGTTTACGGCCGTTATCGGCCATTGTCTGTTACTGTGCATTTCCGTTTCCGGCTTGTATTATTTCCCCCAGCTCTCAGCCTCGGCCGTAACTTAGCACTCCCCAGATGGGCTTCCATCTATGGCCCAACAAATTATGTGTCAATAAAGTTTCGTGTGTGTTGTGTGTGTGAGAGGCAGTGCCGCTCAATTCTTGCCAATAAAATCCATCTTAACTTTTATGGCCCAACGGGGCCGCGCCCTCTCCGGCCAGCTCCTACTTACAGAGAACAAAAATGTTTTCTTTTATTCCGGCAACGATCTGTAATTAAAATAATATGTTTATATCTTTTGGAAGCAGTTCTTTGAAATATATTTTAAAAAAAACCTATACTTAATCTTGATTTATCTGAGATTTGGGTTTTTTTTCTGTATGTGTATCGGCTTATGGACAGCATCAGCACTGAGCCTGGCCTTTAAAGCTTTGCATCCTTGAGCCCTTGTCAAATGTCATGTGTGTGTCCTGTGCTCACCATGTCCCCTGTCCGTGTCCTGTGTGAGTGAGCTTATCGCCAATTCGTGTCTCTAAATTGCAGCTAAACTTGTTCGCACCGAGTGCCAAGGATAACCCGGAATTAAAATAACAATCGTACTTGCATTGGACAGTCGGAAATCCGCTTGGAAATATTGCCAAGAAAACTGCTGACGCAGTTTAATTATCTTATCAAGTGCAGGAAATGTCCTTTTAAATGGAGAACCAACAAAAAAGGCCAACTGAAAGCAATTTAAGACAAAAACATATAAGTAATAGAACAGCTTTTGGTCGGCGCCCGGAATAATTCGATTTAAAATTTCAAAAACGCTTAAAAAACTGCCCCTCCATATGTGTGTTCCTTGGGAAATATGAACAAAAAGAAGAAATGTGACAAATCCTAGGAGTTTCTACTGGAAATTCCGGGCACGTTTCAAGCACGTTTGGCTTGGGTGAAAAGTTAAACTCGGACATTACATTTAATGGATAGACCGCAAGCAATGACGACAATGACAACAAACTTGTCTTCATCCTTCGCAGTCCCAGGGCAGTGATGCCCAAGGAAAAGTTAACTAAAAATCAAGCTAGCACAATGGCAGGAATATACTTTATATTCTTTCTTATATTAATTGAATTTAAAATCTTTAGCCTGTTATTTGCAGGCGTTCTTTATGGCGTATACGTTATTATATATGTATCTTTTTATAGAAGGTTTTAAATACATCAAACTATAATAGAATTTCAATTGTTTTTAGAGCTAAAGTCACAAGAAAAGTCGCTAAAGGTCGTCATATCTGTTGGGGCAGCCAGTGCGCAACAGGAAGCGAACAGGAACAAAACAAAAGTATCCTTCAAGTGGTCATCAGCTGAATTGTTTTTCTTCATTCACTCTTTTCCGCTGGACTTGTGTTGTTTCTGTCCCGCTTGTTGTTCTATTTGCACTGAATTAATTGACCAAGTTTTGCTTTGCAGCTTCGCCTTGTCCTGGCCCTACAAGCGGAGACGGCGACTGAGGGCAAGGATAATGGCTTGAGAGGAGACAATTCAATTTATCAGCTTTGAGGCGTTTCTCTAATGACGTTTTCTAAGTGAGATTTGTGGAGAGTGCTTGGGATGGCTTCATTGCATCCTTCAATGCAGCTCTTTCCCTATCATATATATATATATATTAATGAAACCGCTCTGTTTTTGCTTAAACAACAAAACAAAACAAAATGATAAGTAATATTAAACAATAAGTTGAGAAGTTAACGTAGCTTGTTGCACCTGAAATTCCCAAGTACCAATTCAGCGAAAATCACGCATATACTTATCTATTATATATTAATTTGTAATGCAGTTTGCCTTCTTAGATTTGTTTCCTTGGCTTCCATCTGACTTTTAACCGAATTTTCCCCTTTATAAGTATGTAATTTAGCTAAGCCATTAAAGTTTTTCCGACATTCCTGCTACGATAAACGATTGCATCTCATGGCTTTCAACGTCGCAGCACTAAACAACAATATCATGAATATTTATCCTTGGGCATAATTATCTACTACGCACCTCTCCCTTACACACACACACACACGCGAACTCCCATAGATTGCCAGCCTAAAGAATAACAATTCCCAGGGCTGCTGGCACATGGGTGGCGGCAGAGGCAGCGGCAGAGGCGGGCCTGGGTCGAGCACTTAGTTAGGGCGAAAAGTGCCCCATTGTTTTGCCCAGAACATTCATTCCGCATACAGTGAAAACAAATTCAAGGACCAAAGGCCACATTTAAGATGTAAAAGAAAGGAATTTAAATCTTATAAAGATTAATTTAAGAACTTCTTGAAATTAAAAAAACTCCCTGACACCACTGATTACGGAATGAAATGGAATTGAGTTAAGATTTTTTTACAGTACCTGCGTGTATGGTTGTATGGTGTATTTTAGCTTAAATTGCTTGGAATTTATGCATCCTGTCTGGGGAAAAATCCCACAAAGTAGGAAACGAGTCGGCGGCTAGGCTCCTAGAGAGCAAGATGGCGAACTTGTGACAGATTCTCCAAGGGTTATCTTCAGGCGTCATAAGTTGAGCTCATTAGAAAACCGTTAAGAAACAACAACGACCCGAGCACCTTATAAAATTCTAAAAAAAAAAAAACAAAAGGCAGCGAGAAGAACCTTAAGAATTTTCCCTCTCCCACTTTTGGTTTATTAATGTCCTCACTAATTGCAAAGAGCAGTAAATAGAGAACAGCAGTCCAAGTGGTTTTAGCGAAAAATAGAGAAATTAATAAGGAATGAGGGCGAAATAGAAGAAGAGCGAGATTTTATTTATAATTAAACTACAGCATATACTATTAGTAAACCTCAATTATAATTATATTGTATTTAATTGGGATGATCTGTGACTTGAAACAACTACAAGGAAGCAAACAAACAATTACAAGAAAGCATCTTTGATTTCCCTGAAGAGCTATGTACTTCCTCTATCTTAGTAGCAGATGATGTTTTTTACATCTAAAATATCCATATACCCTACCAAGGAGCTTGCTGAGGAGAGAGAGCACTTTACTTTCATGGCACCGGGGAATTACAAGGCGTCGAAATGAGTGCGATTTTTATGGCCTAAATGAACTTAAGCAGCTTAACTGCGTCCGTTTCGCGATAATGCAAGGCACATGACTTTCCTAATTGAGTGGCGGCGGGCCCTGAGGACAACAACAACCGTGTTAATGCAGCAACGTGCTAAATTTAATTAAATTAAATTCGGGCTGCCTGCTCCACGCATAAATAAATATAATTTAATTAATTGCGCCCAGCAATCACACGATGACATATTTAATTTGTGCCTTACAGCTGTACGTTTAATACATTTATTTGTACCGCCAATTAATAAATAATACTTAATGGTTTGAGGTGAACGAGGTAGGGGCTTGCTGGATACCCTGGTATCTTAAAATCAATTCCAATTTCTTTGAATAAAATACTAATCGAGCTTTAAAATGAATGATACAGAATGATAATCTTAACCTTAAATTATATTTATTTTCCCTGTTTTAAACTTAAAAGAAAACACTAAAGTATTTAATGAGTAAGTAAAATTTAATCGATCCACGATTACTGCAGTATATTGGTATTTTTAATATGTCGATATATTTGGTATATTTTCGATAACCGATATACAAAAGTCGCGTATACCCGCGACTCCGCCTGCGATTGATCGATCTTTTTGTCTTTTGTCGTTGCCGCGAGAACTGTCAAACGTTTGATTTGTTATTCAGCGAACGGCAACAGCAAATGTTTTGACATTTATCACTGACAAGCGATATATTTCACTCTCTTTAAGGCATCTACATACATATCTATGTGTGCTGGTGGAAAATGCGCCACTGATGAGTTTCATGCAAATGATAATTTTCAAAATACGAGCTAAGCTGCTTGTCGCATTATTTATGTTAAATATGCTTCGAATTTTCCAATAAATGGAATACAATCTCTGGCCAAGTCTGGTATCGATGGCAGAATGTTTACCAAAGCCATTGGCTTAACCGGCTGAGTTAAATTGGTTTGGCATTTCCGATTAATTAATGGACGGATTAAGCTGCTATGCAAGTTAAGTCAAATAGTTCCTAGAGGTTGTGATTCCTTTTAATAGAAATGTTGATAGTTCCGGTGGATTAATTTTAAAACAAGAATGCGTGCTTAGTAAATATCTTAAAGAGTTTGTCGTTGGCCTAACATTTCCCATTTATTTATTAAAAAATCAAAAACTTATAAAAATCTCTACAAACAAAAGCAATTACAATTACCCTTTAAATTTTAAACCAAAAATAAACCTTCCTCACTCTTTTATCACAACTTCTCTTCCAATTTCGCTCATCAAAAATACATGACTAAAAATATAGAGATATATAGAAAGGATTTTGCCGAAAACCAAGCAAAACATAGCATTTCTATTTAATCGACTTGACTGGCGGCGAAATTGATAGTTTTTGGCCACTCAATTATGCAATTGACCAACAATAGCATCAATTTTTGGGCACCACAGCAAAATGGAGCGGAACCACCGAACCACATGCCACACGCCACAAACCATTTTAATGCAACTGGCGCAGCACAAAAACAAGGCAATGAAACAAACTTTTCCCCCATGCGCTTCAAAGGATCAAGGATAAAGGAACGACGAGCGAACGCAGAACGCTTTAAGCCAAAGTGAATGGAAATGGCTGACAAAATTTGTTATTGTTTCGTGTGGGCATTAAACTTTAAGCTTTTAAAATATATTTTTAATTGTGATTTCTTTAAACTTAAATTATAAATTATATATAGCTTATTTTTCACTTCCAAACAAGGGCTAAGTTTGACAATTGAAGGGACAAGTCCTAGATGTTACTCCTTTAAAAATTAGGTCACTTTTGCATCCCAATTTCGTTGCAATCGGAGTTCGAAGCGAAGATTGGCTGAAAGTGGGCCCGGGCTAGGGTCGATGGGGGGAAGAAATGGGAAAATTCGGGGAAATTGGGCGCCATTGTTGACATTTTTTTTTTGTTTTTGATTGCCTCAGCGTGCACTCACTGGATGGAAACATTTCGCTGTTCTCCCAATTTTTGTTTGCTTTTGAGATACACTTTTCTGGCGAGCACGATTTCCATAATTCCGCAGCTACCAGTTGTTCAGTTAAACATTGTTAACATCAATAAATACATGTAAAATTTGCATATTCAAATGAGTAATTAAATATGTTTTACAGTGTACATATTATTAAATTAGCTGAGTGTTGATTGGAAGTATTTTTTGTTCTATTTCTGCATATTTAAATAGCATCTGATGGCATTAATTTATGAGGATTTATTCACGAGCTCTGCTGATTATGTTAATGATACTTTTTTATGGGCATATATTATAGATTTAAAAGGAAATTGCAGTACTTGTTTAGTAGCTTCTACGACCAACTAACGACTATGGTTACCAAAGGAAGTATATGGTATAACGAACTTTTATGCTCATTTTTATATTCCTCTGACCCTTGACGATGCATGCTAGCCAATATTCTGCTTCTGACCATGAATAATTACCGCAAAGATACAAGCACACTACAAGTTTGTATCTTTCCGAGCTGTTACTTGGTTGAGTGGGAGTTTTGCACTAAGGACAAGGTCACACACAGGCGGAGTTTACAGTTCGCGATCCCAAAAAAAAGAGCAAACAGCCAGCGGGAGGATACGAAGACAGGCCAAAGGAAATTAACTTACACACGTGTGGGCGGCGATATATATGTACAAGTATGTCATCATGTCGGTGACCCTGACATCTGCATATATCTCTCCGTATGGTAACTCTGGCAGGTAAACTCTCGGTAAGCTGACTCCGCTTGCTGGCTGCTGCCTTGCCTTACCTTGGCAATTCCATTAAGTGGGAAAACTTTTTATTCGAACCGCTTCTTCTTTGGGGCAATTTCCCTATACTCCTGTATTCCCCCTGCCCGAATGTCAAGCAATTTCATGAGCCACGCATTTTTCACCCTTTGAACTAGATGCCGAAAAAAAAGGACAGCAGCCGCAAAAGTTTGTTTAACATAAGAAGGAAAAAAAAAAAAACAGAAAAAAGGTTGATATAACGCAATTATTGGTTGCACCTGATGATGGAAAAGTTTCTGGCCATAAACTCCGCCAAGCAGATACAGGATACTCGGTCTTTGATTAACACTTTTGGCATCACCATTCAGTCCAGCGGAGCAAAAGGTCTCTGGCACGATAATGGCCCACAGGAAAACTGTAAACAAATCTCAAAAGAGGCCAACACAACACAGAAAGGCAGTCGAAAAATTCTTGAAGCGAACTTAATTAAGGCAACAATTACGGAATGGAACATTTTCAGGGGTCCGGCAGCCGCAAATTTGGACATTATATCACTGGGGGATATCTCTGGGAGCGTGAACTGAAGAGTTTAACACACTGCAAACCAGGTTTTGAATGCAGCAGAAACAGAAAAAGACTCACAATTAATTAGATGGCTTTTTAAATAAAAAGAAAGAACACAAACTGTATTTTTTCCCTAATATTATTACGCATTAAGAACGCAAGAAAAATAACAAGGCAAGTCGAGAGCTTGTGCCTTAATTTATTTTATGGGAATATATTGAAGGCACAATTGGGCTTATATATACTATATAGTATTTGCTTCGATTTGGCGCTTACTACACTCTCCTTACGCGCCCATAAATTCGGCTTATGTACGATAGTGTTGCGTTTTAAGTGTTTCAGTGTTCACTTCTTCTGTTTTTTTTTGTTTTATAATATTTATGATTATTATTATGTGCTTTTTACCTCTCGGTTCTTTTGTGCTCCAAGGGGAAGGTAGGTAATGGGGGGAAGGACGTGCTGGCAAAGGAAAAAAAAGGGGCGAGAACTCGGGAAGTTGTCTCTCAGCTCGGCTCCAACAGCCGCTATTTCAATTAATTTTTGTTTCGCACATTGTTGATGATGTTTGCCGACTTCCACCAGCCACCAGTTTGCCAGCGAAAATTGAAAAGAAAACTCCCCCAGCGAAGGCGATGCATTGTGGCCAGGGCCAGGGCGGTAAAGTGGTTGGAAAAATATCAATGGGGGCCCCTTTTAAAACACCGTGAAATAAGGCAGATATTGAGGGTGCCACGGCGAGACTACAGATGCTTTAAGTTTGTTTTCATAGAAAACTGAACCTACTTGAAGACAGACTTTCCTTCAATAAATTACAATTATTTTCTATCTACTGTGCCACTGCCAGTGCACAGCCTTGATCTCAATTTTGTAAAATCTGATTAACTTGCATTTGTTCAACACTTTAGAGGGTCCTTCGTCCTGCTTCTCCGCTGTTTTGCCAACTCATTGCTTAATAGTTTCACGCCAACTCACTGTCTTACCTTCATTTGTCAATCATTTCAAGGCAACCATCCGTTGCCTCAGCATCCCCTTATTAGATATTGTAGTAGGAAGCCACTTAAATGCAAGTTGTACTTGAAGATATTCCATAGAAACTAGGTACACTCTGAACATCCATGCAGAAGGATAAGAAATAGTTTTATTAAGAGAGTTGAGAATGCATAGAGCCTGCCAAATAGTTTCCCTAAAACTTATGCTTGCATTTGGGCAAGTTTCTCGCAGTGCAGCTGAGCTGAGAATCGGCTTGTCTTCTCAGGCCAGTGCCAGGAGGAGACTGTGTTTCACTCCACTCCTAATTGTCGGTGTCTGGTGCCTGGATCCTTGGTTCTTGGCAGCCAACAGCAGTTCGTAGTTGGTGGTTTCCTGCAGTCCATTCCAGGCAGAACTGTGCTAGCTGCAGCGCCCACGTTCACGTTGATGTCCTGGCCCCTTTATAGCATTTTATCCCACCATACCAACCCACCCACTGCCACATAAGTATGGTAAGATTTCCGCTGGGGAGCAGCCAGGAGCCGCCAGGAGCCGCCAGGAGCTGGCAAAGGTAGAACAACTGTACCAGCATCAACAATAAATAAATATAAATAATGGAATACAAAGTCATTTTGCGCCGCAATGACAATGACAACTCCAAGCGACTATATGCCACACTCCGATCTCATTCCCATTACTCGTACCGTTACCACTCCCCCAGCCCCACCCTGTTCCTCATGGCCGTTCATATGCTTATGAGACACGCAAGAGAGGGCCCGCCCTCTTCCCTCATCTGGTAGGAGGTTGGAGGTCCATACTATACGCATCCGTATCTGGTATCTGAGTATCTCAGCGTGTGCGGCTAAAATATCTGTGGCTGTTTATTATCTAGACAATGATTACGAAGACACACGCAGGAAGGCCCCCCACACGAGTTATACAAAACATGTATGGATATATGTATATATATATATATGTATTCCGGGGAATACCAAGAAGCCACAAGAAGCGTTGGAGGTTGGAGGTGGGTTCGGTTTGCTGTCACCGTTACGGTCCACTCGCAGTCACTGGGAATTTGCCAAGTGATTGGCTTCAAACTTGATTTCCATTAAAAGCCACTAATAGCTTAAAAATTATTGGAAAACTGTCAATAGGAATGCTGTGAAATATCAGCAACATATTTTAATTTGAATTTTAAATCGCTGCAAATATTTAAAGCCAGTCTATGGATACTATCTAAAAGTATCCTGTGAGATATATGCGAAATAGTTTTATTTGCATCTTGAAATGTTTCCTTCTTTTAAATCGCAAAATAAAGATTATTTTTGGATTGAAATAAACAAAAAACTAATAGCATATACCAAAAATATTAAAGAATATCTTCCCAATATCAAAATGGTTTGGTAACTTTGTCATTTTCCTAAAAGAAAACATTCAAATCATTTTATTATATCAGAAAACCCGCAAATATCACAAATCAAAATACATATGTCACATATGCAAGGATGCCAAGCAATAAACATTTAGGAAAAATGGCAAAAGTCTGAAAGGAAATGATGAAAGCGGAAACTAGAAAACTATAAGCCAAATAGAAAAGAGGACTGTGAATGATGGCCAAAGACTGTGATCGAATTAGGCGCGAATGTGGAAACTGCGTGAGCGAATCCTGATTGCGTCCCCGAAATTCTCGATGCCACTCACAGATATTCGTCCATTGCCGCAATCCCCTAGTTTCCGAGTTCCCAGTTCCCAGTCCTCCAGTCCTCCAGCCTCCATCCTTCATTCGCATTTCGCAATGGAGATAGACACTAAGCGGAATCGCCGAATAGAGCCATACACATTCAGGACACGCACACTTAGACCGATGCAAATGCTGCGAATAATAGACACTTGGCCGACAATGACAACAACGGGCACCTCAAAGGACATCACCGCAACGGGAGCCATTCGAAAGCAGAGAAAGAAAATATAGTTCAAGGCGAATAAACCTATTGGAATGCTCTTGGAACATTATAAGGAATTTATTGAAACGTCTTCATTAAAACCATGATAAGAAGGATTTATAAACAATACCAAAAAGAGATATTTTGTAGAGCAAATACTCTGCCATTCTCGCAGTGCATAAACTATGTATTTATGGTTTAAATGGCAAAGACACATCTTGCCTTGCGATTGCCGGTTAAACCATTTGACTGCCACAGAAGCCGAAAGAAAGCCCTCAGTCAACGGATACACCTACATGCTCGGCTATATGTATATTTTGGGTTACAATGCCCTTTAAAGGGATCTCATGGGATTCTCGCAGAATTCAGCCCGGTCACTTATGCAAAAACACATTCGCCGGTGGCCGGAAAACTGCGTCAGCCGTCGGTAGAACACGGCCTCAAATATGCAACGAATTTTTCTGTTGTTTGACAGCGGCAACAATTGCAACTTGATTGGCCAACATCATACCGCCTACCCACACCCACGCCCCGAGCTCAAAGGGCCGTGAAAATGCGCCCAAAAGAAAATAGTGAAAAAACCTGTGAAAACAGTGAAAAAATGTAAAAAGTGCAGTGGCAAATGGAAGGCGTTCCATGCATATGCAATTGGTTGCTTGTCTGGCTGATTGTGTGGCTGTGTTTTCATTTATTTAACAAAAGTGCGGTCACACTTGATTTGTTTGTCCCCGGAATGCTAGCAAATTGTATGCATATGCATGTGGTTAGCTCTAGTTTTATTCAGCAAGATTAAACTCGATGATACTTAAGGTATTTTGAAATGACATATTTGTGTTTGTATTTCATTTAAGAGGAAATCCATTAGAGTGGCCAGGTTTCGTATAAGAGAGGTTGCCATACTGTTTTGCGGTGTTGCCATTAGGACATATTAATGAAATGTGGCCAGGTTTCGTATAAGAGAGGTTGCCATACTGTTTTGTGGTGTTGCCATTAGGACATATTAATACATTTTTTAGACATTTACAACTTAGACTTACTTTATGTAGACTTACTTTTAGTAAATTGTAATAGACTTGCAACTATCGCAGAACTTCTTAAATATTTAGTAGACTCCGGCAACATAATAACAATTATGTTGGCTTAAATTGTAAGGAAATTGGGGGTCCTGTTCTGTATTTTCAATCGAAAGCGCCAGCAGCAGCAGGAGCTAGTTTTACATTCCTCCTCCATTTACTTAATACCATTACTACTTACGTACCAAAAAAGTGCATTATTCGCCTTGGCTTCTTACCATTTGCAAAGGAACTTTCTCTCTCAAAGTATCTTGCAGTTTGCCATTGAGTTTTCCGGCTCCTGTTCGTGCCATGGTGCGTTGCCCCGAGCTTTCTCGGGCAACTAAATTGAGGCGGCGGTAAGAGCGCTAGGGCTGGGGGCAAGGACTCCAGACAACTAGGATTCCATTCGCCGCCTGCCACGCTGAAGTCCCGCTGGCAGAGCACTCGTTTGCTCGCTTTGCTGCTGCATAAATAAAGAGGTGTAAATTAAATTTAAAATTCGGTTGGCATGGGTGTGGGTCGCCAATGGATTTGCCATGTCTGCACTTGTTGGTTGCCGATTAACAGAAAATGCGGTTTTCCGATTTACCACAAAAATAAATAAATAAAAAAATAAAATAAAGCCCCCCGAAACGAGTGTACAAGCACCGAAAGTGGATGAGGCACGTTGACAGTGACAGCGCCAAAAAAAAAAGAAGAAAATAAACGAATAAAAATCCCAGGCAGGTTGATGATGGCTTGCCGCCACCCCATATCCTTGCCACAGCTTGCGGCATACCAAAGGACATTCATTAGGACGGGCGCAAATGCAGAACTGACTTCCCGACTTATAAACTGAGGCTGATGAAAATTGCTCACATAATTCTCTGGCATATTCTTTTATGAATTTTTATGACATTTTTTTTTGTGCCTTTGACAGCACTTTCCCTTCTTTTTGGGGGCTCTTGAGTTTGGTGTTCGGTTTGCTGGATGCCAAAGTGATCCAAAATAAAGTTGCACGTGTTGTCGGTTGTAGGAAATATTGTTTATTAATAATTTGAGGTTTCATTTGTAATTTTCAATCACTTATTGAGGCGGGGAGGGGTACAGTGAAATTTTGGTAGCTTTTCTACTTGTTTTTATCACCGATTGCCAGCGATTACCACCGATTGCCACCGATTAGTTGATTCCAGCGTTGCCACCTATTAAATTTCGCTTCTATCCAAGTTGAGTTGGCTGTGGTCTGGCCTGCAGGGTTGTATTCCGCTTAAGTTTATTTTTCTTTTCTCAGAACTAGTTCAAGAAATTCCTTTTATAATAAATGTATTTATTTGTATAGTTTCTCTTGTATAAAATACTTGAAAGGTAGGCGGATAAAGTAATTATTTGTATATACTTAGACTGCTTGTTATCGCGTTCTGGTAATAGCTTACCATTTGTTTCTAAATTGTAGCTTTTTAATAAATTGCTGCCGTTACCCTACATTGTCGGCCCTTAGCTGAATTTCTCCAGTTCGGCCTCGACTTGTATGCTTTTTATGAGTGGCATGTTTATAGGGCCATTTCATGGGCATTTCTTATTTTTTTGGCATCTTTATCGGGAGCACGCATCATTGGGTCGAAGTCGAAGGCTTTTCCTCACTCAATCGAGTGCAGTTTACGACGAGGCAGGCAGTCCAGGACATTCTTATGTGTGTGTATGACCAAAAAGCATTCCATAAATGTTTATCTATCTCCGGCTGTCGCTTTCCATCTCGTTTCAGGTTCCCGGCTTCAAGATGCAGACGAATGTGCAAATCGACTCGAAGAATCTACGGAGCAACGATGACAATTTCCGCTCCCGCGGCCATCACATCACCATCGAGGTGAGTGCTCACTTAACACATGTCCCCAGATATCCTCAGGTGTCCTCAGGTAGCTGTTTGCGCCGGATATGGCCAGTTCAAGCATATTAATTACAGTTCAAAGTTTGGTCTCCCGCTTCTTCTGTCTGTCTTGGCCCTCAAACTAGATTGCTTCGGTTGCTTGGTTGCTTTGGGTGATTTTCCCTGTCTGTGGATGTGCTGCCTGCAAACTTAATTAATTATGGTAAATACGAGTAGCGAGGACCCAGACAGGACCAAGGATCGCTGTCCCCGTAACATGTCTCTGACGGATAATTCAATTTGTGTATACTGTGCATACGTTGGTCATTATTCAATTTACCATATTTCCGAATTCGGATATATCTCTTGATTGGATTACAGCAAAAATTAAATAGTAGGCCAATGTAATAATCAGTATGTTCTTTAGCTTTCTCCTTCTCAACTATTTAAGCGAGATATCAGTGTATATTTGTTCTTTTTCGAAACTTTAAGTCTGAATTCATATTAGAAGTATTATTTTAAGTATAATTGAAAGTATTGTTGAATTATTTTTGTTAAATAATGTTTATTGAATTCGACAATATCCCTATTTGTTGTCATATGAAAATGTTCTTTAAACATAATGTACAAATATATGATAAAAGCTTCTTCCTTTGAAAGATTTGAATAATTCCTTGGAACTGAGATTCTGAGATTCTTGTGCCCAAACCTATGTTTACTGGGTAAGACAGAGGAAAGCTTTCTCTGTCAAAGCTTGGCTGCAAAGTATTCCTTAAAGCTAAGGAAGTAGTCAAGGGTGCTCCCTTTGAGACCAATGGGGTTTCTATTAAAATAATAACAAAATATTCAAACAGTAGCTGGTAAGTTTTTCTCTAGTAACTCAAATATATTTACAATTAATTTATTGCTTTTTGGGATATCCAACCTTTCCTAAATGATTTAAAACTTCATAGCTTCCTTCGACATCCGTGCCACATCTTGCCGGTAAGTATGCAAGGACCTTGCCTGGGTATACCAGAGGCGGGACACTTTCAGGGGGCAAGCAACAAGTGTCGCTGTTGCAGGTGAGAGAGCCCGAAGCTTTTGCAGACTGCGCGCATGCGCCCTGCGCCGTCCCGTAAGCTCTAGCAAGGGCGCAAAGTTCGCGCACAGCATCAGCTGTGAAGCTCTGTGCAGGATTCGGGGCGAATATGGCCATCTGATTTTGTTTTGCTCCGCCCCAGCTGACTGGCGATTTTCTCAATGAACCCCCCGGGGCGGAAAGAGGCGGCGGGGGCGGTTTGTGCGTTGGGAAATTGAAAATCCGAGTGGGCGCTGCTGCGCCCTTTTTGGCCCGCTCAGTCGCTAGCAACATTTTGGCGCGTGTTGACATGCGAAAAACAGTGTCCGCGACGGGCGACTTGAGTGCTTTTTAGCCGTTTTATCCATCTTATCCGTTCGTTTCCTCGCTTTCGACACAACAAACACACACAAAAGCTGCAGCCAAATCATTGTATTTCCACACATCAAATCTGCTCCTTAATAATCTGTTCTTTTTTGTTGTTGTTGCTGTGCGCGTTCCCGTGTGCCAAACCGAAAGTAATTAAACAAAAATAAAAAGTTTAATTTTGCCGCCCCCGCTCTTTGAATTCTGGACATTTGGCAGGCGCTCTCGCCTAAAAGTACGTGTGTTTTTTGTTCCTGTGCATCCTTTGTGCTTGGCCGGCATTTCGAGTTTGGCGCGTAAATAAATTCATCGGTTTTGCTTATCAGCTGGCCGTGGCGGAAGCAAGAAGGATATATGGTGTGCCAGTGTGTACGTGTCATTGTTTGTTGTAGTCTGAGGAAGAGGTAACGCAGCCGCCGCCAAGGATCAACGTTTTACAAGTAAACAGACGTAGCTGAGTAATAGGCCATCATTTATTATAGTCAACGTGGAAAATGGGATTATTATTAGTTTCAGCAGCCCCGAAAATCCTTTCAGAAGAACGCACTCTAGATTCATAATAGGAATACCCTTATTTATACATGCATTTGTATGTCTTCACTGGAAAGGCAAAGGATTTATTATTTATTCACCGGAAATTGCATTCTAATGAAATGCCAGCGACATCCTTTGACAGTTACTGTGTATTTTCTCGGAATATTCCATCCTAATTATCACTATCCATGTTTATTCTCTAGATATACATATATTCAATGTGGCAACCAGTAATTTCCTTGGAATTATGATTAAGGGAGAATCAAATGTAGATTGCAATTGAGTTGGAAACCATAAATATATAGTATTATTGCCGATGGCTACAACATATGTTGTACTTTGTTCAACTGCCAGGCAATCGAGGTTATTAATCAAGTTGGGCGGCGCACACACAACCCTCGAGGCCAACAACAGTTTCAACAAATGTTTGAAGGCTGCAAAGTTTTGCTGCAGATTTCCCGCACGAGCGGCGAAGTTTTCAATGGAATTGTGAAAATAATAAAGAGATTTTTAATAAACACGAAAACAAGTAGCTCAACTTGTATACTCTTATCGCTGATCGTTGCTATGACGGCTATAAGATACAGTCAGTAAAGGGTACTCTACCCAAGGTTATAAATAGGATTCTATCAGCAGGGATTCTATCAGCAGGGATCTTTCAGTAGACACTTGTTGAGTTCTTAAACCCTAAGATATTCTTGGAAAATATATATTTTGTATAAGGGTCAATGAATTCTGGACAATTTCCTTACATTCTTGACTGGAATCATCTACATTTCATGCAGCAGACTTTATGCCGCTGCATATCCTTACAATGTTGCATTTATAGGGGCTAGTAGTCCTTCGCCTCAAAGCCCTGAATGTCCTTGGTTGTGGGGGCGACTTTTGGGGCTAAAATTTTCTTTAAAGGATACTTTTAAAGGGTGTCGAGTAATGCCTGGGGCCTGAGCAGTTGTTATCCGATACTTACAAAAATGTTTTAAGACAACAAATACCTCGAGTTAGAAGATTAAATCATGAAAATAACTAGCTGAGAAATAAAGACAAAGTTAAGGTGCAAGTAGTTACAATAACTTGCTGATTTCGTTCTCTTTTTTATGGTCATAAGTCAGCATAAGAGGGTATCCTTTTAAAGGATATCCCTGCGTCGACACTTGGCTAATCGTCATTTAATAGAGTCATTTATGGCAGCACTTTTCTCTCTCTTTTCGGTCACGGATCTTCCACGCGTTCCCAAATCAAATAAAATTGTTTTAAATGGCCAAAAACTCATTGAGAACGCTGCGGTTGCCAAGGGTTCCGATTCTGGACCCTCCCCCCTTTTTTTTTTGCTTTCCTTACACGCCCCTGGACTACGGGGGGTCATTTCGCTTGCTCGTCGTGTTTTTGGCACTCAGTTTGATTATCATATTACGCCCGGCCTTTTATGGCGGAGAAACGAAAAATAAAAAAAGAAACAAACGGGGCGGAAAAAAAAGGAAGCCGTTTAGGGGCCCAGTTTATTATAGAAAGCCAAAGAGCATTTTCGGCCAACAGCCACCGATTTCCTGGACTACTCTATCCCTATTGAATTTTGTGTTGATTTGTTTGCATTCGGCCACCGAAGGTTTCGTGGCCCAAAAGGGCTCCCAACCGCAAATCGCCATAAGCCGGTGTGTGATAGGATCATGTCCCGTGTCCTTCAGTAGTACCCTCACAAAAACAAACAACACACGCAAACGCACGCAGAGGGACCAGCCGGGAACCCAGTTTTTAATGCCGTTGAAACTTGTCACTCTACTTATAATCAACTCGATTAAAACGAAGCCTATCCCTTCGTCCTTGTGGCCAGGCCCCTCTGCTCACGGCACTCTGTGTTTTCGGCAGGCAATAAAACATTTGCAGCTCTCTTTCAAGCTGGATTTTTGACAGTGGAACTCGGTTAAGGTGAACCAGCATGTAGCATCCTAGCAGGTTGTTAAATTTATAATTTATATGGAATTAAAGTTTAACCAAAACAAGCTAACTTGGGGCAACCGAAGTGAAAATCTTCCAGTGAAAATCGATCATAACTAAGCGAAAAGTGCATCAATTTCAGTTTGGAAAGACTTTCTGTGCTAGTTTTTAATAGGTTTAAAAAACTGCATATTAAGTTTACAGAATAAGGGAAAAAAAATTTTTTGCAATTTTTGACAATTTTAATGATGTAACCCCTTTCAAAATTTTGAAATTTTGGCAAAAAATTTTTTTTCTTATTTTCTCAATATTTCTTTACTAATTAATTAAGATTTTAATAACGAATCGGAATATATATGACTTTTTGCAATCATTTGCTTTTTGGCCCACATATGCTTCAAAAACAGCTAAGAAAATGCGCATTCTAGGGTTAGGATATCGATATTTATCGATATTTTCATATGATATGTTTTCTTTCTATAAATTAAAGCTTGCACAAATCCCAACTTAGCCCAACAACTTTGGAAAGTCTTTTATTTGGATTGTAAACATGCAAACATAAAACTAAAACAAATGTTTGCTGAGTTTTTAACGAATTTAATAATAAACCTTTTATATTGTGCCTTAAAGATAGTTTATTTTCGCCCTTAAATAAATAGTAAGCACTACTCTTAAAGTCTTATTGATGTTTTTTTTTTGTATAAAGCTTACCCTTGCTAGTTAGTAATATAATTTTCACGAATCAGTGAACCGAGCAAACCCAGGGCTTGCATCCACGGCGAGGGATAGCCCCAGCGTTGAGTGAAAGCGACCCACCATTCTCCGAAGGACCCCTTTATCCAGTTGCCACTGTGCATAATTCCGTCCTGCTGAGTGGCAGCCAGGAGAATTCCTTTGGTCCTGGCTGTTGTCTTTCGCCGCCCATCGCTGCCCCTAAGCGTGTATGAAAAGTTGTGTGCATCTATTTTGTCTCCAGTGGACGGTGATGTTGGGGAGTGGGCGTGGGGCATCTGCAGGACAGGACACACAAATGGCTGGGAGAGAAAGGAGAGAGTGGGAGTGGGAGAAAACTGGTGGAGGTGCTGGGGGTTGTGGTGGCTCGCAAAATGGGGGCTACTCATTGTTGTCTGGACGGGCTACCTTGGCTGGGTTGTCCAGTGTCCAGTGTCCTGGTTGTTATGCGTCATGAGCCACGCCCGGCTGCAGCCCATATTTCGTCCAGCTCCTGCGTCGTCCTGCCGCACCATTTGTCCTGGTCCTCTCCTTTTGGCCTTTGTCAATGTAAACAATTTAATTTGCTTAGTTGGCGTAATATTCGCCATCAATAAAGAACTTGGCCCACGAGTGTGTGTCTGTGGCTGTGTCCGTGTGCATGCCAGACAATGACTATCGATAACAGGCAAGAAGAAGCATAAGCTGAAGAACACGCTGAAGCCGAGGTCCGTCTCGTCCTTGTGGCTCTTGTAATACCCGGTACGCATAGGGTATAAGCACTTAGGGCCAGCACAGGGAAGGTCACATGTTCGATTTAATGAACTAGATATGTATTATTAATGATCGGTATCGCTTGGATGAGGTTTTTCTATTATCACACAGCTTTGGTTACCAGGTATCTCACAGTCGAGGCTTTTTTATAAGTCCTTTTACTTCGCCATCGTTTGTCGTCGAGTGTTGGACGCACTTGATATAAATCTTGAAAGGAACAAAATTCATCTACACAGGAGAAAATAAGGGGCTGAGTTCTAGTAAAAACTTTAACTGAGTTTAACTGGGAATATCCAGTTTTAAATAATTTAAGATTTGAATAGAAACTGATAAGGAAATATTATATAAATAAGCTATTGTTGCTATTCCTTCCAAAACATATTCTTCATTGTATTTAATAATAGTTGTGCGATCTCTTAAGCAAACATAATTAAATTACAAGCCACAAAAGTATACTTAAAACGATTTCGTGATTAATTACCTATATTTCTTTAAATGATATTCTAAAATATCAACCAGGTTCTCCACAATTACACTTCAAAAATAAATAAATAAACAGTGTAAAATTCGAAATACCTGGATTATATTTTGCAGTGTTTTTGTTTTTGCCAAGATGGTTGGGAATATTGTGAAGACCAACATTAAATCGTTATGGCCTGCGTCTTTTGTGTGCGAAAGTCATTCAGTCGGTTTGTCAGTCTCTTATTCGTCTCTTTGTTCTCCAAATTTCCCTCTGCTCCTTTCCCATTTCCATTTCCATTTCCATTTCCACTTCCACTTCCATTTCCATTCACTTGTTGACCGCAATTTCATGTAATTGTTAATCTCTTGCAGTGATTTTGCCGACTCTCCCTACCTACCCTCTGTTCGCAATCGTAATGATCCGATAATCAAATTAGCTTTGAGCAATCGACCAATTGAAGTTACTCCGCCTTCCGTTGCCATTTTCATTTAATTGCACTCGCTCAACAGGGCGTATGATTAACATTGCACTCGCCAATAAAGCAGTCGTCATGGTCGGGGTATGGAAATAAAAGGAAATCGTGAAATAAATATCCGAAATGATAAGCACTAAAATAAATATTTCTAGATTCTTGATTCTCTTTTCCTCTCTCTCTCCGTCAGCTCCAAATTACTTTAAATGATGAGTGATGATGATCGAAAATAGATATGCTTTATGGGTTCGAAGATACCTCCTTCACTGCGTTACAATAATTACCAGAGATTAAATTTCTTTCTGATTTCTTCGGGCTTTCATAATGTTATTGTTCAATATCCGTTTAAACTACATAGTAGATGACAGCTCTCAAGGGTATTAATAACTCAAAACTAGATATGAAAAGTTGGCTTAGCAACAAGGAAACGAAGTGCTCAAAATGTCTGTGTAAGCCCTCCACACTTAAGTCCTTTCGCCTTTCACTATCATTTGATTTTGCCGCCACAGAATTGCCATCGATGGTCGCTTTCACCGGCAGACATCCGACAAAACCCTGCTTTCCTGAAGCTATTTGTATCTATACTCTATCTAGGTGCTGGCTATGTCCGACTATCCATCCGTCTGTAAATAAGTTCCTCCGTTGTGGAGCTGCTTCTGTGGCAGGGACAACGTACTTCGGTTTGCCAAAGTTAGTCTCCTTTCTTGTTCGTTATTAATTCGTTTCGAATGAACTGCTACAAATGGAAATGGAGAAATGGATGCGAACGGCGAGCCTGTGTCAGACATCAAAGACAGTGGGAGAGCTTCTATAAAACACATATATACAACATATCATAAATAACAAACAATTATGCGGGCCGAGCGAGCCGTACTGGCCAAGAGCGATTCCGGAAATCCAAAATAGAAGGCAAGGGAAGGTAGCAGGAAGGAGGGAAAGTCGCAGGATGTTAAGGATTTCCTGACTGGCTACCGAGCACCTAGGCAAATCAAGAATAGATAAGTGGGGAATCCGGCATTCAGACAGCCTGTCAGCCGCCCAACTGATTTATGCATTCTGCCCTTGGATCTTGGCTCCTGCTCCTACATTTTCCTCTATTTTTCACCCCGATTCCCTGGCAATCCAGCAACTCTTTGACAAGAAAATTGCACACGAAAATTGTTTAATTATGTGTGCCGATCCCGGCCCGGGCCCCGGTCTGAGTTCCGTTTAGATAAAGTCAAACATTATTTCAGACTCTTTAAGCTATTCCATTTAATTTTCATTAGCAAAAGCCGCAAATTAGAAGAAACTTTTGCCGCCTCCGAAAATGCCAGCCATTTCCATGAATATTAAAATATTCAAATTCAAATTGTTGGGCGAAAAAACGTCTGGCGGCCCGAAAAATACTCTGCGACCTCAGACAGAGATATAATTTGAAATTCATAGAGTGCTTGCTGCCGGTTGCCGGCTGACGGCTTCCTCATTTTTTTTTTTGTATTTTATTTTTTGCGTTTGCAATTATTAACATTATTTACTTGACGAGCATTTCAATTAGTTCCCCGGCCTAGGTATCCCCAATCGGTTTCCGGCTCCGGCTCGGTCTTGCCCTCATTATTCATTGTCAGCCGGCTGGGCCCGGCTTAAACGACTGGCTTTAGTGTCGATTTTAATTATTGTCCCTACCCCGGATGCTGGATGCTGGATCCTGGATCCCGAATTCTGGACTCTAACCTCTGGACTCATGAAAACGGAAACCAAAACGGAAGCGAAACCAAAACCAAAACCGAAACCAAAGCCGAAACCAAAGCCGAAACCGAAACCGAAGCTCTCGGGGCCAGAAGACGTCACATCACGGACAGCGGGACAGGACATCATTACGGCGACTTTGACCCCCGGAAAATCCAAGCGGTCCTGGCCATAAATCAAATAAACGCCGACTAAGCTGAAAAACACAACAGGACAGACACGAACAAAAAAAAAAAAAAACACAAGAAGAGAAACGCTGCCAAGAAATTACAAAAAAAAAGAGGAAATTTTGATGAAAAGCTAAATTAGGAGGAAGATTTAATGCCCTGGCGGCTAAGAGAGTTCCTTGGTTCACTCGTTCATAACAAAACCATTTTAATTGTTCGTCACTTTTACTAAATAATCTTAAATTCAATAACTTAAATAAGTTGCTTTAGAAATCTGAAACAAATAATAGGATTTCAAGTATATCTAATAGTTAAATGTTGATTTTATCAACTAAATGAGGTAACAAAAGACACTATTAAAGATTCAAGTAAAGTTAGTTGGAGACATCATTTAAATATAATGCTAATCTTAAAAAAATCAGCCTTACTTTTAAAATAAACATAATATAACTTTCTCCTAAACCTTAAATACCAAAATTCATACTTTTGCGTATTTACTTATGCCATATAATTTGTACAATACGAATTTGTAGATAATTTCGCAATCTGTTGGCCGAAAGGCAGCTAGATAGCCACTGTGACCGATGCCGAGAAAGGGCAAGAGCCCAAAAACAAGGCCAAATCCGTATTTAGGGCCGCAGGACAGACTGGTGGATGGGATCCAGTCCGAATCTGAGCACGAGGTAGGGTTTCTGGTTCTCCATCTCGGTTCACGACCAGGGCACATGATAAAAATTGACACCATGCCCGGCAAGGGGGAAACGGACCCAGGATGCCCCCAGTATGTCCCCGGCTGTAAAAGGCCTATGGACTGTGGGATGTGAGGCCGGACTGCTGTCGTTTTGGCCCGTAATAAAAATGTCGTTGCATTAGTGTCTGAGAGTGCGTCGAGTTCACTCCGTGTGCATGTGAAGGCGTAATAAAAATTTACTATGTGTCACATTGTTGCTGTTGTCACACACTCGGTCCGTTTGTGTGTCCTTTCGCCACAGTTGCCCTTTCTCGTTGTGTGTGTGTGCCTCTACCCTCCAACCAAGCACACAGGGCATTAGCTTTGACCGGAAGTTGGGCACTTTAGAGCCTTATTTTTATTGTACTTTCTCGGCTTTTTCTCGGTGACAGGAAATATTTTGTCATTTGGGGAATGCAGATTTAGTGCTTTTACCCGACGTTGCTTTGGCCTTTTCGCTGTCTATCGCCCACAGTCTCTCTCTCTCTCTCTCAGTCTGTCTGTCTGCTGACGACATTTGCCTTGATTGATTCGATTCGATTTGACTTAATTCACGCATATTAATCATACGCTCCGCGGCCCCTCCAGGCCGAAAAAAAAATAGAAAATCAAAGCAAGATGCTTGGAGCAAAAGCAAATCAAGCAAAAGATCTTGATCGAATATTTCGGGGCATTTAGCAAAGTAAACAAGGCCCCGAGACATCGCTGCAAAAAGTAATTATGCATGGCGGCGAGAGTGTGAAAACTGGGTAAAATGCTGAAAATGCTGGAAACTGTGAAGTGCTTTGGCCATGAGGGAAATTGAGAGGAAATGCCTCATTATTAATGGCAGTCGCGGGGGGGAAATGGTCACGAAACTTGATCCTGCAAACTGGCTGCCAAGTTTAGCAATCGGTTGTCAGATTAAGAGATCCCGCTGGCTTTAGCCGATTGCCTTAATTAAATCAGCAAATATATATTTATACAACTACATTTAATAGGTTGTACCCAGTATAGTATTATAATTAATAGAGCCCCCGTTCCACTGCCGATCGAAGTATAACTTATTAATTTGCTGCTCGAAGCTGTCACTCTTTTGGCATTCAATTAAGCCGAGTTCCGCACTCGCTTTCCCAGCGGAACTAGTTCCACGGGTGCTCAACATCCTCCTTCTCCTTCTTCTGCTACACCCGCGGGAGGACCTTTGCTGTTATTTATTGATTACGTGTCATATCACTCATACGCGCCGTTGTGCGCCCTCTTTGCTCGAATCGATGCGTCGACTCGACTCGATTCGATTGAAATGTAACGCAAGCCGAGAGCACGACCGGCAGGGCGGAAGATGAGGGCCGAGAAAGGATGGCCCGGAAAGGGGGCCGAAAAAGGGGGGAGGAAGGCCAAAGGAGGGCATCAGCATCAGCAGCCAAACGAAACTTGTGCAAATAATTAAGTGCGCTTAAGTGATTTGCCCGACATCGACATCGACATCGACAACGAGCGATGACTACATGAAGATGAAGATGAAGATGACGCTGATGATGATGATGATGATGGTGTGGCACCACAGAGTAAAATACAACAATGTCGTCTTTTCTAAGGATCTCTCAAATTTGTCCTTAAAAAAAAACTAAATAGAAAAGAAGAAGAAAGAAGAAAGAATAGAAAAGAAATAGACGCAGAATTTGAAATAGTAAATGTTGAGTTTATTTTGTTAAGTTAGTTGAGAACTTTCAGCAATTTATAAAAATACAGGAATTGCAATTTAACTCCTTCCAATATCGCCATTAGGCGATTTCCAGTTGCTTCATTTTTGAGCACCAGGCGCACAGAAGGCAGCAGAAGGTAACTTTTCAATGACGTCATCGCACAAATCAGCAGCAGCGAAAGTTGAAAATGGTAACCATTGCATACTTTTGGGCTAAGTCCATATAAGAGTACAGTTTGAAAAGCACTGAAGTGGCCTGGCATCACTGTACACTGCTTTACCGACCTCTTATTCGTAGAGTAGAGTTTGAAAAGCACTGGAACTGCTTGGTATTGATGTACACTGCTTTACCGACTTCGTATTCATAGAGGCATTTCCTCGGTTTCCGATCTATTGTGTATAGAGACCCTTTGCCCAGCTGGGATAAAAGCGATCGTGGCCTAGTAGGCAAGGCGCAGTCGCATCAGTCTGGCGACCCCGGCTCAAACCCACCTTGAGGCGAATAAAATCGTAATTAGGTTCTTTTATTTATTAATTATTTGTGCTACAATTTTCAAATTTAATTTTGATTCAAACTTTAACTAACTAACTGTGATTTGCAATTGTTTTGACTTTCTGTTCCACTTGGCTTTCCAATAAGCACAATTAACGGACACAACGTGGAGATGAGCATCTCTGGTGGAAAGTAAGATGCGATTTTGTTCCAATATTGGTTTCAGGTACCAGGCACACAGGAGGCAGCAGAAGGTAAATGGGCATACATAACTTTTCAATGACTCGATCAATGACGTCATCGCACAAGTCAGCAGCAGCGAAAGGTGAAAATGGTAGCCATTGCATACTTTTGGGCTTAGTCCATATACGAGTACAGTTTGAAAAACACTGGAACTGCTTGGCATTTCTGTGCACTGCCTTACCGACTTCGTATTCATAGAGGCCCTTTCCTCGGTTTCCGACCTATTGTGTATAGAGGCCCTTTGCCCAACTGCGATAAAAGCGATCGTGGCTTAGTAGGCAAGGCGCAGTCGCATCAGTCTGGCGACCCCGGCTCAAACCCACCTTGAGGCGAATAAAATCGTAAATAGTTTCTTTTATTTATTATTTGTGCTACCAATTTTCGAATTTAATTTTGATTCAAATTTTAACCAACTAACGGTGATTTGCAATTGCTTTGACTTTCTGTTCCACTTCGCTTTCCAATAAGCACAATTAACGGACACAACGTGGAGATGAGCATCTCTGGTGGAAAGTAAGATGCGATTTTGTTCCAATATTGGTTTCAGTTACCAGGCACACAGGAGGCAGCAGAAGGTAATTGAGCATTCAAAACAGTTTCTTTCATCGCACAGATTAGCGCCAGCGCATCGTCGATATGGCAGCACTGATCTAAGTCCGATATCGATATCAAATATCAATCAGGTAGCACTGCTTCGAGTCGACTATCGATATTCAAATGCCAATCAGGTAGCACTGGTCTGAACACGATCTGGCAACGCTGTTTTCAGCACAGAGCAGTTTATAAAAGCTATCTGATCTCTCTCTCTCTCTCTCCCACTTTACAACCGATTTGTCAATGACGTCAGTGCACAAATCAGCGCCAGCACATCGTCGCTCTGCTGCTGGCTGTTCGCCTGTTACCCGAAATGGGAAAGAAGACAATTTCTTTGACTATTCCGCCAAATTGTTAACTAAATAGTTGTTGTTGTAACCAAATGGTTGCTGTAAAATTTGTTTTTGTTGTTGTAGACAACAAGATTGCAGCCTTGGCTTTAGGCAGTACGAATGTATTCAAATCATGGTTTCAGGCATGAAAAATTTGTGTAAATATGTATAGAATCTTATGAATTGCATGGTTTCATGTACCAGGCGCGCAGAAAGTAGCAGCAGGCCGAACAGCTGAAATATCTCTCTATCTGTGTCTCGGCTAGACTCAGCTCAGCTTTCCAGTGCAACCTTGCCAACTATTGTTAAAAGATCAGTCGATATGGCAGCACTGATCTAAGTCCGATATCGATATCAAATATCAATCAGGTAGCACTGCTTCAAGCCGACTATCGATATTCAAATGCCAATCAGGTAGCACTGGCCTGAACACGATCTGGCAACGCTGTTTTCAGCACAGAGCGCAGTTCATAAAAGCTATCTGATCTCTCTCTCTCTCTCTCCCACTCTCTCTCTCTCCCACAGCGACAGCGCATCGTCGCTCTGCTGCTTGCTGTTCGCCTGTTACCCAAAATGGCAGACGGTGAATTTGTTCGGCAATTTAGTAAAAATGTTGATGTTCTGGCAGAACCTCTCAGAAGGCAGGAGAAGGTCGATGTCGTGGCACAGATCAGATCTTAGATGTTCTCTCTCATTCCAAAATAGGGAATGCCCGTAAATAAGCTTCGGTGAATTCTGGATTTATTTGGCAAATTAAATTGGGGAAAGTTTTGTGGCTACCGCTGAGAATGATCCAAATCTCTCTCAATTTCGCCCTGGTTTTACCTATTTTGTATTTTTATTTGCTCGGCTCAAAACAACAAACCGACAGAAATGCCCTGAGGCCAGGCTGTCCTCCTTCCGACTTGTTTTGAGCTGAGTTGGCCATGGCAAGCAATCAGCGGCGGCTGCCTCCTCCATTGCCACCACAACAATGACTCATACACGGCGAGAAATTTAATACAAATATAAATATCAATATATAGATATCCCAGGGCAAACCAAAAGAATTTCTTAGAGAGAAGCAGCAGGAATTAGTTGGAATTTTTGGCGGCAATAGGGCCATCCTTAATACAAGCATCCTTGCAAGGCAATTTAGAAATAAAAGGAGGCTACAAATGCTCCTTATTTTATATTAACAAATCGTACAAATTCTTATATAATCTGTTATATTTTTTTGAGGGTAGATAAAAGGGTATTTTCGCATCTTTTGAAACAAAAGAACATGTAAGACGAGCTGGCCAGCAAACTCAGCTTGATTAAGTTTAACAAAGAACAATTTAAGGGAAATATTCTCCAAGTTCACAAGAGTTTTTATTTGCCAGCCCAGCTTAACCACTTTTTGTTGTTTGGTTTCCTTTCGGCTCGAATGTTGTCTAAATTTGATAAAAAAAAAGAAGAAGGACTTAAGTTTTCTGTTTGACTGGACAAATTTGCTCGAATTGTTGAAACAATCCGTCAATGCCGTCGCATGTCCTTCTGGATTCTGAGTCCCTACAAAATGCAGCTGTAACTGAAACAGAAACAGAATCCTGTAGCTGTAGCTGCGTTTTTTTTTATGATTTTTTCCTTGTTGCTGTAGTTAGTTGTTTGCCACCGCTGCAGCTCTCGTGGAAAATCCCAAATGGCCCGCAGCTGCTGCAGGTGGCCAGGGAATCCTGGCAAGGACGAAGGGCGGACAGCCTGGGCCGAGGACAAGGGCAAGGTTCTAGCTAAGGACGGGAAGAAGAAGGAGGAGGCCAGGAGCTGCCAAGGCAGGCGGACGAAGGTCGCTTGTAGGTTGTAGCCCGCCCCAAAGGTCACCCACAGCAATTAATGCAGCAGCTTACCAAAATCGGACTTTCTTAAGTGTTTGAATATTCCAAATAATTCAACAAAATGTTCAAATTAAATTCTGCTTTCAAAAGATGCAGATTCTTGAGCAAAAATAAATATCTCCGCCTATATTGTGTACATATAATGAATGCTTTAATGGTTATAAACGAAATTACCCAAATCGACCGAAAAGAAAGTTAAAAAATCAAATATTTAAAAGGCAGAGTCGCTCCCAGCAATGGCTAACTCTTTCAAGGGCATTCCAGGTTTACGACAAATAAAAAACAACAGAAAAAAAGGCAGACACACGCCGGAGTTTACACAAAGGACTCGTGAAGTTGGCGGGTCGCTATCACATTAAAAATGCATTCCTCATATGGCGCCAGTCGAGTGCACATAAATATGTGAATAACTTAAAAGTGCATTTTAATTAACTTTCACCCCCCCGCGGTGTCGGTATGCCGCCGGTGCGACCTTCCACTCAATTAAACGCCCAATTGCGGCATTTCTGACATCCAAACTGCAAAATCTGTGGCTAAACATGTCGGGCGATCCAACCAGAGCAGAACCGACCCCACAAGTGAAAGTCAATTTGCATGAAATATACTGCACAAAAAGCACAGCCCGCGAGGAATGTTTAATCGCACGAAGAGAATAAATCACAAAAAAATATATACATTAAACGAGGGGATAAAATGGCGGGAAATATATGCTATGCTTTTATCTGTGTTCAATGAGAACAATGAATATATAATAAATAGGATTAACATTGGAGCACATTGTGATATGTATTGTTTATAAATACATTTTATGTTGAATGCCAAGACATATGGAACTGCTTAAAATCATATAGGTTATATATTCTATATTTGTGTTGCTTTTTGTAAAGAAAAATTAAGATGACAGAATTCAGTTCAAAATGAAGTTGGAGTTTGTTTTGAAGAAACATTTTTCTTCAATTTATATTAGAAGAAACTACACAGTTTAAAGTATTTAAAAAAGAGCCTATAATAATTAAGGCTTACTTAAGGTAAAAATATAATAAATTCTAGTATATGAAGCCATTTTTGTAGGGTTTTTTTTAGGTATTATTATTATTATTATTTTAAGAGATGGAGGAGTTTACAAAACTAAACAAACTTAAGCATCATCATGATAAGCATCATCGTTTAATATATTTGTATGAAATGATATAACAAATATATATATTTTTTTACTATAACAATGTTCTTGTAAGAAAATTGTTCAAGGATTTGTTAGAGGTTAGTAAAGGCAGAGCTTGGTTATTTTTAAAATAAAGAAATAAGAATATATTGCTAAGAATTCTTCTTGTTAATATCTTTTATCTATTTCTATAATATTAATAAGCAACATATATAATAGATAATAACAAGACGTATGTTTAACATTATATTCTATATATAATATCAAATGAAGGTCTCTTTTTCTCGCAGTGCTCGTCTAGAGATTTTGGAGCTTGCAAGGAATTTACATTAAATTTTCAGCTGGCTGCTGGGACATGTGTCGTCCTCTTGCTCGTTCATTTTGAATTGTTCCACAGCTTCATTTCAATCGATGTGGCTTTTATCATGAGAATGGGAATGGCCATGGGGATGGGAATGTGAATGTGAATGGAGATGGAGCTAGGACTGGGGAGCGCTCTGGCATAAGGGAACACTTGTAATTATGAGCGATTGGCGGAGCGAAGCCGCAGCAAGTAAAAAGCTGTAAAGGCCGGGGACCGCAGTGTCACCAGGCTTGGCACTTTAAGTGCTTCCTTCTTAGGTTCCGAGAAGGACCCCTCTCTCTCTTCTCCGCCTCCTCAGCGGCTTCTCAATGCAATTTAATTAAGACCAACAAAGTGGAAATTTCGCGCCCTTCGAAAAGCGCCAGGACCAACTAACGAAGCGTGCCAAACATTTCCCCGCCCCACGGAAAAGTTCAAATGAAAATTAGAAAAAAAGTGTAGGAAAATTAGGAGGAAAAAAACAAAGAAGAAGTAGCGAACGAGAAAGCGACGAGAAAATAAGTTGGGCCAAAAGCAGTCAAAGCGGAAATTATGTTGCGGCCATTTCTTTATGTTTTCTTTTTACAGGCAAAGCAGAGACAAAGCCGCAGGCCAGCAGCAGCAACAAAAAAGGAAGAAAATATAGCCAAATTAAGAACTGGCCGGGAGCTGCTGCCGCTGCTGCTACTGCCACTCTTAATGGCGCTTGAACGGGGGCCAACGAGACCGAAGAAAGTAAACAAGTAAATGCGAGCCACAAAATCCAGATTCCGGTTTCCAGATTCCGGTGCCCGCGAGTGGAAACCCTCAAGAGTCCCTGTCAATTATTTGCATTTACCCTGAGTAACTTGACAGTTGAATGCGTTCTCTCAGTTGCACATTTAAGGGGGGCACTTGGGGAGCTCCAAGGAGCTTATGCATAATTTCCCCCCAAAGCCCAACACACTTGTTTTCCTCAGCTGGTGATAGTTTCATAGGTGGAAACACTTGGTGGTTACCCTTCTCTGAATACCTAAACCAGCCTTTATTCTGATGGCTCGAAGGAGCTACAAAAGTCAACTAATATTTGCTGGGAGCACAGCAATCGCTGTACATGTAAAAATCAATCAATGAATATATATATTGTATGAATTTCCTCTGTGAATTGAGGAGTTCCTTCTTCAATTTCCGGCTCACAGCATATTCATCGAGCTTTAAAGGAATCGAGGAAATATTTTTACGGATCTAATTACCCCTCCAGTTGGTCTGTGATTCCCATCCAGCCTCCGCTACCCTGTGCTGGCTTTCTTACCTTCGCAACGCATGGGCGTGGCCATGGTGGCCAGGGATGTGTGAAATCTGTCGACTGCATTTGGTTTGAGCTGGAGAGGCAGGCCAACGGAATCAGCGACCGAATCTGATTCGAAATCTGAATCGGAGTCCTTGTTTCCTGTCGCACAATGCCTGTTGTATGTATGCAGTGCGTTTTTGGGCCCATTTCTTGATTTGCATATTAATGCAGATGATACGAGTGCGTTGTCCCCTTTTTTTTTTCTTTTTCGTTTTTCCCTTTTTCCACAGAGAAAGAAAAGTTATGAAGGGACAAGCAGGAGGCATTATAATCTAGGGGTTACAAGAATATGTATTGTTAAGACAGACAATTGTAAAAATATTCCCTCAAGTTATAATAATTATAGATAATGTAAAGGGTCAAGGATAATCCCCAGTTAATGCCAGTATTTAGCTGCAGGAAGTGTGATAAACCCTGCTTTCTAAATATCACATTTCCCAGACTAAAATTTAAGTTTATATTTTGTAAAGTTTGTACAGAAAACTGTAATTTCTTGCAGTGCCTTCCACAAAGTTTTGCATATCACGCATGCGCCTCGTTGTTTGACTTGGGCACATTATGAACATTGCGTATTAAAATGCAAATTAAAGCCAAATTAGCACGCGCTTTAAGCGCACAAGTGTGCGTCGGTGTGGAATTTTTTATTACTTGCCCCCAATTTCTTTTTTTTTCCCATGCGTTGAACGCTTTTTTTTCAAGCACGCCGCTGCAGACACTTGACCGCCGTCATTCAGTTGTCAAACTTGAATTGTTTTCCGATGAAGTGGAACCAAGCCGAACACACTTCATAACTTGCGGCGGAATTGCAGGAACAAGTTTTCACACCGCCATATGGGCGTGTTATCTTTTTAAGTACTCAATCATTTCCCCCTAGAGAAATCCATCGAAAACTTATGCCAAAGCCAGAAATTCGCAACGAATGTTGTTCGGTTTATGTTCAGCCGCCAACGCGAATGATGTTTTTGATGGCCTCTTAAACTTGAGGCGACACATTTTCTTTTTTCCCTTTCCCGGGGCCAAGTAACAACAACTACTATTTTCACTGAGAAGAAAAACCCAAAGAAATTACTAAGTAACCTTTGTCGATTATAAATTGCTATAAATTATATTTGAATCATCTTTTTCACTCCTTTTAAAATGTATTTAAAAACATTGTAAGCTTTAAATTGTATTTGAGGGGGAAAGCAGTTGAGTTTTTGTTACCGTGTTGGCTCCGCTTGATTTTGGTTCGTTCTGGCTTTTATTCCATTTCCCTGGCTGCTCGTAAAGCGTGTGTAATGCCGTTAATACAAATTTTCAGCGTTTACAAATTGCGCATACGACGCGTGGTGCAGGTAGAGGAAAAGGTGGGCATAGTCATTGGGGACAAACACAGACGTTTGAAGGCTTTGAAGATGAAAATTTTCAACGTGTCAGCAGCAGCCGCCGTGGGCAACACACACATGCATATCAAATGTGGGCACTGTACGAAAATAAATCGAGATTTAATAAATGTAAAGCTCAAGAAATGTTCCTAAAAATATGTAAAAAAAAATGTCTTAGACTTGAAGGTTTTAAATTCTATTAAATCCTTTCAAAAGCTTAGTCAGGGAACTTCTTTAGGGAGTTCTTCTTACTTATTGTTCCTTTTTACTGCCGACGTATTTAATTTTGTAAAATTCCTCTCAATAAATCAAAATATTCGCTTCTTTAAAGGATATTTTGCTGTGCATATATGTACACTATATATATGTATTTATCGGTGCTGTCAGTTGTCATATGTCTTCCGGTGTTTATTGACAGACGTGCCGGGTCGCTGCTCTCTGTCTCCTGTCTCTCCTTCTCACCTCTCCCTGTCTCAATCTCTCTCTCTCTCCTTGGAGAATTACTGTCACAGCAGCTCGTCTTCCTCAATTAGAACTGCGGCATATTGGAATTTTTGCTATTTAACAGCATCTGATACCCTGTAAAGCTGCAGATAAATGTGGCAGCTACCCACGCGTACACATAGTCTTAAGTGGCTGGCGAAAAAAAAACGCACATCAAAGGCGAGTTTTTCTTGGAAAATGAAAATCCTTTGATGCCTCCAATGAAGGAAAAACTATTTATTTATTAAGGAGCTATTTATTTATTTGTGTTAAGAAGTAATTCCCTGGAAGACAGACAAAATGTAGGCGAGTTTATGCTTGTGCCATAGAAGAAATGTTTTTTTGTAAGATATTTATATCTGTGGATAATAAATTGTTATATTTGTTACAGCGGCATTATTTGGCTACAGCTGTATAGCTAATTATTATTGGTTTACTATTATTTAGAGACATTATTTAGCTACAGCTTTATAGCTTTCTCTTATTAGAAGTTTCCACAAATTGTTATTGACAACTTTTTGTTTGCTTTTTGGCCATTTCCAAGGCCAATTAATGTGTTAATAAAAGCTGTCTATTCAATTAAATGTCATAAACTTATAAACTACATTATTTTGTCATATATTAGGACAATTTCCATGGGCGGGAGTAGAATCTATTGCATTTACAATAGAATTGTCAATTGTAACTGTCGCAAACAGTAATTAATTGAATGTAACTGCTGAATCTGTTGCTTTTTTTCTGTGTTGTAATTGTAATGTTCCTTGAATTAAATGAGGACAAGTTCGACCTTGCTCTTATGGTTACAATATTGATATATCGATGACTGTTTGTGTGACTCGTTCCGCGTTGAATATATATGTATATATTTACCGCCGACTGAATTAAAGGAAAACTAAATGTATTTTGCTGCAGTTTTTGCTCCATTTTTGCCAAAAACAAACCAACAACGACGACGACTGAATTGCAACAACAACAATAGTAGGCACTAGTCATAAAATAATAACAACCGCATATAAACATAATCGTAACGACCAAAAGTACAACGATCGGGCCACACACAAAACAAAAACCAAAAGAGAGAAACAAATCAGCAAAAAGAAAAACCCATAAAGTAAAATCAAATATAAAGAAATAAAGAAAGCAGCATGTCGGTCGATTTGAGTGGACAACAGGAGCCGACCATATCGGTGATAACCACAGTTCCGGTGGCCCAAAACGGCGGCGAAATGGATGCCCTGCTGCTCGGCAGGATTGGGGTGAGTGTTCCTTGGTATCAGCCGTGTCACCCATGTCACCCATGCCCCCATGCCCCTCTCATCCGAACAAACAGAAACAGCACATAGAAAAACATTGACATTGACTATACCTTTTCCCTCCTCTCACTAAGTAGCAAAGTGCGTGATGTTCTCCTTCCAATAAAAAAAAAATAAATAGAATAAAACTAGCCAACGAAAAAATATATAATATATTCGGATAGTGCTGATACCCTTGCAGAGAAATGTAAAAATATATTAAATAAGATCATAAGATCTAAAGGTTTACTTTTGTATTTGCTTAATTTGAATTTTAATTTGAATAGAATATATAAAATAATAATAAAAGACTCAGTTTATATATTGTAATTACATTTTATGAACTGAAAGTTATTGAATTATATTTACTTCTTATAAGAAAGATAGATTCAATGTTAAATAGATAACACTTGAGGAAATTATATATTTGTTAGCATAACTCGAATAGTTTACATTTATATTTATGACTAAAGTTTTCTTTGCAAAATATTTTAATTTGACTTTTAAAGATCTGCTTGAATGTAATAACAATAATATTGGAATGGAAAAACGTTTGTTGGATAGCTTAAAGGCTTTAAAAAGTATTCAGCTCTTTTTCAACTTGAATTTAAGCTTAAATTTACATTTTCTCAACCAATTTAAAGTGCAGAAATATCTATAAACTATATACAATAGTAAACCAGGTCTCTGCAAGGGTATACACCAATTGAACTCCAACCAAAAACCATGGCGAACGCATTACTTTCATTGCCTTTTTGCCTTTTGCATTTTAGCTAGACAAATATTTGGCTTGGATTTCGTTTTCTACTCTAATTCGTTTTGTTCACACTTTAACTCTCGATTGACTAGCTTTGACCGGCCTTAGTGGACGTGGCCCAGAAGAGCAATCAACAAAAGTCAAGAAAAATCATAAAAGACATCAACTATTTCCTCTACAACTTTGCTTTCTTTACCCACACACACACATATTTTTTGTCATTAGCTGAAAAGTAGTTGCAAGCTCTCTCACTTTCTCTTCTAAATGCTTAAAACAAATACTAAATGCTTTAACTGCTGCCATTTTAGTCTAGCACAGCGTAAGTATATCCCTATTTGCCTCTACTACGGTCACGACATACTTAATTATTCCCGGTCTATATCAATATTTGCGTATCCGGGGTTATTTATGTGTACGAACTGGCTTCCTGGCCAGTCAGTTGGCTTTCGACAGGCATTCTTTTACCATCTTTTACGCCGTTCCCAATCCGCTGAAACAAATGTCGAATTAAATTAGAGCGAATGTAAAAAATGGTCCTGAACATCCACAACATTGTCGATGAAAATGAGGCGACCACAAATGAGACAAAGGTAACTACGTGTAGCACTAATTTAATTGCCTTGATAAATGAGATTTTAATTCGGCTAATATGTGCAGACATTCGGAGCAATATTACATTTCACATTGGTTGAATGAAGTTCTCTTCGAAATTAAACAAATTTAAATAGGGAGACAAGTCGGTGTGGCAATTGCCTCGATGTTAAGTAGTTCCCCTTCATTCCTTCCATTTCTAGTTGTATTAGTTGCAAACAAAAAGGATAGTATCCTTTGCTGTCTGCTGACGCCCCTAAACACAATGCACACAATTTCCATTTTAGTTCGCCCGCAACTGCAGAAAGTTATTTTGCAAATAAATTGCGGGGGCGAGGCCACAAACAACAACTGAAAAGTAAGTCCAAGACGAGTTTGTGCTCCACTTTAATTAAAAGTCCAACGAAATGGCATTAAATTCAAGTAGATAAGCGCTTAAATATAAGTTTATAAGTTCACGTTGAGTTAAAGCGGATTGAATAACAAGTTCTTTTATTATTAGTATTTTTTATGTATTTTACTGCCTTTTCATTCATAGTTTTCCTCGCTAGCTTTATCTATCTTTGACATACAATTTTGGTGACTAATTAAAAACAGGACTACACTTTTTTGATTGCCAATTATTTTGTACAATATTCTCTTCAATATGAGCAACTGTAGGAGGTTTTGATTGTTCTCCGCTTTTTAATTAAAATGCTGAAGGAATTCAGTCAAATGAAACATAAAGCTCTCGCCCGGACTCCTTTTCCCATCGCCTCTCCCTCTGCCCGACAATCTTTCTTCATTTCACTTTTTATGGCCATGTTTTGGTATTTCACATTTTGCTTAATTTTTTTTTTAGAACCAATAAAATAAGGGTATAAATTTTACTGCATAGCGAAAGGGGATTAGCACGGCGCCTCATGCCACAGCATTCCTCCTTTAGTTTGCCATTCGGTTGTTAGTAATATGATATTTTTTTTTAGGTCTCACACTTGTGGGTCATGTATACACTGTAAAAAGTTTAACAATACTTTGATCTTAATTAAGCGAAGAATCAGGCAGATTATTTCATGGAAATTATTTATAAAACTTGAAGATAAACTCGCTTTTAGTGGAATGACTTGAAGGTTACCTGAGATATTCTCTAATATATTTTAACATATGTTTCTGTTATCCCTAAGTTGGAATAACAAATCAATAAAACATTGCATGCTTTTCCCTTTAATGGGGAATTGGATATACAAAAATATAGCTTAAAACTGAACCAATTGCATGACTATTAAATAATCATTTAAGCTTAAATATTTAAGAACTTATTTGAACTACCAAAGTCACCGAAAATACGCTCATCTATTTAGATATTTATGCTTAACTTAAATAGTTTGTTGTTTTAATTTTACGTGCTTAATTTCTTAATTGAAATTCCTATAATATAGATGCTAGTTTTTATGTTCAGTGTACTTGTGTGTGTGTGTGTTTGTAGGTGCTGATGTGTGTGGGACAGTTGATGTGGAACGAGCTCATTAAACAGCTAAATCCGACCATTTGATTATGTGCCATAAAAGCGTGAATGGAACATGTGTCCGGGGCCAAGGGAGTTGTGGGTATATACTTACTGTTTTTATCTTTTTCCCCAAGTAAGGATGATAAAAGCATCCAATTGCAGTTGCAGCTCTGTCTTAGTAGCTCTTTTTTGCTAGTTTATGCGGCTTTCACAGTTCAAGGATTTCATCATTTCCGGCTGCATCGAAATTGCAGTTTTTCCAAAAGCTAAAGCGTATCTTTTCTTGAACTAGACATGATTAAAAATACTACAAATTTGTTCTTACAAGTGCTTGATTATTTATTATTATAATGTATGTATAATTTGTAAAACAAACTATTCAATTTTGTATATAATTTGTTATTAGAAAGAGAGAAAAGGGTACAAAGTCTAGCATTCCCTTTAACATTCCCTTTTAATAAAAATGTATATAACAAGTAAATAAGCTTACTTACGGAAGTCGAAGTCTGTATACCCTGAGAAATCAATCAAAACTAAGCCATTAAGATTCTTTTTTCTCTTTTATTTTACCTTTTATTTTGGTAATAAATCTTTCAAGTCTAAATCAATTCGTCTGTTGATGCTGTTTAAAATTATAAATAATTTAAGAGTTCTTTCCTGCCTGACAAACTTCTGACTAAAGTTATAATACCCAGCAAAGGGTAAACATGTCATAGAGGAAACCGCAAGGAAAATTCTTCTGCTTGGCTATGTGTGTGAAGGAAATCGAAAATCTGTAATCTTGTGCATCAACACACAGGCACTTTTTACGTACTTTCTGCATTTCCCCACATTTTCCACTCTCTGACAGGAACGAAAAGAAACTTGTTATAGAAATGTTTACAAGATGGGCAAACAATTTGAAACGAGGCGCTATGATTTCTGCTCCTCATGCGCCATGAAATATGCTATGTAGGACACACAGGAGGATTCTGGCTCCCTGCCATTTGCCAAATTGATTTGCAATTCGGCAACCTTAACCGGATCTGGTCAAATGCATCTGACAGATGCGAGATACAAAACAAGGCAGGTCGTGCATGATTGAGCTTTTCTGGTTTCCCTGGTTTCCGGATGATGGATGCATCTGATGCCGGTGAAATATTTGCCAGTAGCAGCGTTAATCGAATCAAATGCAATGCACGTTGTGTCCACAGAGGCAATGTCCAAAGTTCTGGCCACAAGCCATTGTCAGTGGCGGCGGCATGGGCACACGCGGATGCATTCAATTCAAGCACAGTGGGTCAAAAATTAGTAATAAAAAGGTTATTTTGTATAGCTTTTAAAGGGGAGTATTTAGGGATATATATATATGAGATTTTTGCTACTTTTAAACAGGATTTCTATACCATAAATAGCCATAGAGTTTCGCTTGTAAAAGCAGCCCAAAAGTATGCAATGATAGTATCAATTTTCATGTTTCTGTAGAACAAAGCATACTTCTTGACAGCAATTTAAATGATTTCAAGTCCCCAGCTCTATCCCTGATATCTGCATATGTCTTTTTTTGAAGTATTTCAATTCTAAGAATGAAAATTTGCTCGTTACCTATGTACGGTAGCACTGTGCCCTCTGTGTGGTTTCGCCTGCGATTTTAACGTGGCTGGAATGGGGCGTAACGTGGCGTAACCGTAAACTGTAACTGTGATCCGGGGCCTGACACGCTTGATTGAGTTCAAAATCAGATTTGCGGAGCCGCCCAGGACCTCTTGTCCTCCCATTAGCTGCCGTTGCCTCTACGCTCGCATTGCAAATTGAAATAAAAACGAAACGTGACATTTGGCTTGGTTGGCAACAGGCGGATAAACTGGAAATGAAACGGAAACACAAACTGAAACTGAAACAGGAACTGAAACAGCAACAAAGGGGAGTGGGTGTGGGTGTTGCGTGGCAAACAATCAAATCAAGTTCCTGTCCTTTTTTCACCCCCCTTTCTTTGGAGGGGGGCCTTTGAAGGAGTTGAAACGAAAGCGAAACGCATATTTTATTTTGTCAAAATCAATAGATGTCAGCATTTAACAATTGCCAAAGGCTAAAGGCGCACAAATTTCGACTGGCACAAGGACCCTCTGATATGCCGCCTGTCGAAAAAGCTTTTCTGTTTTATTAGATTTCCATTCGCCGTCCCCTCCTGTGACGCCTTGACCCAGGTAAGTCGTAGCAAGTATGTTTGTTTTTTCTTTTTTCTTTGGAAATTGTAGCTACATGTATGCATGCCTTGTCTATGTAGATGTCCTTCGTCTATCTCCTTCTAGCACACACACACAAACACTCACATCTACACACCCATATCATATTACCTCCCCCTTCCCCACTTCCAGAAAATAAATAAGAAATCTCATCATTTGATAAATATTTATAAATATATCTATGCATATATGAGGAAATTTATATATTCGTTTCTTTTTCTCTTCTATTCCCACCCGCCACCCCTCAAAACACGCACACACGCACAACACTCACACACACACACACACCCGCAAATATATATATATATATATATGTATATATGTATATATGTATGTACTTATGTGTATATGTGTCGCAACAAAAAAAAATCAAAATATATTTGTAAACCAAAAAATAAATAAATAAATAATCATCACCAACAAAAAAACGCAACAAAAAATAATATATTTTGACAAAAAAAATTATAAAACAGCAGCATTCGGTAAGTAAAAAACATCAACTTTTTGTAATTAACATTTAAGTCGATACGAATATTAAAGAAAGACCATAAAAAAGTTTTGAAATGAAATCTTATGGAGCTGTAAAAAAAGCGGGAAAGTATACTTTCCACAAACGAAAAGTTTGCCAAATATTCAGGCGGCTTTTAGCTGGAATATATATATATATATAATATATATAATATATACAATATATATATTTATATAATAATATATATAGTATATAATAATAAATAATATATAATACATTTTGAGTAACAGAAATTGTATTAAAAATAATCTCTTAATAAAAGGCAGGGCTGGAGAAACCAATTTAATCACAAAGATACCTTTAAAAACCCCTATAACTATATATATTTCTGATCAGCATCAGTATCAGTATATACCATTTTTTTATAAATAAAAAAGCAACCTTTTAGTTGCCATATTCCAGTGTAATTGAATTATTTCATTTAGTTGCTAGCCATTCAAGTTATTTACATTTTTTTTTTGTATTTCAATTACTGGCTGGCAGCATTGTTGTTGCTCCCAATTGTGTTACCTGTGGACGCGATGGTAATAAAGTTAATTTCAGACAGAAACGGAAGTACCACCGGAAACTTTACAGCTTCAACGTGTCCAGATTATTGCTGCCCATATTTATGAACTTTCCTCTTTGTGGGTGAGAACAAAACAAAAAAAAAACAGCAGAAATGAAAGCAACTTCTTCTGTGGCTGCGCAGGGACTTCCGAGGCGACTGAGTTGAACGCCTGCCTATCTAACGATGCCATTAAATTGTCATGAATATGATTATGAGTTCGTATCGGGGGGAGTGGCAAAAGGTACGGTACGTTATGGTATGACGATGGCGGCAACAATATTTCGTTTCTGCGAGGTGGAGAAGGAGGCAGCGTGGCAAGTAGGTGTGAGCCAAACTTTTGCCTTAAATAAATAGCGGAAAATATGGCCGAGAATAATGCGAGAATGCAGGGAATTCTTGTCGCCAGCTATCTGTATACTTCAACAGTGAACACCCCAAGTAGAGGACACTATAGGGAATTAAATAGGTTGATAATTTATAAAGATATTCATAACAGTTGTTCTTAAACCAAGATTTAACTGCTGGTGTACAATACAATTGCCCCACAATCTACTCTTTAATTCTATAAATATATAATTATTTATATATTATATAGTTTGTTGAGTTGCTTGCCTCGGGGGCCCACTGTTACCGCTGGCCATTCCCTTTTGGCCGCATCTTGCGTCTCCTTCTTGGCCAACGAATTTATGTGCGACGCGTGTGAAGAATTTGTAGCCTCGCCTCTAATTGCTTGGCGGTAACTGAAGACCAGCAGTATTTTTCACACGCCCCGCCCCCGCCCCAGAGAAAACCCTGCCCCTATAGCCAAGCCTCCCAAGAACGCGTGCAAAGTGTTTGTCTGCCATAATTAAAGCCGACTTAGCAGACAGAGACAGCGAGCATCTGTTTTCGGTCTGACAAAGTTCAAGTTCAGAGCAGGCAGCCAGCGAAATCGGGCCTCCACCATACCCTGGGCTTAACCCACTCAGGGGCGCCACCAGCCCGCCCTAGGAGGCGTTCCTTACCGCGGGCTTGACCTTGCCGAGACAAGTGCAAAGTGCAAGGCAGGCAGGGATGCTGGGTGGCTTGACACTGACAGAAATCAGGTGATAATTGCATATCAAAATTACAAAGATTCCCCTGAAAACCTTAAAGGGGAATTGCATTCAGAATTTAGCTACCAAAAGCCTACTGATGAGCAGCAGAAACATTGGTTTTCTTTGCCTAATTTGAAGGAAACTATTTCCTCATTTCAATTTAATTGATGTAGCTTTCAGTCACTGCTTTCTCTCTCTGTATAACTGACGCAGCTGGCGCATTTTTCCACCTTTCGTTCATTCATAATTTAGTTTGGGCCAACACACCGTCGTGCCGCGTCTTTAAACTGGCATTTTAGCTGCGGTTACGGTACGATCCTTATGCCTCTTCCCTCCCTTATTCTCCTTTCCCGTTTTTTTCGCAAGAAAAGTCTCCCTTTGCCTTCCGTCCCGTCCTGCCCGCGCTTGACACATCAAGTATACGCCATGTGGCGCGTTGCCTTGCCAGCTATTTCTCGTTTATTAAACGTCGCGGCCCCAACAATTTAATAAAGCCCACAGAAAAGTTGTAGATGTTTAGCCAGCTGAACGTTGAGCCCTCGATAAGTTATTATACCCATACCAGGGACCGGGCAACTCAGAAAAAAAAACAACACCCCTCATACAAAAAATTGTAAGAAAATGTGAGAGAAAAAGGCGACGAAACAATCGACATGGTCATAAAAACAATCAGCTGAGCGGACAAAAGGCTGAAGAGATTTGTTTTCGTGCAAATCGCTTTCCAATTCCTTACATTATCAACGGAAATAAATCACAGGACACAGGATGTAGCCAAGGCGCATATCTCGGCGAAGCGTATCCTTGAGGTTGGCCATAAACATTTTAACTACGTTCTGGACATAATTCCTGCTAAGTGCTTGCTTGTGTGTGTGTTTGTTGATTCTAGGTGTGTAGGGGCGAGGGCTGTGTTCTTGCAAATCGATTTCCATTTCGATTCGATGACTGTGAAAACAATTTGAAAATAGCTTTGAGGCAACTTGAGCGACAAGCGGTTGGCAAATAACACAACACCCACAGTTGCACCCACAAGTGTGTGTATAGGGAAATGGGATATATATTTGGGTTACCTTATTTATATCGAAAAATATAAGGCGACCCTCTTGGCTGTAGCTTCTTTCTACAATCTGCAACTTAATAATGAAAAGATAACTACAAAAAAAGTATAAAATTCGTAAAGTAATTCCCTGTTTTTGTACTCTTTGCTCCAATTCAATTTCTCACTAGAAAAACAATTTTCCAGATTTTCCCCATTCACATTCCTGCCATTGTAGGCACACACCCCGAAGAATAGGGTGGGCGGAACATTGTGAGCTACGACAACTGAAAATAGGCTGCACTAATTTGACAGGACTCAGCCAGGACTCAGCTTCAAGTTACATAAGGGGGGGACTGCAGGCGAGTGCACGCTGGATGTATGATTGACTGGCTTTGACACCACCTCCTCCCCCATTCCCAGCTACGATTTAACGCCATTCGACACAAAAGAATTAGAGGCGTCGGGCTGGGCGGAATGGCAGGGAAAAACTTCCAGCTGACTCAACAGGAAAATCAGTCAGAGTTGATTTGATCCGATGCAATGATGTGGCAGAAAGTTGAGCAACAAATTGAAAGTTGCCTCGTATGTGGACTCGGATTTAAAGTCTTGGAAACATTTTAAATAAAACTAAATCGAAGGATTTTTATTAATAAATATGTTAGGGTTTCTTCTAGAAATTCTTCAAAACGTACTTGGTTTTAAATAAAATCGATATATCGATAGTGTAGCGATAAGTCGATTATTTTGTGTGTGTGTTAAGTGCGCCAAGGCAGAACCTAAATTTAGTTTAGGTTTATGTTTTCAATGTATAATAAATAGTTTCAGTACTTAATATATTACTAAAAGATCGTCTTTCAAAAATTTGTTTCGATAATACCGATAACATACATATTTCACCGATAAATGCTCGAAATTTTGATTGAAAATTTGTCTAGTACTTGAATAAAACTCTTTACTTTTGTGTGCAACATTTCTTTAATAAATTTAGTGCTCAATTTACATCCGGAGCTTGATAACAATTCTATAAGCCAGTTATATAACTTCTTGCAGATAATATGCGACTTCAAAGGTCGTTGATCTTCATCTGGCTTTGTGCGGGTCAAGTGTTACTGTGTATTCTTGTTAGTTGAACATTCAAAAATATAAGAACCGCAATCAATACGTAACGAACAATTTCAGTAACAGTTTGAGTAACAATTTTCAGTAAGTTTGATGAATTACTTAGCCAGGGATTCCTGGGAATTGTCCTCTGGCTTGCTGGCGTAGAATCCATTCTATCCACTTCCATTTGCCAATGCTCATATCCGTATCGTCCACGTTGTACATATTGGTATCGCTATGAATGCCTTTGATGGGAACCTGCTGCTTCAGCGGCTGGTCGGTGGGGTAACGCAGCGGCTGGTCGGTGGGGTAACGCAGCGGCTGGTCGGTGGGGTAACGCAGCGGCTGGTCAGCGCGCCAGGGCACGCTGGGATAGGCAGCGGGCAATGGCATCACTGGCTGGTCGGCGGTCAAAGGCATCAGCGGCTTGGCAGCGGGCGAAGGCATCAGTGGCTGGTCGGCGGTCGCAGGCATCAGCGGCTTGAAAGCGGGCGAAGGCATCAGCGGTTTGACAGCGGGCGAAGGCATCAGCGGCTGGTCGGCAGTCGAAGGCATCAGCGGCTTGGCAGCGGACGAAGGCATCAGCGGCTGATCGGCGGTCGAATACATCAGCGGCTTGGCAGCGGACGAAGGAATCAGCGGTTGTTCGGCAGTCGAAGGCACAGACGGTTGGTCGGCGAACGAAGGCATTAGCGGTTTGCCAGCGGGCGAAGGCACTAGCGGCTGGTCAGCGGACGAAGGCACCGACGGCTGGTCGGCGGTCGAAGGCGCCAGCGGCTGGTTGGCGGTCAAAGGCACCGACGGCTGGTTGGCGGACGAAGACACCGACGGCTGGTTGGCGGACGAAGGCAGCAGCGTCTGGGCGGCAAGCCAATTCAGCGGCTTGACAGCGGACGAAGGCACCAGGCGATGGGCAGCGGACGAAGGCACCAGGCGATGGGCAGCGGGCGAAGGCACCAGGCGATGGGCAGCGGACGAAGGCACCAGGCGATGGGCAGCGGGCGAAGGCCCCAGCAGCTTGCCAGCGGACGAGGGCACCAGGCGATGGGCAGCGGACGAAGGCACCAGGCGATGGGCAGCGGGCGAAGGCAACAGCGGCTTGCCAGCGGACGATGGCTCCAGGTGATGGGCGGCGGACGAAGGCACTAGCGGCTGGTCAGCGGCCAAAACCATTGTGTGGTCGATGCGTGCACGTAGCGGCTTGGCGGCGACGGGAGAACGCAGAGACTGGGCAGCGACGGGAGAACGCAGAGACTGGGCGGCGACGGGAGAACGCAGAGACTGGGCGGCTTTCAAACGCTGCGGCTGTGCGGGAAGATGACGTTGTTGGGCGGCTGGCGAACGCTGTGACTGGGCGAGACGCCAATGTTTTGGCGGACGCTTCGGATGCTTGCCGGGCGGACGGGCCGGACGGGGCAATCGGCCGGGAAGATCACGCCACGGGACGACTTGCGAACGCTTTGGCTGGGCGGAGGACGAATACCGCTTCTGTATCTTAGAAAGGGCACCGTCAGTCTCACCGCGGCCATGCTCCAGCTCCCAGGCTTCGTCGTTATCGGTGTATATGGACATATCGGACATGGCGGCATTGCCAGCATCGTCTTCGGAGGGCACCAACTTGGACTGCAGCTGGAGGTCAACTGCGTTCAGTTCCTTCTCTTTCTTTAGCCTCTCCATGATGCTCTCATGGAAGTAGTCTGCATCATCGTCGTAGTTGAAGAAGACCCGCTCCTTGGTATTCGGCTTTGCCTCGGCGGCAATGTTCAGAAGTTCCCAAAAAATTGGGATGAAAAGCCAGGAAATCACGAGAACGTTTAGGAAATACATTTTTATTGTTTTGTCGGATGTTTTCGGTTCGATGTCCAGAGGTAGACTGAATGGAAGCCAGTCCCACACGTTCACCAAATAATGCCCACGTTGACAGTATGGAAGCAGAGCCTACTTTGATGAAAACAGCACAGAACCACGGACTACTTTGATGTTTAATTTTAGGGATTTTCCGAACGTTTGTGCGAGTTTGAGGAAATAGTTTACTGGGAAAGAAAGCAACATAATCCTACTTATGTTGAGTTGGTAAATTATGCAGAACCACTGGACTGAAGCAGGAGCACTTTGAGAGGCAAACAAGCGGTTTAATATTTCTGTGGAAACTACTCAACCGAAGCGCACTGCTAGAGCTTATAGATGCCTTGTTGACTTTGCACTGGAATTCTTATGAAGGACCGTGGATTTTCTTGAAGCATGTCGCCAGCTTGCATTCCTGCGGCTGCCGGAGATGCCTTTCTCCTGTTTTTTCCCTGATTTTCACGCTGTTGCTGACGTCAAGGATGCGACACTGAAATGTTCACTTATTGCGGTTTTTTTTTTTGTTTCCATTCTTTGCCTGGTTGTTTACAACCTGCGCACGATTGCCCCCGAAAGGTGCAAGGACGCCCTTGGGCCGGGGGTCGGTCGGGCGGTTACTCCAGCCTGTAAGGGGTTGGGGGCGCTGGGGGTTTTGTCTCTGGCGTCTAACGAATTCATCAGCGCGCACACCCACAAAAGATGAAGAAAAATGGCAAACTAAAGCCGAAAGATGGCCACGAGCAAAACACCTACGCAACCGGAAAGGAAGTTGCCAAGCCACCCCCAAAGCATCCCCTTTACCAGTCCTTCACTGAGAGAAAATCTTCATCAAAATATGTATAATATATTTTGTATATATTATATTTTATATATATTATACCTTATGCAAGGGTATTAAAGCGAGAATATATATAACAGGCAGAAGGAAGCATCTGCGACCCCATTAAGTTTATATTTACACGATCAGCATCACCAGCCGAGTCGATTTAGCCATTTCCGTCTGTTCGTCCATGTGAAACAACAGATCTGAAAGACTATAATGAGATAATAATAGTGAGTTTCGATTTAAATGAAAATAAATATCAAATACATTGAGATTTTGAGGGGTTTGAACTCTGTAGGCCACTGTTCTACCCTATAGCTGTGGATATTGCGGTAATTGTCATAGTAAAAAGGGCTTCACTTAAGGAATACAAATCAGGAAGACACACACTTGTCGTAATATGGAATTTCGAGCAAGTTCTTCTTGGTACCTCCGTTTTCTCCCAGGGCATTTCCATCCACCCTTAGGGAGGAAGCTGCCAGAGAATGCCGGAGATGGAAATAGAAATAGGAATAGGAATGCTAAATAAGAGCAGACAGACAAGTGGCCGATGATGAAGGCTAAAAGGAAATGCTGCTGCTGCTGCTGCTGCTGATGATGACGCTGACGGTGCAGCTGCAGGTGGAAATAAACGTAGGTGGAAGTTATGGGATACAAGCGTAGGTTTCTTCGGAGGACGATGGGTTTCGCTCATGGAAAATGCATTCCCAGTGTCGCTTTCAATGCAACAAGCTAGGTATTATTCCTGAGTAAAATGGAAAACAAGTCTACCCTGCAGGAAACTCGATGAACTTTCAAAAACTTAGCTAAATTATGAGATTTTTCAAATTTTTTAAAGCATTAAAGGCAGTAAAGTAAATGTGTTTCTCTACAACAAAAAATGTTTCTTTTACATCATCAGCAAATGTATCAAAAAAAAAAGAACAATATCAATTAAAAACGAACTTCCGGAAAACTAGGCTTTTCCAGGGTTACAAAAATAAGAGTTATATTTTTGCCAGGTTCCCCTGGGAATTGTCCTTTTACTTTCAGGCGTAGAAACCATTGCCTCAAATCCATCCACATCCAATTTCCGATGCTCATATCCGCTTTTGCCTTGTTGTGCATCTTGGTATCGGTATGAATGTCTTTGAGACGATACTTCGGCAGTAATGGCCGGGCGACGACGAGAGATCGCAGAGACTTGGCAGAGTTCGAACGCTTCGGCTGGGCGGCAAGTCCACGTCTTGAATACAGCTTCTGCATGTTTGAAAGTCCACTGGCGGCGCTGCCGTGCTCCCAGGATTCGGCATAGTCGTCCTCTTCGGTGGGAACCAACTTGGACTGCAGCTGCAGGTCAACTGCGTTCAGGTTCTTCTCTTTCTTTAGCCTCTCCATGAAGCTGCCATGGAAGTAGTCTGCATCATCGTCGTAGTTGAAGAAGACCCGCTCCTTCGGCTTTGCCCCGGCGGCAAAGCTGAGAAGTTCCAAAAAAATTGGGATGAACAGCCAGAAAATCACGAGAACGTTTAGGAAGTACATGTTATTTTTTTCTCGGTTGTTTTCAGTTCGAGGTTCTAGAGGTAGACTGAATGGAAGCCAGTCCCCACGATCATCAAATAATGCTCACGTTGACAGTATAAAAGCAGAGCCTACTTTGATGAAAACAGCACAGAACCACGGACTACTTTGATGTTTAATTTTAGGGATTTCTTAAAGGTTTGTGTAAGCTTGCGGAAATAGTTTACTTCCTTGAATTTGACGAGCAGGAAAACCCACATAAGTGGGTGAAAACTTTGCCTGCGGCAGCTATAAACTCGGTGACATTAAAACCTAACTCTCAGGTGTAGGGGAGGTGTATGTGGTAATTAGTGGAGCTTCTATAATGCGATAAAAGCTATAAAGCCTATTAAAGAGAATAAATTCTGGTATATAGCAAACGAAATTCGGGAAATCCTTAAAGTCTGGCTTTTTTTAATCTCTTAAATGTTGTTCGTTCTTTGGAAAACATAAAATAAAGTAAAAACAAGAAAGGACAGCTCACAGGACTCATGGTTATTCAGGGCTTTGAATTGAAATTTAAACTTAAAATGTAGTTTGTTCTGGGGCTTTATGTAAGCTCTTGTGGTGCTATCCTTGGAAACAAGCTTTTGGCTCAAGTTTAATGGCAGTGTTTCCTGCATATCTAAGGTCCTGTTGAAGCTCTTGCCAAGCTTGGGTTCCCCTAGAAAGCTGTCGAATTTTGAAAAGAGCAGGAACTTTCCCGCTCCTTGCGGCTCTGCTTTATCCTCCTCTTTATCCTTTACGGCCTGCGGCATTTTCTTGGTCCTTCTTTTTCTATGTTAGAGCTTTCTTTTGAGCCTCGCATAAATCACTTCGGTTTGGGAGCGTTAAGCATACGCAGCGTTGCACAGTTCGCGGGACAGCTTGCTTTGGGTTTTCCCACTGCACTTGGAAAATGGCAAATGAAAAGCTGTTGGCGAAACCAAAATTTATGGCCTTCCTTTGGCCTGTTGCTTGGTTTGGGTTTGGCTACTTTTTTAAAGGAGAAAGATTGCCACGACTTTGTCACCTTTATTATTTAACTAAGGCCCCAAATTGACGACAGAAAGAAATCAAAACAATTAAAGGGATTAACTGGTTAGGAATGCATTAAGGGGAGTATAAACTTGGCCAAGAAGGCAGCCAGGAAGTAATTTATATATTTTTTTGCATACCTCTGCCTTTCGGCAATGACTGCCATTAAGGTGCTCGCTCGCCTGCTTGGTTATTCCATTCGCTCGCCATAAAGGATTCTTCATATGCGAGGGGTGGCAGGACGAGAAAATATGCTAAACGCTCGCAGAACAAACAAAGAAGCTGGCAAGCAAACAAACAAACAAATAAACAACGCAACAAACAGGGACAAACAAACCCTTCATCAGAGCAGCTGGGCTTAACCCTAACCCTAAGCCCCGCAGGTGCTGCAGATCCCATCTTCGTTCTCATCCAGGTGACTCGGAACGGACTTGCACATTATTCATTTCTGACAAGGACCCCAAAAAGTACCTCCTTCAATAAGGACACGTGCATATGTGTGTGTGTGTGGATGTCGGGGGACTCGAAAGCCAAGCTAGGTAGAACTGCATATAAATTCTCACAGCAGCAAGCGGCAAAAGTTAATTATTTTTAATTTATTATTGTACAGTTTATGGGGACTGGATTATTCCTTTAAAAATTAAAGGGGGATTATAACTTACTTCATATTAAATTCTTTATAATAGTGCTAACTAGTTAATGTACAAATGATCTTTAAATAAGATATATTTAATAATATATTTGCAACTTTAAAATGTTTAATTACTATGTTAATAAACACAAATGGAAGAAAAACTAAAACTGTGAACTATATAAATATGTTTAGTCAACAGTTTGGAATTAGTTTCATTAAACCTTTAATTCCACTAAGTTTTAAGCATTTTTGATTAAAAGAAAACACAAGATTAAGGTTTATAAACAACCCCGAAAGGAGATCTAGCTATAGATAAAAAATAACTATTTATTTCATTTTTTTTTTAAATTTTTTCCCCTCAGTTAAGCTTAATTTTCTTTAGTTTTTCCATGTTGTTTGCTTTATTTTGGCTTTCGTTGATTTTGTTTTGCTCAACGCTTTCCGCGTTTTTTCCTGGAAAAGCTTGCGTGCCACAAGCGGCAGCTTTCCTTGCGGATGTTTTGTAAGCTCGCCAGCACGCGGCTGCTGCGTTAATTTCGTACAATGTCGCCTCGTTTTTCCGATTTTCAGTTTCACTCTTGTTCTCGGTCTCGTTTTCGCTTTCAGCTTCAGTTTCAGCTTCAGCTTCAGCTTCAGGTTCAGTTTCAGTTCAGTTCTGCCCACAACGCCAGCTGCTGAAGTCGCACGGAAAACGCGCGAGCGGACAACGCGTCGATGGTCCTTTTTAATCCTGGCGCCTTTCGTCGTCGATTGCCGTTTGAAATTCTCCTCTCTACGTTTTCCGTTTCACTTTTCGCCAAGCCAAACCGAAATAGTTTTGGGAAATCCGTCAACAAAACCAACTGAACAATCTCGCTGAAATAATATTAATAAAATTAAAAAATAAAGAAGATAAAGCCACGCCCAATCCCAAATAAATTAAGTAAAGTCCTTCTCCTTTTTTGTTTTGGTGTTTGAAACGAGCTCGAAAGCGAAATTCTGTGAGTGTGAAAAATGAAAAGAAATGCGCAAATTGCTTCAAGTCGAATCGAATAAAAAATGCATAAAAAAGGCCACAGCAGGGGCATTTCAAAAACTGATTTAGGTTGAAAATAAGTGAATTGGAATGTTCGAAATGCATTAAAAAGTCGTTTATTTGAGGCATGAACCTGGAAAGGGAATGAAATAAATTAAATTAAATTGTGAAAAACCCAAATAAATTCAAAATCTATTCAATATTAAACTTGAAATAGTTAAATACAAAACAATTCAATAACTACAAAAGAGATTAAACCTTTAACCATTACACAAAAGATATAGTTAACTTTTTACATTTAATATTTAGTTATTATAGCTAATTAGCCAAGAGTAAAACGTGAAAAGCTAAAAGGCTAATTTGCTTTATTTAAAGCCACTGTAATTGCAGTCAGTTGGAATGAAGCCAAAGAACCAAGCAAGTGGCTTTAGCCAAATCAAGTATACGCCGCATGGTCGCTGATTACGATGGGCATTGTATTGAAGTTGGATTTAACCCAACTCCAGCCTGTTGCCACATACACCGAAAGAAAATAAATGAAATGCCATATTTAGGCGATAATTATTTAATAATTATTATTAATAATAACATTTTGTAGGATTATTGAACTATGGGTTCATATATTTCACTTTCTTTTATATAAAACCTCAATATTTTGTTCAATTTAAAACTCAGCTTTCACTGTTTGAATTGCAAAGGAATTCCGGATTGGCAAATCTTTGATTTCTTTGCAACACTCGTCCTGGCTTCGTGCTGATTGCCCCCAGAGCCGTAAAATCATCCGTCCTTTTGTCCTTTTTTTTTTTTTTGGTGCCGTTACAAAGGTTTCCCTTTTGTGGCCGCTGAACTCTGATTTTCTTACCTAAGTTATTTCGGTATCGGGCGAGTCCCCTTCCTTGCCTTGCCATTGTTTTGCCCTGCCTGGCTTTGAAATCTGTTACTGCGGCTTTTTGTCTCTTTTTTTTTGGCCAATATTTGCATTGTAAACAGTAAATGGTAAATAGAAGCCGTTCAGGGAGAGGAGCGATGTCGGCGTTAGTGCCTTTCGTTTATCGGGGACTTAGCCAAGTGTTATCGGGGGAAATCGTGAGCAATATGTTAAGAATGCCGTTGGCAATTAGCCAAAAGTCAGGCGTTGGGTAATTTGGCAAACGGCGTCAACTAATTAAATCACGTAGCAAATGCATAAAAACAAAGCGATTCGTGGACCGAATCCTAGAGTCCTGTGCATTCCCAAATATCATCGCCATCTCTATCTCTAATTTAATCCCAGTGGAGCAACTTTTAGGCAAATTAATAGAACAAGAAGCAGCAGGGCCAGGCACAGGCAGTTCTCAGACAAACAACGGCAATTAGGCCGGCTGGCTAACACACACACACACATGGCTATTGCCCCAAAGCCCTTTCATCGGTTACAGTATACAATACTCACCCCATCAAAGGCTTAAGGGTTCGAATAAATTGCCTTCATCATCTTTCACTTTTGGTCTACTTTTTTGTTTTTTGGTTTGCGTTTGAGTTTGGGTTTGGGTTTGGGTTTGGGTTTTCGGTTCTTGGTTCTCCGCTCTCAGTTCTCGGTTTTTTTGGTTTTCGGTTGTATGTTCTCGCTTCTCGGTTCTCAGTTCTCCCTTCTCGGTTCTCAGTTCTCCCATCTCGGTTTCTTTTCATCCGAAAGTTTCTTTTGAAAAACATTTCTATGCATGACACACACGACGCCTCGCCTCGCCTCGCTGGAAGTTTATTAAAATTTCCTGTCATCCTGTGGCATTAACAGACACAAATGGAAAACTTCAAATGGAAAAAAAGCGGGTATACAAACGAACAAAAAATTAAGTTAAACAACACACAAAAATAACAGAGAGAATGAGCGCATCTTTGGCGCTGTTGGCAAAGTTTCCCTCCAAAATGGTTTAACCAACCAACAAGCCCCTCATCTCTCTCTAGACTTTTCCCTAACTCACACTAACTTTCTGTAATAAACACAATGACACTAGGTTTGCGGCCAGCAAGTTTCCAGAAGTTTGTGCAAATCTTTTGGTTTCATGTTTCACATTGACACTGATTTGGCCAGGCCAAAGCCAAAAAGCCAGTTAAACGCACATTTAAGGCACTGGCTTTAAGGGGCTTCAACTATTTATTATAAATAGCTTTTAAGCCTTCAATTTCAAATGAATGCCAAATGGCAACAGATTATGATGGACCTTCCATTTTGAACCGGAAATTAAAGTGGAATATGATTAATTTGAAGGGAAAATATAATAGAACCAAGTCTATTATTTATTTATTTCATCAGTGAAGCGTTGTTTAGTTTTCTTGCCCTTTTTTTACATATTCCATGGACCTTTTCGTTTTCAAAGGACCCGCTTCGTATGTAGTTCCTTTTCACAAACACCATCATCCCCAATCAAGGATCTATCCCTTGCTGGCCAGCGCTTGCATCCACTAGGTGACAAGTCATGCGATATGGCGGCAAGGACTTCAAGTGCCCGTATATAGTTACATTAACCGCACAGAGATGTCCTTATTGTTGCTATCGTTCTTGCTCCCGCTAGCCGTTGTTATTCCTGTTTTGTTGCCTTTGTTTTTTTTTGTGTCGCCTTATTTAAGTTTCAACTTCTGGCCGTCTCGGTTTCTGCTCTCCAACGAAGACATTGTCTTAAAGGCGTCCGCCGACGAAGGACGAAGGACGACGACGGCAACGGCGACGTGCTCAAGTATCGCATTCGCATCTCAGCGAGGACCCCGCCGTCCCCAGTTAGTTGTGTATCATTAGCATGAAGGAGAGCGCTGCCAGCGAAACTTTCCCAAATTCCACATGCACTGAGAGAAAATCAATAGCCATGGCTAAGGGGTAGAACTAGTTTTTCCCAAAGAATTTCAGGGAATATTTCATGAAAATGAAGTCAAAGCCAAGGCCTTTTCTATTGTCTTTATGTTCTCTATAATTTTACATCGCCATGAAGTTAAATAATTAATTAATTAAATAGAACTTAAGCAGAAATTAAAGTTCTTGTGTTATTTAAGTAAAATATGGCTTATTTAAAAGCGTTTTAATTGTTTATTTGATGCGTTTTGATATAATTTTATTGCTATCTTAATATTTTAAGTACTAAACACACCTTTAAGAAGCTCAATTTAATGCTACTTACTCAGAGTAATATATATTCCAAGATAAACCCGACATAAATTCACTTATTCCCCAAAGTAAAACCTAATTTTTTGCTGTGCAGAAAAACCTATTTCTCTTGACTTGAATTTCGGGCGTGCCAAAGTGCAGAGCAAACGCAAAAAGCTTAATACTTACAACCAAATCAAATGTCCATACTCAAATAATGCGATAAATCTCCCGAACGAAGCTTCCAAAAAAATACAGAGTGCGAAACGAACTCAAATTACACACATAAATTTCAATTGAAAACAGTCTGAACCGAGACGGATCAAACGAATTTATAGCGAGCGTGCGCGGCTCCGTCGATAATAATTATTACCGAGGCTTGATAACTACGATACATCGATTGGAAGACCGATTCCGATACCGATATCACCATGAATGCCGCACAAAGCGGCGGCCACACGGGCGGCGGCGGCGGATCCATGGGCAAGAAGGGCTCCCAAATGGAGGTAATTATATTAAATTTTATTTCCCACCCCACGACAACTGAAGCCCCCCTCGATCTGCTCTAAATTGGATACTTTTCACCCCAATTTCGCTTTGAAATTTCTAAGGAAGTTGGAAGGGCGGAAAATTCGTGGGTGACATGGAATAAATACTTAAAAAAAGCAGAAATAATAATGTTTATAATTTTTGCAATACTCTTTATAGCAGGTAGATGGCATTTGCTGGTCAAAAAGTCAATAAGTTATTGGAAATATGCAGCCAATATAAAGCAGTGAAAACTAATTAATTTAAATAAGTTTAAATAATTGAATTATGAATAAAATTGAGTTGTTAGTTATGGGAAATATAAAGAGAAGATAACAAAGTGATAACTAATTAAATTAAATATATTTTTCATAATAAAATTACACTTTATCTTATTTTAAAAATGTTGTAAATATTAACAACAATTCTTATAACTTTTAAGAAGGAAACCTTTTCACTCTCAGCTTTTACTGTTCGAAGAAGAGTATTTAAATGTCCTCCTTTTCCTTTGATTTCCCTTCCTTGTTGTATTGCTCTTTTTGTCCAGTTTCAAGTACTTTCACTTTGTGCCTTTTTATGGGCCTTCCCTTAAAATTAGAAGAAAAAAAGGAAATATGTATGCGGCCTGGCAGGCTGGACCTATTTGTAATGAACGTAAATTGAATTTGCCTTCCCGAATCGAAACGTGACGCCGGTCAGCCTGAAAGGACAACAAAAAAATAAACAGAGCAACAAAAACAAAGCGGAAATAAAAACACAAATTAAAATAAAGCAATTCGATTAGGTCTGTAAAAGGTTTGGGGGTGAAGAAAAAAAAAAAAAGCGAACATGACATGACCCTTAATTAGCAGCAGGTTTAAGGGCAAGAGTTCTTTCTAAGGATCCCTTTCCAAATTGGGTTTTTAGGCAGAAAGTGTTTCCCTTTTCTTCATTAGATATATATCTATAAAATTGTATATATATAATATATACAAGTGAGTCAAAAAATATAAGAAACAAATGATTTTGTCAAGAAATATTACCTTTTAAAATTAAATTCTAAGCAAATACCCTGTATTTCCTATTTAGATTAATTCTCTTCACAATTAAACGCGGCAAACAAAATAGAGGCTCAAAGCTATAATATAATTTCATCTCCAAAACAAAAACCAAGACATAAATTCTCGAATTTCTCTGAGTAAAATCTACAGGAATCACAGCAGAAAATATCTGCCGCCGGCCATAAAAACAAAAACTATGACTAAATGAATAAATTAAAGAAAAGCAAGCGAATAAACAAGCATTAAAAATTAAATTGTGAAATTCCATTTGGAAAGTGGCAATCAGGATCACAATGTCCTTGTTGTTATTCCCAGCTCCGTTGCTCCTCTAAAACGTAAACACACAATTAAAAACGGCATCCCAAGGGAGGGTGGTTTTTGGGAGGTACCTATGCCCGGTGCTGGTTTTTTTTCGGGAGGGGCGGAGAGGTGAAGGCATATAATGAGCAAGGTTGTCTGCTGCCATCGCACCTGTCATTCAAATGCTCTTGGCCATAAATGTTTTAAATGGCCATAAAGCGGCAACAACAGCTTAATGAGCAGCCGCCACCCAACCCCACATTCTCTTCTGTTTTTCTGTATTTTCTTTTTTTTGCTTTTTTGGTTGTTGTTCGTTCTTAATTAAGCCAACAATTTTTCTTCTCACTTTGTCCCTGGGCCCAGCAGCAGCAGCTTGTGATTGCAATTGGTTGAACAAGCTTTTTCAAGCGTTGCTAAAGGTACAATTATTTTTGGAAAATATATATTTTTCTGAGCCAAAAACAGAATAGAAAATTAAGTTCTGAAGACCAACTGAAAACTAGTAAGCTAATTGTGGATATTGCCTTTTAAAATGAAGATTTTCATCCTAAGATATTAGGGGTATTAATATAATTCTGACTGAAGGAGGAAAATCACTTAAGGAGGTCGAAATTCGAGTGTTTTTTGTGATTCTTGTATCGAGAAAGAATAATCAGTACTCTCTTAAACTTGGTAAATAGTTTATTCTTATTTTATATTTTTGGAGGTCACAGTTTTGATCTGAAGTCATTAATTTGTTGTTTCTCTTGTTAATAATATTTCCTAAGAATATCAAGCAAGCACTGCTAAAAAATTGAATGTTTTGATTCATAAGTTCGTTTTAAAACTTAAGCCATATATTCTTGAATAGTTTTACAAACAATTTATGCAATAAGAAATGGATTTCACCTAAACTAGTTTCCCCCTTAATAGAATCCATATAATTTTATTTCCAAATAAAGAGCAGATTCAATTTGCATTTCTGTCAGGGATATTTTTTGTAAACTTAACATACCGGAAATCGAGCGTATTTTGTGGTCATTTTATCTCAATTTCTTCTCTCGGCAATTGCAAAGGGGACACCTTGGAACTGCTGAGGTTAGTCCTGGGGGAGATGATAATTTCGAGTGGTTCCGTGGCCTGTGTGCGGTCATAGCAAAAGCACGTTCGTGCCTCCCTCCTGTTCGCGGGAGAGTTTTGGTTTCCGTCCCAAGGCAATCCCACAAAAGAATTCTCCACTATATGTATATATATTATATATGTATATAGTAGGCACCTTGGTCGTCTACAGTGATGGCTGGCGACTTCATCATCCATTAATGTCACTCAATCTGTGCGCATAAATTTGCATAAAGCGAAATCCAATTTATTTTAACCATTATATGTATATATGTATGTATTTTTATGTATTATATATATATCTGGGTGTCGTTGTGAGCTCCAACTAACACCAAACACCTAGCACGACTCGTCGAAACCTACGTGATATTTATGAACTTCCTTGGAATGCGACAAAACGAAAAATTCACATTCCACCGGCCACACCCACAAAAAAAGGAAAGAAAAACCAACCTGGAGAACTCATTTTGCGTGCCACATTTTAATTTGTTATGTGGAAAAGCTTAGGTCAGTTCCTAAGCCCCCCAACAACAAAAAAGAAGTAAAGAAATTAACTACAGAAAATAATAAGTAAATTGAACTCAGCAGGCTTAATGTGTTAATATAAAGGTCAGTTGTGACCTGAAAAATGCGACAAAATTAATTAGGATCACAGGAGCCTATTGTCCTTGGGGTCAGCACTCAATTTAACATGCAAAAAGTATTCGCTTCTGGTTGTTTTTATTTATATTTGTAACATTATTATAAATTATGGATAATTATTATAAAGATGGATGTATTTTTTGTATTATTTTCTTTGTTTAAAATAAAGTTTAATTGTTGCTTTAATTTAGCCAAGTAGCCTTAGCTTTTCTTTATATTTTCTGTCTAGCTTTTCTGGATTTTTCAATTAAACTCTGCTGGAAACTTTTGCTCACCTTTCAGGGCCAGGAAGTGCGTTTGATGGCTCGCCTCGAGTGGAGCTGACAGGTCACAGTTTCAACCCTCTGGTGCACACGCCATGCTAATCGGTCATTAACATGACACCGATTTCGCTGAGTGTTTATCCTGCGTCTCTGTCTAAGTCTCCTTCTCCTTCTCTCTCTAGCTCTATCTGGGTTTTGTTTTTGTTTTTTTTTGGCGCATTGCGTATACGCCACGTGGCGCACTTCCTTTTTTTTCACCCTCATCAGGCCGCATTGCGTGGCAAACAAGAAAATGGTGAAAATTTGTGTATTTTTTTGCCCGGATTTAATTAAATCTAGTTTGTTTTTTTTTTTGTTTCTCTTGTGGGACTTCTGCTACCTGGCGCTGTGTCTTGGAAGTTGACACAATTGCATTGCGTGAGGATGTTCGCCGCCCCAATTGTGTGTTGACGCGACCTGAAGCCTGAAATCGGGTCGAAGGCCCTCCAGGAGCTAATTTCCGGTCTGTGAGAGGCGCCCCAAAGAACTTTACGCCTGCCTTTGGGTTGATTTCCATTCGAAATGTTTGTTTAGCGGGTTTAATTAACACTTCAGACCTAAAATACAAAAAGTAGCAGAGTTTAAAGACTTTTGCTATTTTCTATTTGTAACAATATATTTGAGAATGCCTTAAAAATTAATGGCATTCAGAAATAAAGGAAATTGCAGGACTAGGAATTGTTTAAAGACCCCTCCTCTCTTAAATCTGCCTAAGCATCTTATAAATCAAAGCTTCCTGTTTACGAGGCTCATCACAATTTTTATTGTCACCTTTACGACTCCCTCTGTGCAAATCCGCTTTGAAAAAAAATACAAAAAATACAGGCTGCCACTTTTTGGTCATCTAAGCCTTTCGAGGATTGTGCCAACATCTTTATACGCTGCACGAAAATCAAATCTATGAATTTGAAAAAAAAACGAAGACCGCCTCCTCTTCCTTGTCCTGCTGCTCCTTTTCGCATTGTCACGCCTCTTGGCTTTGGGACGAGAGCTTCGGGAGTTCCAACGGCAAGTCATGCCGAAGAGAAAGCCATCAATTTTCTTAAATCACTAAAAAAAAAAAAAGAAAAAGAAGAGCATACGGAAAAAAAGGCAAAGAGGGGGAGGCACATGCCGTTAGAGCACTTAAAAACCACAAGATGAGCTCGTCAGATACCGCCTACCAGCCACTCCCCGCTCCTCGGAAAACTCTCCCCGAACACATGTTAAATTTCCCTTCATGTAGGCATTTTTCCGTTTTAATACCCTTTTGCCAGAGGGTCGTACTCGCACCCATTCTTGTTCTTAGACACAAAAACATGATTATTACATGGAATACGAAACAGAACAGCTCTTTTGTCTGAAATAAATCTTTAAAATTGTGTAGACTCATAAATATAAAATGATTGCAAGTGGATTTAGAGTGGGATTAACATATGATATTGTTTTTAAGTCATAAATTGTATTAAGTAATCTATAAGTGCATTTTATAACTAATCTAACTTGACATAATCTTCACAAACTAATCGGAGATGTCACTTAGCATCTTCAAGTCACTTATACTTTACAAATGAACGTTTTTAAGTTAATAAAGTATTACAAACTTCGGTCTTTTGTTGTCAGCCCATTCCTATTATAGCCTCCTACTCTTTTTATTGGCCAGTCTTGACATAAGAATTGGCTGGGCCCCAGATATTTCCCCTAAATATTTGCAAGTCCGGGGACCGGGATACGAGGTTATGTTGCTACAACATTACTTGAATGGCTCATAAAAACGAAATCAACAAAAAGCCACACAAGCAACGAAAAACTAATTGAATTAAATTCGAAAATTTTCTACGGGTCGTACGATAGTTTGACATGCCCGCCAGCCAGGACAAATATAAAGATATACAGATACAGATACAGATACATATGTCAAATGCGCTTGCGGTTAGCTGATGACACACACAAGGAGGTTAAGGATAAGGCCAACAAGATGAAAAGATACATAGTGACAACGAAGGCAAAAATATGAGAATAAGGGAAGTTGAAAGGGATAATAAATATTTTGCCAGATATGGGGAGTTCAAAGGAAGTTCTTTCATCTTCCTAAAGCGAGATTTTCTTGTCCAGCACAGGCAGAGGCAAAGGCTCGAAGAAAAATCTATATATTCAAGGTGTTTTCCTGTATTTATCCAGGTTACTTCTTTTTTCTAAGGTAATCAAGTATTAAATTTACATTTGGCACAAAAACAGACAGTGAAACTTTTGGCTTTTGGATTTTGATTGTTTGCCATTTATCACAAGCAGCTAGAACCGAACAAAAGAAAATCCATGGAAATACTTGGGCATTCCAAGTTTGTGGAGAAACAAAAAAAAAGAAGAGAAAATGTCAACGCTTATCATTTGTCTTGAGCGGAAAGTGGCAAGTGGCAAGTTGGAAAACCCCTCTGATCTGTCAGTTGGTCACTAGCCGTGCCTTTCCTCCCTTATCAGCGTTAAGCCAAAAATGCAAAATGAATGTAAAGTGCTTTAAATGTTAAAAGAAAAGGACAGGCGGAGGCGGCGGCGGCGGCGGCTGGGTTTGAAATTTATTGCAAACTACGCAACAAAGCAAAAAACATTATTGTAGCTGTCCAACCCCCCGCACAGCCTCCCCGAAAAACAGCCGCCACAATTTATGATTAAAACAAAAGATCTAAAAATTCTTTGCGTCCGTCATTTGTACGTGACAAACGAGAGATTCTCTGTGACAGAGCTCGGGGAAAAAAGCAACTGACTGACGAACAACTGGAGAAATTCCGGCTGGCAGAATAGCGGGAAAATCTTGTGTGTGCGTGCAGAGCGCACTTTGTAATTTATTTCGCTTTAATTTTAATTTATTTTCACTTATTTGGGCGCCCTCTGTCTGTTTTGCTAGCCAGTGTTTGTTTTCGCCTCGAAAGAGCGAAGAGCGGCTGGTAAATAAAGTGCCAGCAAAGTGACCTTCAGTAGAATATTTATACTACATTTTTATAAAGGCAAATGGAATGAAAGATGCAGATACCTTGGTATCATTATATTATATTATACAAACTGAATATGAAATATTACAAATTGTGTGCGTATATCTATTAGTTTCTTTATAATACCTTATTATCTTATCTTATCTGCTTTGAGGTTCTTTAAGAAGTTCTATGGGTTTAGCGTTCTTGAAGTTGGTGTGTTTGGTTTGAAGCAGAGATGGGCATAAGTTTAGGATGTGGGCAAGATGGAGCTGAATTTTGATTCAGATAATGCTAATGGGTAAGATTTGTATATAAATATATACAGTGAAGGAAACGTTTATCCATTTATACAATTTCTTTAGCTCTTTATGTTAATAACAATAATTTTGCATTAAATTTCTTCAACAAAACATAATTATAAAACATATTATAAGTAAGGAACCAAAAAACCGGGTATCTTATGTTCGGGGCAGCTTTGCCGCTGCCATTAATATCCAAAAGGCATTTATTCAAAAGCATCGTTGTCTTCCAAGGAAAGCGGAGGCAGCCTTAAAATGTTGTCCTGCGACTACGCGTAGGCGATGACACGTGACGCGCATTCCAACGTTTGGCCGCCAAAGAGGAGGAGTCCCTGGAAATGTCAGGTGTGCTGGGAAAACATTAAGAACAAATCATACACCGAAGAAAAGGCCAAACGTGCAAAATCCAAAACATGTGCTGGCGCAGGGAAAGCCAAAGTGATGCAGTTCTGGGTAATAATAAAAGAAAATAGCTAAGGAAAACAACCTAAAAACTGCCAGGAAAATGTCACAATCTTTTACCAATATTATATATATATTTTGCTTTGTTAAAAATAAAAAATAAACCACTTTAAACCCGAATTCACTGCAGCTGCAAATGACATTCACGCTGTAATAAATTTAAAGAAAAAAAAGGATAATTTTACCGTGAAAACTGCTGCTTCTGATTTCCTGTTTTTAGTCAAGAATTCCCTAAGAATATTAAAGCCAAATCGTAGGATGCAGGCCTGCAAATGAAGTCAGTAAAGATCGCCTTTAGCTGAGCAAAACTTTGCTAAGTAAAGCCAGCGAATTCTTGGCAAACTCCTGGGAAATACCGAAAATACTAGAGATTGCGAATTCAACATGCTGCTGACAATAAAAACAATTTACAACTTTTACCCCCAAATGACCTCCACGCTCCCCCATGCCCTCCTCCCTCCTCCCGTGCCACCCACCTTTTCCCATGCCAAAAAACTTTTTGAAGTCGGATCGGAAAAGTTACTCTGGCCGCTGTTAGCAAGTTTTTAGCGCCACTGCAACTACATCATGGAAAAAGAGGGGGAAAAAATGCCTGAACTAAGGGCGTGCAGTTCACAAAATGAAAGAGACGCCCATATGAGCGGCGAACGGGAAGGACGCATTTAATTGCCAAGCAAAAATGCCCATAAACATGGCCAGGAACAGGACCCGAAGACAATGGCTTAGACGGCAATGGGTCCTCATGAGCCATAAAAGCCTGAGCGCGTAAATTTTCACGCAGCAACAAAAACAACCCAAAAACGATAAAGCCCTAGATGGGCACAAAAAAAAAATAGGAAGAGCAGTAAGAAAAAATATTCAGTGTTTCATACACTCCTACACAGGGTAGCTGGGCATCATACAAAAAAAGATATATATAATACTAATAATAATAAAAAAGGAGCTACATGAAATCCATAACGATTTCCCGATAAGCTTGCAATTTTCCAATACAAAAATTAATATACAAAAAAGGCAGAAACAAATTAAGTTACTGTATTTTTGTTTAGAAATATGGAGGCTTTTAAGTATCTTTATTTATTTTAATAAATATCACAACAAGAAGACTTAATTATTTTTAAAATGCGAGGTATTTTGGGTATACAAAATTAATCAACAAAATAGTTTTAAAATAACTGAAATAAAAACTCGAATGCGACCTTTTACTTCCTTCCTTTTCCACAGCCTAAAAAATTAAGCTTTTCCTCGCATAAAGGAGTTCTCAAACTCTGTTATCCTTACACTCTTATTTGTTGTATTTTATTTATTTTTGTTTCTTTTTTTGTGTGTTGGTATATTTTTTTATTGTTTTTATTTTGGTATATATGGAAGAGGGCGAAATTTATTTTAACGAGCAAAAGTTTTTTTTTGGAGCTGCCCAAAAGCGAGAGACAGAGAGACAGAGGACAGAAGAGAGCGGGATTTGGGAAAGGGAGAGATGACCGGAAAGTTAAGCCAAGTTAGCGGGGGAGCTGGAGGCCATGACGAAGGAAATCCCCAACTGGCAATTTGGCTGCCGCAGTCGCTGGCATTTTATTAACGTGGCTAATTCCATGCATGAAGCTAAACGAAAAGGCCCAGCACCAAAATCATTTAAGCCCCTCTAGGAACGAAGTAAAGAATATCGATAAATCCGATTGCATATGTATCGAGCAATTTATCGAACTTGATATATCGAAAGAAGCCTTAAATATTAAAAGAAATATTTAATAATATAAATATAGATATATATAGCAAAGAATTTAGCCATATTCGTGGCATCCCTATCGGCCAGCGACTTCTACCTACTTCTACCCTGCACTTCCGGTCGTCATTTCTGCTTAGCTAATCTCTGGGCTGCGTGCACGTAACCAAAATCCAGATACAGCTAAGGCTAAAGCCAAAGCTAAGGCCCCCCGAAAAGAAACCAGGAGCTTACATAAAAAAAATGCGAAAGAATATGCGGGTGCGGGAGGGATCGGAATTTATAAATAAAAACGCTACAAATCCGCTTGGCTTGCTTTTGGGGCAGTCAGCCAGGCAGCCAGCCAGCGAGTATAAAGAAAAATGCTGCGAAAAAGTTTGCGTTTTCCGTTTCGTGTTCTTCGCATGCCTTGCATATTCCCCGCATCCTTTACTCCTGCGAATACCCTACTATAGGCAATGCGGTTTGGCAAGGGCAGGATAAAAACAAAACACGAAAAAAATAAACCAACTTCGGGCACAACTTTTAGGTCATAAAAAACTCATGCATTTGGGGAAATTCTAAAAAATTCAGACTCAAATTAATTAGCTTAAAGTAATAAAGATGAGAAAGTATGTACATATTTTTATTATTAACTTTGTCTTTGTTTTTATAGTTGATAATAAAATATATTGTCAAAATACTTAATACAATAAAATGTGTTAGGTTTTCTTAACTGTTGTCGAGTCCTTGAAGTTCCCCAAGATTTTTCGCTGAGAGGATTTGGCACAGGAAACTGTTGTAAAGGTTACAAAAAAAAGAAAAGAAATGCATGTGATGTCCAGCTCAAAACCACTCTCCTTGCGGCATGTTCTGGTCATATTTATGTCCTTCTTAGAGAAAACAATGCAAGGCAGGCAAGGTATTTGATTAATATATTAATTTCCAATCTGTCTTTTAAGACTAACATATTTTATTTCATAATAATATTGATAATAAAGGAACAAAGTAAAAAATCACAGAGCTCCCAATCTGCATGGAATCACATGTCACTTGGCAATTATCTTTGCCAGACTAGCCTCCATTTAAGCCTTTTTCCTTTCCTCTATTTTTGTTGTGCGCCTGTTCGACATTTTTCCATTCGAATCCCCGGAAAACTCTGCAATTGACAGCAGCTCAATGAGAATTTAACAGCAAAATCGTTGAGTTAAGCCCTGCAATTCTGTTGCTTGGCCTTAGAAAAGTTTTCTTGTCGCAAAAATTGATTCTATAGACTTCGTTTCTAGAAAAACAAACATTTTTCTTCACCATTAAAGTCCGTATATAACTTCTAACAGATGTATGCATGATCCTGGCAGGTCCAGCTGGATTTGATCCATTTAGAAGCGTTTAATTGGGCAAAGGAAGCGAGGGAAATTTGTCACCGGTTGCCCCTGGTTTCTGGCAGTGTCCCCCCTTGTCTGATATTGGTCCTGCTGCCAGAAGGAGCCAGGAGCCACACATGCCGCATGCCGCAGGAGCACAACAATGTAATTAAAATGCAATTTGCTGCCATTTACTTTGAGCAAATGCTGAAAAGCTGCTCTGAGCTGCTGCTGATGTGAATGCGAATGTGGATGGTGCTGGTGTTCCTGCTGATGTGGCGATGAAATCCTGACAAGGAGCCGGGGCTAACTTGTATGACCTCCTTGCTGCACGACATTCATTTCCGCCTTTAGGGTGGCAAAAAAAAAATATATATATATGCACTTGCCGCCTGACGATGGCGAATGAGGATGAGGATGCTGGAGCCTGCAGGATGTCAGAAGTGTCCGAGTATGTGTGCGTAATTTATGGCCAAGGACTCGCTTACACAGACAAGTGCCTCGTTGGGCATTCAGATTACAAACAGCTCAAAGTGGCCATATACAATTTTAGTTGAGGAATTCGAAGCCATAGTTACCGGAGCTGAACACTCCCATGCACTTGGCCAAAGGACCAAATACCAATGGCTTGGCAATTGGAAATTCCTGTGAAACCATAAGAGGACTGGGACTAATATAAAAGGAAAATTGTAGTGTTAGATAATATATGTTTAAGCATAGATAGAGGTATTTATTGAAAGTCAAAGGGAAAGGGCGAAAGAGTTCTTAAGTTATTAAAATATAGCTTATATTTCAATATGGAAATAAGTAAGGAAACTATTAGAATCAAAGTTATTTAGCCTTTAAAATAATCTGTATAGTTTTTAAGTATTTCAAATATCTTTCAAGACCTTATCCTTTTATACATTCGTAAGCATATGTAGCTCTTTATTTCAGTATTTACTTTTTCTGTTGCGTGCCCATTCCTTTTATTTGATTCGCTTCCCTTCTTTTGCTCTCAATGCAAATGATTGATGATGAATGATTGATGCTTGATTTATGTGTTCCGCACTTTACGTTCAACGCTCCTGTGGCGCTGCACTTAAAAGCCGCACCGAAAATCGTTGGGAAATGCAGGAAAATTTGCGGCCCATGAGGAAAGTGCGTTAAAGTGCCACCAGATTTGAGTGCTGCCCCCCCTCGTAATGTAACCAACCCCCCTGAGGGGGTAAATACACACATACAAACATATGTGAGATGAGGGAGGCACGGAAAGAAATAAGTCAGTAAGGAATTACAGAAAGCTAACCTACCTGTCTTCATTAGTTTCTTTTATTATGTTTATTTATTTATATTTCTTCGCTTTTTTCTTATCAATTTTGATTTTGTGAGAAGAGTAAGCAATATTTTCTCACCGTGTACGTGTGGGCTATGTGCTGTGTGCTGCTTCGTTAGCCTGACAGCCTTTCGTTCCGATTTGCTTGGCTGATGGTGAAATGTGCATATCGAATGATCGCAGACAGCTTCGAGTTGGAGCTGAGGCGCACATAAAAGTGTTAATACCCCGGCTCTGCTCTTTAAGTTTTCATTAAGCCAGCTGCTTGTATTCATTAAATATTTACAACGCCAATGAAACGGAGCCACAAATTATGCCGGCTTAAGCAGAGTTAAGTGCCGTATTTATTATATAATTCCGGTTGAAATAAATACTGGCACTCAGTAACGCCATAAATATCAATAAATTGCCATTCATTTTAATTAATATGCATTTCGATTACACTTTGTCCGATAATGATCCGAAAAAAACCGTGTCGTATGCGCAACATTATCACGCATACGCCACGTCGGACACTGCGACACATGATGAGCTGTCAATGCACGCCTGCCATCGAATTAATTGGGCGTTAATTGAAAAGGGGCCGAGGTCCATAACTTGACACATGCTCTTTGGCCTTGCTACGGCCGGGAATATTTAGGGCAGTGAAGTGCATTGAAATGTGAAATGGGCTTTGAAAGGGAACCCTGCTCCCGGGGCAAAAATCCCCCAAGGAAGCTGCACTTTTAAGTCCCAAACCAATATACCAAGAAGCTGGCAAGCTGCCGGAGCTAGCAGAGCTGACATCTCATTGCACTGACAGCTTGCCTTGGGCAAACACTGACACCGCCTCAATGGAGCTCATATCAAGAAGGCAAATGCCAAGCCAACTGAGCTCTGGCCCTGTACCGCCCTCTCAAACAAGCTTAAAAGCAAACAGAGCCCAGAGTTGAGTTGAGTTGAGAGTTCTTGCCGCACAGCAAGCCCAACAATAAATATCGAGAGATGGCAGCCAGGCGGCAGAGAAGTCGAAGAGGTTGATACCCTTTTAGGATACAAAAAAAGTATTCCCAATAAAAGGGAAGTATATATATCTACTTCAGCTTAGAGTAGTTTAAGGATGGTACCAATATTCATGGACCACAACTGACTGGCAACTCCTTGGAGAGGAAAGAGCATGCTTGCACCGGATGCCAATGCTATCCCCAGGAATCAACCGGAGTCAACCGAGTGAAACTGCAGCAACTGTTCGACTACCGAGTCGGAAGATTGCCCCCCAAGAGTCTCGAAGAGTGTCGACAGTTAGTTAAGTTTTGGCCAAAAACCATAAGTCAGGGCGATGCTTTAATCTTTCCGTTAAGGCATTACAAATGCACTTTGACACTCTCGCTTTTATTTCATTTAATGTGTTTCCTTTGTTCGCTTTTTGATTCCCTTATCCTGATATCCACCTTGTGAGTGTCCTGGCCCCCAGCACAAATCAAACAACAAATCAAAGAAGACCTCAACTTCGGGCGAAGATACACACAGACATATATATATATATATCTTTATATATATATATGTGGAAGGTACGTGTGGCCCTTCTCAAAAAAAAAGGAGATGCCATTTGATAAACATTATTGTACATGTCCGACAATTTTTCAACAACAATCGGAGCGTGCCCAGGCATTTGATTGATACAAGTGGCTATGGGCGTGGCATTTGCCGGTTCTGGAAAACGATTTAAGGGGAGCGGGAAGTGTGGGGATATATATGACAAAGCATTTCGCTTTTGGCAGCTGCCGAAGTGATTAATTTTCAAGCAGCAAGAAAAAGACAGCCTGACCTCCGCCTGGGTTTGCTAAAAGTCTCGTAAAAAAAAAGTAATACAAGTTGCGTTGTTCCGGGGGGTCAGCCTGGTGTTTGTTGTGCACATTTAATTGCAACGGGCGGAAATCGCACAAGCGTGAACTCCGCTCGCATCTGTGGCCGCCAATCAATTGATTTCCCACCAAGTTCAAATTCATGCTCATCCGCCACGAGATTGGCCATCGAGTCGGCAAGAAAATGTGCCTGTTGTTCAGCAATTTCACAAGATTACACTCGGTTTTTTGTAATTTTAATGATTAAATGTTAGCTGGTTAGGAGATATTAAAGGGTGGATTTTTTTGGAGAAGGATCCTCCTTTAATTGCCTTTAAGTTAGGCCACAAACTGAGTAAGATAAAAACTTATGAATAACAATACAGGAAGCTCTCGTTTTTTGTTTATTTTAATGATCACATTTAAGTTGGTTAAAAGCCTTGAAATGGTGCACTTTTTTTGTAGAAGGATCCTCCTTTACTTGCCTTTTTTAGCCACAAACTGATTAAGATAAAAACTTATGAATAACATTAAAGGCAGCTAAGCTTTACTTACATTTTCAATGAATTCCGCCCAGGCACTTGTGCCCTTTAAAGGATAATCCCCACATTTCGCTCTCACCCACACTCGTGGTCTCGTTGGCCGTCCATTTATTAAGTAATATTTCCATACAAATTTGACAGATGCTGCTACGCTCACCAGAGACAAATGTTAGTTCCAATTCCATTGCTGGTACAATCATCATCACTATCAGGTTCGTTATGCCATGATTATCATTGTGTCATCATCATCATCATCGATTCGTGTCCAGTTTGGCCCAGCGACTTCCGGTTGGCGTCTTCCGCTTGTTTGATTGCTTTTCTCACAGTGTGCGTGACCCACGGATGATGGAACACATTTGTACACAGAAAGAAAAACGAATTAATTGTTATTAGAGATGGCAACATAACGATATTCGCTGAATGTAAATATTTCTCATATTTTTGTCGATTTTTATCGATATATCATAACGAACTTTTTTTCCCAATATATGTAAATTCTGAAGGGTTTTAAAGTCTCTTCCTGTTCAACGCTTTAAAACTTATTGCAGCCCATGAAAAAATACATATATTTTTGTGTTAAACCATTTGGAAAACAAATGTGTGCTGTTTCTTAATTTTATTCATTCCCAGAGGCCGCTTTTTTCCCTCCTCTCTCTCAGTGTACACAAAAGTATCGAGATGTGCGGAGGGAAATGGAAAAAAAAAAAGGGAGAAAAAGTAACTGGGCCATGGAGGTTCCTTCGTCGTTTTGCCGGAATTGATTGAGCTCTCGACTGCTGTCCATCGACGGCTGTTTGTCTTTCTCTCCGGCTGTTGTTCAGACGGCCGTGGTCCTTGCGGCGAGTCCTTGCTTCCTTTGGCCAAACGGAGTCTGAGTTTGAAACGCGACGCATAATTAATCGCCAACGGTTCGAAACTGTGTTGCGGAATTGCCCAACAATGCCGGAATAAGGGCGAAGTTTGCCATTAAAAAATCGATAACATTTGAATAAATGGACCGATTTATTCATTCATTCAATCCCCCCGGGGGCCACCGCATATGGGCTGGCTAATCGAAGCCCCAAGCGATATTTAATATTGACATTGACTTCCTGTCTACACTTCCAGAAATTAAATATACAAATATTGTTTTGCTTTTTAAGTCCCCCCCTTTATTAATTTTTTTTAAACAAAATATATAAAACAAAAAATAACAGCAGCCTTGAAAATATATAAGGACAACAGCGTTGTCTTCCGAGGCTTATTCTCCCCCCTTTAGGACTTGCCTTCTTAGATCTTCGATGGCAATCCTTTCTTTTCACGTTTCTTGTGGAGTACCTTGAGCATGTTGGTGTCAAGGCCGGTGATGTAGTCGAACAGTGAGTTATCCTTGTGGTTCAGGAACTGGGCCAGCTTACCCAGCTTGGCCAGCTTGAAGATGGCCATTTGCTTTTGGACCATCGAGCTAACCACATTGCGCATGTACTTCACAATATCGGCAGCCTTGCGTGGACCCTTGTAGACCTCAGAGACCTCGTCCTGCAGGAAGATCTTCAGTGTGGGATAGCCATGGATGGAGTAGTTTTTGCAGATCTCCTTGCCATTCTCCGTGCAATCGACCTTGGCCAACTTAATGGGCGGATTATCGTTCTTGACAATACCCGCGGCCTTGGCATATTCGGGCTTCAAGCGCTGGCAATGGCTGCACCAGGGGGCATAGAACATCACCAAGGTAGTTTCATGCTGCTTCAAAATGATGTTGAAGTCCTCGTCTCCCAAGTTCAGGACATCGTTCTCGGCACCGCGACAGTTGGCAATGAATCTAACGAAGACCATGGCTGCGATCAGGAAACACATCTTGATATAGTTCAATTATTTCGTTTTGTTAAACTTTTTGATGAAAACTTTTGACTCTTTGAGCTCCTTATTTCTGGTTGTTGTTCAGACGAATTCGAATACGAATATGAACTGAGAGAACTGTGGGACTGGGGAGAACGCTTCGAATGCTTGACGGGAAAAACCACAGGCACTGTGTTCTTATTATTATTTTTGGGAAGGTCAGGCTAATACGAATACATTTTCGCTCTCGCATTCGTGTCGCCATTGAGCCATTTTGGCATCAAGTTTATTTTGTATAAATTCTTTTTTGGCCCCAAAGCGCCGGCTCTCCATCCTCTCTCTCTCGCAGTCTTCCATGTCCACTCGAGGGGAAAAGTATTGAAATATGGATGTGGGGATGTGAGTGTAAGAGGGGGCGTGACTGGGACCTAAATCAAGTTGAGTGCCTGCAAATGGCAATCAGCGGAGAATAATGGCGATTATGTATGGATAAGGATTTGCATAATACAAATGGGCTGGCAGGCCAAGAAATGGGAATATCATATTCAGGGACAACACAGATGATCACAAATATATATGTACGTACATAGTAGTTGACATTTTATAGGGCATAATACTCCAGGGGAAAGGTAGCGAAGAATATGGCATTTCTCAAGGATAATGGAAAATATATATATTAAGTAATGGTTACTATGTGCTCCGGCCAAGACCTTACTTCTTATGTTCCTGTTTTTTTATTTTTTGTCACAAAGTGGCGGATTTTTATGAGCCACCTTTTGGAGGAGAAGTCCCAGCTAGCTGCAGCAGAAGCGGAATCATCCCCTGATTGCTCTGGCTGCTCCTCCTCCTCGACCCGGCTTTCCCCTCTCATTTGCTATGCCATTTGGCTGCCAAGGGAGCGGGACTGGCAGATGGAAGAGAATGCGAGGAGATGGAAACTCTAACAACTTAGATGCAATTTCCAGATTTGTGCGTGTCCCAGTTCCTCACCGATCCCGTCCCTGTCCCCTGCCTCCAGCGTGTGTGCATAATTGAAGGCTTGCACAGTCAAAGCCACCCCCCAGTCGGTCTCCCCTCCTCCATTGCGAACTCGTTTATAATTCAGAAACGTGTTGGGGAAAAGCCAATTTGCTTTCAGGCCGAATCAAGCGGCGCTCAGAAGTATGCAACAAACAAACAACAAGCCAATGAAAAACGAAAAAGGGAAACCAAAAATGAAAATGAAAATGAAAAAATAAAAATGGAAATGAAAATGAAAATGAAAACAGAAAAACTCAAAAAGACCGACAACGACAACGGCAGACAAGCCAATGAGAAAATGAAATCTGTGGAAAATTGCAAAATATTTGGAGAAACGTGACAACGCCTCCAACAATCCTCAAACATCTCCTCTGCCCTCTCCCTGGTTGCCCAGCCCAATTGCGACAGGTGCCACAGTTGCCGGGAAAGCAGCAATAAAACATACGAAAGACTAAAGTTAACACAACACACAAAAGTTCATTCTTGGGGCACTGTAAACAAATACTTAATCATTTTAAAAACAAATCTTTACACTTTGAAATGAAATAAAATATCTAAAATGTGTAGATTCAGTACAGTTATCAGGGTTATCCTAATCTTATTAGTCAGAACTTCAATAAATCGAAATTTATCGATAAAAAAGCATAATGCAGTGTCAAAATAATACATAATAATGTTGTGGTAAATGTTTTGAAGCGTTAATTACGCTGAGTCTATATAAATATAGAATATTAACCTAATGTGTTTGTGAAGTTACCTATGATATTGATTGCAATTAATTTACTGCAACTATGATATCGAATTGGATTGATATAGTACAAATTTTGAAGTGGTAAGGTTGTATTTCTCCAAATCATATAAATATATCTGTGTTATTCAAATATTTATGTACCTTTTTCTCATGATATATTTAAAGATATTATCGATTGCTATCGACACCGATACCTTTCGATATTGTACAAATTAGTCAGAGGTTACATTTTGCCAAATCAGCGAACTTAGCTTATATTCCATATCGACAACTTTGAAGCATTCTCTCATAAAGTTTCTCACTCAATTGTTGTTCTCTGTACTTCTCGCATTTCGTGCTTGCCCTCCAAAGAGGCGATAACAAAAATCCTTCGGCAAATTGTTGTGTTAACCGTTTGACTACGTGGATTGTGGAGATTACTCTGCTCTACCATATTATGTACGGCGGTTAGGGAAAGCCAAGAAAAGCCAGGAGAAAGGTAAAGAAAGAGAAAACTGCAAATTGGGGAATGGGGCGTGGCCAGCTAAATGGTCAGCACGCAATCTCTGACAGACACTTCCGCAGATAACAAATGGCGCACGGAAGAGACAACGTAATTAGCTAAAAAACAAAAAAAAAAAAGAACCAGCTTGGAAAAATAGGAATGCCAAAAGAATATAGAACATATACCATGCGGTAGAATTATTTAAGCAAGCGAAATAAAGCCCTCTTATTATTTAAAATGAGGAAATTAACAGAGGAACTCTTCCCGAAGGAACTATAAATAATAAATATTATTTTAAAATATATATTCCGTTGCTTGAGACCCACACACGCGGCACACTTAATTTCCGGGTATATGTACCTGAGAGCGTGCTTAGAACGCAGTCTATTTCAAAGACCTACACGTGCCCGCATCGAGCACCTTTAAGGACCTTCCTTTCCGCCTCTTTGTCTGTGCGTGAGCTCTCTTCCGTTTTGCGGTGTGGTGTGTGTGCGGTGTGGTGTGTGTGTGTGCGATGGTCACGTGCCATCGTTTAGTTTGCATATCGCATATCGGACATCGCACATTCTACGTCGCACATCGCACGCGCAGCCCGAGGTTTTTGGTCAACTTTTTAGGGGGGCGGCGAACGAACTAACCTCTCGCCTCGCCCTTTTTGCCTTTTTGGCTGATGTCATAAAAAGAAGTTTTCGTGTTTCAGCCTTTGCCGCCTCTTCTGCCGCCCTGTTCCCGGCCTTTGACCTCGACCGTTCCCCAAGCACGCTTTGCAATGTTTTTAGTCGGCTATTTTGGGGCGGCTAATGACTGAGACAAACAAATGCTCGCCGCATTGATTCAATTTCGGCTCGTTGCGCCACAAAGCGCCTGCAGTCCACGTGGCGTATGCACAACGTTAGCACTTTTAACGCTTTTTTTAAACTGCAAATTATCGGGAAAGGCGCGGGATGCAGGGACGAGCAAGCTGGACAATGGGCATCTGTTGGGCTCAGACTGATGGCGCCGCACTGTGGCATCGAAATGAGTTGGAAAAACTAATCACAAATTTGAGTTTCAAGAGAAAAACCCAAGGAATTTATTTTATAAGCAATAAGTAATTAAAAAGCATACAATTCTTAAGAGTTTCCCTATTATTCTGTTTAATTTGGTATATTATATATGGAATTTAAGTTCAGAAACAATAACTATCATCCTAAATCCTATATCTTCTTCAAATATTCGTAATTAATCCCACTGTGACCGCTGCACACGTGTATCCATTCATTTATTTGGCCAGTGGCTATGGCGATGGCATGTCCTGAGTGTGATGTCCCAGCATGTCCTTCGGCTGATGTCAGAGAAGCTTTTAGTGGCCACAAATCAGACCGAAAGCGAGTTTGTTCAGCCGCTCCAGCTGCTCGAACAATGACGTTTGTTTGCCTAGTTTTACAGGGGGCGTGTCCCTTTTCCACCCACACTCTCATAAACACACGCGCACAAACACAGCCCAATAACCACACAATAACACAAAAACCCCCACACACACACACTCACGCATACTGGCACATCACAGAGTGTGTTCTCTGCCCGCTCATTATGCTTTCCCTTGGGGCATTATTCATTTATGCATTGCCAAAGGCGCGTCAATAAAAATTTTCCCGCTCATTAATTTTTATTGCATACTTTTTGGGGGCTAGACAAAGTCGCTCTGCATCAGTGTGCGTGCACAGAGGGAAATCACAAGTGTTTTAAGTATTCTTAGGGATTTGATTTCCTTAAAATTACTTACTACAATTACAGCTAAAGAGTAACAATAGCTGCCTTACTCGCAACTAAAATTTAATTAAAAACATTCTTTTAACTGATTTAATGAATAGCTGAGCGTAATTATGCAATAAAATAGTTAATAAAATGAAATGCTTTCAGTGTAGGCTGTGTGTGTGTATGTGCGTGTTCGCAATTAAGCCGAACAAGGCCACAATTTTTGGGAACCCCTCAAGGGTTGCAAAGTTTAATTAAATGGGCGGGCATAACGATTATGATGCCGATCCCGCTCCCAATCCCAATGTCCAGCATAATAGCCACGACTGCGGCTATCGACCCCTCCCTGTTTCGGTATTTGGCTGCATTTTGTGGGAAATTTCGGTGGCAGGACATCGCACCAAGCTCCCTCCTCCCCTTCCTAACCCATTGAGGCTGCAACTAATTAAGCTGACCGGTGCTAAGAACGCGGCATAAACGATTTTCCCATTAAAAATTAATGGGAATACACAAGCACTGAAGGAATCATTAAGCTATATGGAAAATAACCTGCCGATGGTCTATAATTAAGAATAAACAGTTTTCCATTGATCTTAGTTGGCAAAATTAAAATCTAGGGGAGTCTCGGAGTCAGAATGTTGCTGTTTCAGTATTAATTAATGTGAGAAAACTAAAAGAATCACAATTATAATTTTATAAACCAAACCAAACTATTCTTAACTCTTGCCAAAATTGTTGATTGTTTTCACTTGCTTAAGTGAAAAGAAAACAAGCAAGCACCTACCTCCACTTGAATGCCAAGGCAATCGCATTAATCATTGTGTCAATTAGTAAAATGGAAGCCTTCATTCTTAATTAGAGCTCGGGCTGTGTGTGTGTGTGTGTGTGGGGAGCATAAATATTTACTCGAACCAAAGACAAAGGAAACGGAAAACAGGAGAACAGGAAAAACGGAAAGAGCAAGCGAAAGAGTTGAACTGGGAAGCGGGACACAGCAGGACATCAGCAGATGCTGCTGCTGCTGCTGTTGCTGCTGCTTAACGAAATATGCAAATTGCCTAAAAGTATGCCGCAGACAATGGCTGGCGAACAAACAACAGCATTTTGCAATTAGTGCAACTGTCAACAGGACATGGCTCAGACAGAGACAGAGACAGAGACAGAAGCAGAGACACAGACGGCAGTGGCGGACGGCGTGAGCGCCATGACCAAATCCACTGCAAGGCCATGTGCCGTCAACGCCATTCACTCGAGCCCACTCTCTCTCTCTCTTTCTCTCGGTCTCGGTCTCGGTCCTCCAGATCTCTGACCTGTCAGGCAGCCAGCTCATCATGTGGCCTAAGTGCCATTTGGGAGCTCACTCGACAGCCGTCCGTATCATCCATTTCGTAGGCCCACGTTCCAGGGCCAAATCCGGAGCCCACTGTCAATTTGGCCAACAGCCGGACGTTGGACCATCAATATTTGGGCTTTGGCGCAAAAATGGAAGTTAAATGGTGACATTGGTTTGCTCATTTCCAAAAAAAATTATATAAAAATATATAAAAATCTATTTTTAAACATTTCTTTATAGCTTAACACAAATAAAATATACAAATCTTGTAAATAACCTTAGGCAAGAGTTTAAATTACAATTATGTGATGAATATGAAAGTTATTCAACAAAAACCTATTAAAGGTTATATCTATCTCGCTCTAACTAGCACTCTCAGTAACCTCTAGAGGCTGACAGGGTTAAAGTCTCCTTTCTTTTCAAAAAGATTGCCAAGTAGCGAACTTCTGGGCACCTAAAAAACCCGACTGTCTTTTAATTTAATCCACATAACTTTGGGTAACCAGTATCTCTTTCTAACTTGCTTGTTTTTCGTCAATGGTTTGAGTCCCTGCTTACAACCAAGACACAAAAACCGAATAGGGAAGATGGAAAAAAGTTTTCACGAACTTAAAAGGGATAATAAATAAGAGATGAAAATGTTTGCAACATTTACAAGAAGATTTACTTACGAAGCTCAATTTGATTGCCTGAAGGCGATTGTTTAAAGACATTATATGTCTCTTTAAATATTTTAATTATGCCCGAGAGATAACTGATTATAAATGTGTAATTTTTGAGGCAATATTATTAGAAGAACTATGCTAAAATATATATTGCTATATTTTGTATTAAATAAAATATATTACTTTTAAAAATCTTCAAGAAGTTCTTAAGTTTTTGAAAAGAACAATCACTCAACCAAATATAAATAAAGCAGAAAAAGATAAAACATAATAGAAGGAAAATCTTCACAATTATTTAAAGAAATTCAAAACTATCTAAACTTAAGCCATATTAATTTTACTAAGAAATAACTTTACCATTGACATATGTTTCCTTTATGGCTTAAATCAGTTGTGCTCAACCCTAAGTATCACATTAGCATTTGGTTAATGAGGCAAAATCCCAGCAAAAGAATCCTGGCTAGAAAACTACTAAGTAGACTTCTTGTTTTATATATGTCCTTTCACCTCTGCCCCCGCCATTGCCGACTGTGTTTTATTATTGCCCAAGCCATGATTAATATGGCTTCTTGTGGCGTTTATGGCCAAACTTTAACCGGACTTTCTGCTAGGCTATTTTCCCCATCTAAGTATGTGTGTTTAATGGCTTTACTTTGTTTTTTTTTCCCCCCGCCTCCTTTCTTTGCAGGTAAGCGGTGTTAACATCCTTTAACCAAAGAAGAAGCAGAAGCCTTGGCACACTTTACACGCCCCAGCTGGCCCTGAACCAGTCCCACATCTGGCAAATAAAGACAAATAGCCCAGGAGAGGGGGCGAGGGATGAAGCCAGCTGATGAAAGTACTGAAAACTCTAATTGAATTTTATGTTAGCCTGTGAGTGTGTGAGTGCGTGTAACTGTCGCCTGGAAAAACTTTCAATAGCATTTCAATTTGCAATTTCACTGCAAAGTGCCCGAAACTTCCCCCGTTTTAGCCAAAGGGGATAAAGACTGCATATAGGAGCGGCTCTTGAGGAATTTTACTAAGAACAGTTGGTGCAAAATAAGCTTATTTTAAAGAATAAAATAAATAGTAAAATAAACAGAAATTAGAAACTCAGTCGTTTATGAAAGCCTTCCAAATCTTCCTCTTAGAGGGGCAACGCATTTATCAAAATACCATAATGGCTAAAATGCCAAAACTCAAACTAAGCGAACAAACAATAATTTTGAAAACTCAATTAAATTCCGCGGCACATTCGCAGAATTACAGAGAGAGAAAAATCGGGACACTACTACATTTGGGGATGTTATCTTCAGACTATCTATCTATAAATGCTTGTCACTCTTTGCATAAATATATAACCTTGTCTTTAAGGTTATGAAACAGATACCTTTTCGATATAACTCAATTAAAATATGCCAAAAAATCAGGATTACTTTTCCCCGTGTGTGTGCCATACTCTCTCCCACGTACGAATCCTGTTTTTATGACCACAAAGTCGGCAAACATTTAAAACCTCATTCAAATGGCGCCATGTGGCATTAAAGTCCCCCGAGAACCACTTAGCGCCTCTGCATATGTGCCGAACATCCACATACAAATATTCCCATATATGTATACTATATGTATGAATTTGTGTAGTAAAAACCACGCCCTCGCTTATAGACAATTAGGAACCCTCGACAATCTGCGAAAACTTTGCACATTTTCCCTCCCACGCGCGATTTTTGTTTGGTGCCCCAAAAATATAGCAAAAAAAAACGAGGAATAAACTAAGAGACGGCGGCAAATTAAATTCAAGTTAAGCTGCCAACAGAACGCAATAAAAATAGCTCAAATTATAATAAATTATAGAACAACGAATCAAGATAGAACGAAAAAGGAGCACGAGGATTCGACCCAAGGATGCTTAGTAAACTTTTACCTAAACGCTGTGTTGCCAAATTAAACACTGCCAAAGAGTAAATACAATTAATATTGCCTTGTAAATTTATAAAATACATTGATGGTTAAGTGAATTCAAGGCCTGTGGCATGCTTTTAGTGTTGACAAATTGTATTTTCGATGCATACACACATATCGCTTGCGGTTTAGTTGCAAACTCCATCACACATACGCCGTGTAGACATCCTGTTTGCGCACACATTGCTGAAGGTATTTATGCCATTTAACAAGGTTCAAGGATTAGCATAAGCATATTGGTATAAAATCGCCTTATACCTTAGTTACCCAGGCAATTAATAGAATAATTGATTGACTTTAACACAAATCAATGGTTATTTTATGGTGCTTAATGAGCTTTAAGAATAATGCTCAGACTGGTAGACCAATATATCTAGGGCCCTGAGGAAACCGGGGACAAATGAGTAGCTTATCGGTAAGAAAGCACGAAAGATCTGAGAGCTGTCTGGTCGTGTCTAGGACGATAAATACATATACATATATATATATTTGTATGCTTATTATTCAAGTGCGTAGCCGGCTGTGTCCCGAAGGATGTTACAGGTGCCAACAGCAGCAGTTCCCCCACACCTCAATGCTCTGTCATCTCAGCGCTAAGCAGTTGCCAGCATTTGTGTTAAGTTTATTAACTTTATTAAGGAGCCAGCTGGAGGCGAATTTTTTTGGCGAAGGCGGAAGGAATTGTGAAGGGAGGGGGCCATGGCAGGCTTTCCTTTATGGCAGGATTCCGGCCGCAGGCAACTCACGCATGCTGAGCTCAGCAGCTCAGCCAGGTGGCTGCTCCGAGCTGCCTAATCAACTGCCGCTTATTTATTTAACTTTGGTTTCACATTCGCCGAAACGAGCTGAAGAAATGTGTTTAACTTCGTGGTTACTGGTAGGCAGCACTCAGAAATAATATGCAGGCTTTGCAGGCATCAAATTAAATGGATTTTAAATAAGAAAGTCAATTTTGATATCAATTGGAAACCTTTATAGTTTTTAAATGGTATATAAAGGTGTCTAGTTTAATTTCTAATAAAAATAATACATTGTTTTCAAGCTTTCTTCGTTTTACTGATAAACTCACAGATTTGCCTGCTAATTAACTATTTAATTAAATAATATATATATATATTAAATCTTAAACTAACTGATATTTACAGTGTAATATCAGTCATTTTTTTTATAGCTCTGCTGGCTGTGTTAAGTCATCGAGAATTCCATTTAATTTCACTCGAATCGAAATTGAAAATTGGCCAACAGAATGCCAACGTATATTTAATGCAATAATTTTATACAAATCTAAATGCCATTTAAGGGTGAATGTTATTTAATTAGATTTCTGTGTTCGCGTGTGTTCGGCAACTCATTTAATTATTGTCAAATATTCGATTACAAACATTTTCCGCACAATTACCGCAAATTAAAAGGAAATTTAAACGGATTTCCACTGACATGGGGTTTCTTTTTTGCTTAAATTTTTCAACGCCAGCGTGAAGGTTGTTGTTTAAGTTTCAGGAAAACCTAAGGGGGGAGGTTAAAATTGAGAAAATTGTTTGTTGGGGGAAGGCGAGCAAAAAATGTGGATAATGGCAGAGGAGGCCTGGCTTTTCTTTTCATTTTTCTTCTCCCTTTTTTTTTTCTTTGCTGTTCTTAATGTGGAAACTTACTCATGTAAATGAAAAAAAAAAAAACGCAGGTGGCAAAACTTTTCTTTGCTGGGCCCTGGTGCATGTGTGTGCTTTTCCGTTGTTTTTCTTCATTTTCCCCGCTGTACGTGTATTGACACTTGTATTTATATATGTATATGTATGATATTTAGAAAACACTCTGGAAAAGTTAGGGCTCAACATAAGGCATAAGACAGGGGACTCGACACATAAATTAACTTTGTTGTCTCTCTCTCTCTCGGCTTTTCCCCATTTCCCGCCTCTAACTTCTAGCTGCTTGTTTTTCGTTATTATTTTTTTCTTGTATTTTTATTTCGATTGCCTCCTCCTTCGGTCGCTCATTTTCCATGCGCATAGCAATGTGGCATTAATTTAATTTTAGTTGCAAATAACTTTACCCAGTTGCCAAACGCTTTCGGTACAGCGACAAGGTTGAGGGGCCTGCAGGAATTCAATTTCTGATCCAAATTGAATTTCGCCTTGACGTTCATCTGCATTTTATCAACTGCATTTGGCCAAGGCTTAAGCGGACAAAGGATTAAGGATTAAATAACGTTTATTTATGCAATTTATTAGCCATTCAATGCAGCAATCGGAATGCAATTAGCACCACAAAAATGTTGCATATTAAATAACTAAAAAGAAATATGATATATGAAAACTCATTTAAGCAAAACAAACATTCTTTCCCCTAATAAATACAAAAACAATACATATTTTTGTATTTAAAATTGTGGAAAATACATTGATTACATCCTGGCAGAGTAAACAAATAAAAAACTGTGTCAACAACCAGCCAATTACAAAGTTGTTTAAAGACATAATTACTTAAACTACACACCATATTTACAGTACAAAAAATATAGTTCAATCTTATATATACCAGCACGTATTTAATATGAAAAAATACAGTTTATTTACATTTGTTTCGTTACTCTTAGCTGTAGCTGAAAGTTTTTTCCATCTTATTGATTTATCAATTACGTTTTTTGGATGAAAAACATTGCCGGCGGGTAACTTGGTTCGTTGAAAGGCCAAATGGGAAGCATTTATAAGCCAAAAAAAAAAGCGATAAGGATGCTGCATAAAAAAGCACACACATTAAGTACATAATCGCTCCTCAACGTTTTGTAAATCGTTGCCAGCGAAAAAGAAAGCGACTTTAAAGGCAGGCAAAGCAAAGGATTCACACAATGCCAAGGATTGGTTATAAAATATCGATGGTTTGTCGGTTGTCGGCCATTTTCACTACATGCGCCCATCGTCCTTATTTTACTATTTAACCATAAACATGCACACATATTTATGCATATGATCGGTTTGGCAAACACACGAGTCACGAGTAAATCCCCGGCCAATGTTTGCACTTCCAGCCGGACGAACGACTAGTTACATGGCCTGATTTTGGCCATGTTAGCCAAAGCTATGTGGGCCGAAAGGCGAAAGGCGAAAAGCGAAAGCGATGGGCCCATATTAAACATGTTTGCCACAAGCAACCACACAGCAATATGAGGTGGCCGGGGAAAAAACAATAATAATCCAACTGCTGATGTTGATTTTCCTGTTGTTGTTGTTGCTGTTGCTGCCGCGTGCGCTTGCATGCTGATTTCCGTTTCCTGTTTACGAGGGTGCACATAAACATTACAACTGGCGATGTTGTGGCACAACATGCTGATGTATCATCGCACAACAGATCGCAATGGGCGATAGATGTGATATTTACTTTGACATTTTGAAGCGCTTTTGCTATTTATCGATGTATTATCGATGAATAATTTGTAAATTGAATTAAGATTTACAGCTTAAGCTTAATAACAACTTAAGCCAAGTTATTATCGAAATGATTTCGATTACACAGTTGCTTATCGTTATAATATCGATTTTTTTATTTGTACATATTTAAATTTACTCTGCAACATTATTATCGATATAATTTCGATTTAAAATCGATTTTTAGCAATATCTATATTTAAAATACTTATTTTATCTAGTTTCAACATATTCAACATAGTTTTTAAATGGAATTAAGCCTCAAACTAATAATAATTTCAATAAGATTATGATATTTAATCGATATTTCAACATAATATAAAAAACATTAATTTAAATCGAAAAATATCGCAGCTCAGATAGAGTATGTGGTCTTCTTTTAAATGCTATATTTTCCCCCATTTAAATATTATTACTTTGGGTTTTTATTTTCGATATTCACATCCATAGGACGTTAATACTTGGCATGTTATGCATATGTACTACGTATACGCAATGTGTGCCCGTAAATATTCAGAGGCATTCTTCACAATATGAATGCGCAATTTTGATGGCATCAATTTTTAATAAACCCCTATCCGGCTTGCAGGATATTCAGGTCCCTGCCCTGCGCATTCCTGCGGTGGCACAGTGTGCGTGGTCCCATCGAGGAATATGTATAAATATGCTCTTGGGAGTTGGTCAACGGAATCTTTATATCTCTCACTTCAACGCCCGCCATCTTTGTGTCTGGCTTCCGTTTCCCATTTCCCTCATCTTGTGTGTGTGTGTTCGCTGTGTGTATACATACACAAAAATACATTGGGGAAAAACACCTGCGACTAAAAGGCATAAGGGGTGTTATCACCTTTGCCTTGGGGATGCTGATGATGTGGGTCAAAAAAGGCACCAACTATGTATATTTATTTTAATGACTTCTCTCACTTTAAATATTAAGTTTTCCTACCTTAAATGGAAATGTATTTTTAATATATATATAGACGTATATATATTACCATGTGCTTGAACGGAAAAGCAAGCCCACCCTGTATGGCAGCTGGTGTTTATGGCCCACAGGCCTTGGCAGTTACATCTGTTATTTTTTGCCATTTCGCTTGTCGATAGTCTATGGCGATTATTATAAATTACCTTTGAGGCAAACCGACATCGAGTGCCAGCAACACTTGTTGTTGCTTTTATCTCACTATATTTTTCTTGTTTTATTGCCGATGTTGTGCTATTTCGTTCAGAGATCTGTAATCGCCTAGGATATCGCATTAATTTTGCAACATTTCCACTCCAATGCGACGACAGCCGCCAGAGAAAAAAAAAACCCGCCGAGAAATTATTGAAGCTGGAATACAAAAAAAAAAGAGAAAAGAAAAAGAAAAGTAAGGTGAGGAGGGATAATACATACATAGAAATCCCAAGAAGAAGCTGGAAGCAAAAGAAAAATAAATGTTAATCGAGTTGTTGGGACTGACAGTCGATTGAGGTGAGCTGAATTGAATTGGTTTATGTGTTCCTTGGGCGACCGCAGAGTGACAGGCAAGGCCATCAGTTCAGGTTTCAAGAGACTGCCTGACCAGCAAGAAAACTCTCCCCCAAACCCGCAAATACATTGACAAAATAATTTATTTAATTACGAAGTTAAGTAATTTATTTCGTGAAACATTTCGTGAAGCAAAGACTTAGTTGCTTAAGAGTTGATATATTTGATATATTGTCTTTAAAAATATAATACTAACTGATTTCAAATAAAGTTTTTAAGTTAATAACTTACACAATTAAATAAATTGTGTTTGAGATTCCTTGCCATAGACCTCTAGTTTCCAAAAATATTATCCTTTTTCCTCAGTATATATTTCATATTTGCCTTTGCCAGCGGATTGTCATTGCGGTTTTTGTAGGTATTTTCCTTTTTTTTTGTCTGAGACCTGCATTTGACATATGCGGTGGATTGAAAAGTTGTCAAGTCAGCAGAAGCTGCGTAAGCAGTTCCAGTCCCATTTCTCCTCCTCAATTCTGCACTCAAGCGTTAACGGGTTACCCCCATTTCCTTTCTTGCCCGAAACATTAATTTCGATGCGGTCAGAACTTCTTGTGGTAATTTTCAAATAACGAGAAGGGGACGAAAAAGTGTTGGTCCTGTGGCTTGAAGTCCACACTTTATGAAAAGCTTGCGTTGGGAATTTTGTGAAGCGCAAAAAAGGATTAACATTCCGAAGCATCCTTAAAGCTTTGTTTGGAACAACTTTTCGGGTAAAATAGCTTAACAAATAGCTTTTCATAATACCGAGATTATTGGCAAAGACTTTTGTGGCCGGAAAACGTATTAAAGTTTCAGCCAAGCTTGTCGAAATGAATTCTTAAAACATTGGCTTTTTGTTTAAGGAGCTTCCTTGGCTTTATAAAGTTTTTGCAAATATTCTGCAAGCTTTTACTTAACTTTAGCATTAAAAGAAAATTCAGGAATGCATTTATTATCAGTATATTTTATTAGGAATACAGAAATTCGTTTAATAAAACTCACGAAAAATAATGAGGAAATTACTAATTAAATAAGAGGAAGAGATAATGTTAAATTGTAATTGTAGCATTTAATTTGTAGAAAATAAGTTTGAAGATATAGAAGAGCAATTATTTACCACACTTTTCGATAAAAGTAACAGAGTTGACTAAACTTTGTTGGTAAAAAGATATAGGTTTTCGGAAAAGCTCACCCGAGACACCAAAGGCCTTTTTCCAACAGCTTTTTTATGAAACAGCTGACTTTTTTTGGGAAATTCTCCTTGGCGCCCAAATTTTTGGCAACTGCTACTCTCTGTGCGTGCGAGTGTGTGTGTGTGTGGGCCAAGAGAAAAGGTAAACAATAACAACAAAACGGTAGATCGGACACTTACCCACATATACACGCAAAGGATATATACTGCAAGAAAAAACTGTCTATGAAGTTAAAAATATTTATTATTATTTATTATATTTCAAATACTTAAAGTTAAGAAACATTTTGATATTTAATAAATAAAATACTGAATATTAAATACTAATATTTAAAATTCTCTTACAAAACTTAGCCATACATATTTATAGATCCATAATATGGATGTATACTGATAGAAAGAGCCCGATATATATATCATATCAATAATATAGAAAAAACTGAGGTATCGAAATTTTTAGTCTTGAAAAATAGTGCAATAAACTTGAAAAATAAGGATTTGTTCGCTATAATCGAGGATATATATCACAGAATATCTATTTAATTTATTTTTCCCTATTTACCGATTATAATTCAAACATCCTAAGGATCATTTAATAATTTAAACAAAATTTAAACCATTTTCTACTACAGCTATTAAGTTATTAAGCAAAATAGCCATTTATCGTACACAAAACGATTAATATATCGCTTTTCTCTTTAAAATCGATATATGTATCTCTATTTTCTGCCATCCCTAATCCATATCTTTTTTTTAAAATACAACAAAGTAACCTAAGATAAAATAATTCAAAAATTGTAAACATTTGTCTTGGTTTTATTGTTTTTTGGTGTTTTGGTAGCAGAAAGCCGCTTAAATTTCCCGCAAACTTTTCGCGCAGTGCCCGGACTCTCGCACGCACACTCACGGACACACACACGCAGACGCAGCAGAGAAATGGCGGAGCGTTTTGGTATGGGAAAACACCGTTAGTTTCTTCGCTCCGGCATCCTCTGTGTTTGGCTGGCCTGCAGTCTCGTTTTCGTTTTCGTTTTCACTTTCAGTCGTCGCTTGACTTCCGCACGGAAGCGTTCGCATTTCTCGCGTTCGTTCACCGTTCGCCGAACACACACACACTCTCTCTATCTCACTCTATCTAACACACTTCATCGCCGCTGTCTCTTCACAACTTCGGTCCGATTTGATGTTTGTATTATTTTTGGTGCTCAATATATTATCCACAGTGCATAAACAATGAACCGACCAAACATCAAAATGTTCAATCAACTCAAAAATTAATAAACAAAATTATTTAAAAATAAAAAGAAAGAAAGAAAAACTAAAAATAACGCATTAAAAGGTGGGAAATTGCTTGGCTACGCTTGAGGCGCGAGGGAAGGATTAAATTTAATGGAGTTGTTTGCTTCAAAACAGCTGTTGTCTCTGTGTTGTTGTTGTTGTGCCTGACTATGTGTGTGTGTGCGAGTGTGTGTTACGCCATTTGACCTGCTCCTTGGCTCTAGTCCCCGCTTTCCTTCCCATCCTTTTACCCCCGGCTTGCACGCTCAGGAAAAACAAAACAACACAGAAACTGGGGAAAGAGTAAAGAACAACAAATGGAATTTTAATTAATTTGCTATTAACAATGCAATTAAAAACTGTATTTAAAGAAAAGGCTATGAGCAAACATGTTGAGTAGTATTATTATTATTAATATTAGTTATTATTATATTATATTTTAGTTATTATTATATATTAAAATCATTATCATTTTTGCTATCTTTTGACAAGAAAAATTAGGTTCCATTAAGTTCCATTGAAAATAAATAAAATAAACTATTAAATTTGATACGGAAAGATATTTTATATGATAATTAAATCAAGAAATATGGTTTAACTATAAGGAACTCTATAAGGTGATCAGTTAGTAAATAAATAAACAGAAATATATTCCTTTAAATATAATAAGTAAACGGAAAAGCGTCCTAGGTTCATAGTGTCACAGAAACTGTAAAGTAATTAATTTAGTTGTTTGTTAGTTTTATTTAAATAACTTATATTAAATATATGTAAATATATCTGTAACAAACCCCCAAATGGTTAATTAATGAAAGAAAATATTAACCATAACTTGAATATTTTTGGTTGTATTTTAAAGAAGAAACAATATAATAATATATAGAAAATACCTAAGAAATCTACAAAAAAACAATTGAAATATCCTTTAAAAAAAGAAATACAAAGTTTGTAGTAGTATTTTTGCAGTGTAGCTAAGCATGTGTGCGCGTGCAAGACATTCCATATATGTATGTCCATATAAATCTTTATGGACATTTTTAATTTCCAGCTCAATGGCATACAAAAATGCAAACAAACAGAGCAGCGGCCAAGCTGAGCAAAGTGTGTCAATGTCCGGGCTTGTGCTCGTATCATCGCCCAGCTGCAGCAGCTGTACAAAATGCACACCACACACACACACACACTCGGTACTCGGTACTCGGTACACCCCACACAAGACGAAAAGGTTTGCCCAACCTAAAGCCAAGAGCTATATATTCTGTGGCTAGCTCTTTTTTTTATATTCCAACATCTCTGGTACCGCTGGCTCTGGCACTTCCTTCGGCCATTTTCCCTGTGTTTGCTCACAGTCCTTCAACATGTGTGTCTCTGTGTGCGCCTTGATGGGGCCATTGATATATGCCAGTGCCGAGCGCCAGGGATTGAGAGAATTGATAGGATTCTCAGACAGCGGACAGCGGACAGGGACAGGAAGACAAGGACGAGGGCAAAACAATATCAGGTTCCTGGCTGTTGGATCAATTTTTAAAATCACTTTGCACCCGCAGAAGCAGCGCCAAATCGGTCTTAATCAGGTCAAAGTTAAGAGCTTAAATGCAGCTGTAAAGTGATTTATGACCAGGTTACCTGGACCAGGAACTTTGCAATTCTTTATGAAGGGTATTTAACCTTTAGTAAGTTGGTAAAACCCGGCGGCTTGCCTTGAAGAATACTTGGCCAAAAATTAAATACATATTTCCGTATTTTACAAGCGGAAACTTTTCGTACTGGCTTACTGGCAAGTTGGCCAAAATAGTTTCCTGTTTCGCCAAGCAGGGGAAGGGCTTAGATTAAGACCCGCAGACCCCAAATAAGGGTGAAATAAAAGGGGAGAACAATTTAAGATGAAGGCCCAGGAAGGTGGGGGATAATGGGGAGAGAGAGAGACCTAAGCAAACAAGCGTCGAAGTAAGCAACTGACCAACCACATCAATCATACGCAGCGTTGTGCGAGCCAAACATTTGCATAGTCCTTTCCACTTGACCGTTCTTCCCTGCCTCCCCCCATGCATTCTTCCTTCGCATTTCCCTCGGCTAAACTTGCTGAGCAATATGCAAATTGCAAATGTGGCCCAGGTTTTCCCTTTCGCCCGGCTTTACATATTCATTCATTTCCATTTTCTCCAGCCAAAGTTTTTCCACCGTAACAGCTGCTGGCTCTCCGTTGAAGTTTCGGTTCTTGGCATGTTTATGCCAATACTTTTCACAGCGATTTCCATTGAAATGTGGCCAAAAATGAGAAAAGAAAGAAAAGGAAGAAGAAACCCTCGGCTAATTCAATTTTTTGTTGCTGTTGTTGTGCTATTCTGCGAGCCTAAGTCGTTTATCTGGCCCCGAACACTGCCGGCACATCATTATTATAATCATGACGTCGGTCACATTATGCGGACGCGTTCAGGTTAAGTCGCCTGACATCGCTGCGATTATTCAATTTTTCATTTCGCCACCACCCGGCCCGGTAAAAGGCCGAAGGAGGCGCCACAATTTATTGTCCAAAAAAAAAAAAAAACACCAACGCGGGGTTCGGGGACGGGACTGATGATTGCATAAACAGCTCATTAAAAGACACACATACAGGCTCGATGGGAGTAGAGTCTCGTCTCCATGGCCCAGATTGAGGTAGACGGAGCTGGGAATCTTTACGAGACACACACATCTCTAATTTAGATAATGCCTGGGCCGCACAACATGGCGTATGTGTGTCCACAGCTCACAAAGTCAAGCCACGAAAATCCCAGCGACCAAAAGGCACTGACAAAAACATTAAAACAAAAAAATAGGCATTTAGGGATGAGAAATTAATCAGGAGATTGGCTTTATAGGAAAAGAAACAAATACGTATCTTGTTCAAGGACAAGCAACAGGCTTAGATCTGCAGACTTTTCACGAAAAAGCCACAAATTCCTTCTTTAGTAAGCAACTCCAATATTTAGCTTGGTTACCTTTAGGTAACTCTGTTGGGAATTATTATTTAACTTTGTATGAGAGATAAACAGATCTCGTTGGTTGAGCAACGAACTCGTTGCGGCATTTTCTCGTTATAAGGAAGGATCGTGAGGAAACTCTCGTTGGCTTGTAAAAAACTCGTTGAAAAAAAGGAGAGCGAAAGGAAACTCTCGTTGGAACAGTACAAAGCCGAAGAAAAAAAAAATACAAAAATACTACTACAAACTTGAACATATGAACTGATTTATAAAGTATATATATTATAAGTCTACATTAAATTAATACCGATATAATATATTTAATTAATAGAAATATATCCTCATTTTTGTATTTATTTATATTTGTTTCAATGCCTTCTAATTTTTAAATATATTTTTGCTGATCTGCTAAAGAAGAGTCTCAAAAAAGGCTCGATATTCTTTGTGTTTCCTTAAGTCTAAGTAATATTTGTGGCAGTGCACACCTAATGCCTGCTATAATGGCCGTTCTTGTTTGATTAATGAGCCGTTTGACTTGGCAACAGCTGAAGCTGATGCCAAGGACGAGGCCGAAGCCATAGCTGAGGCTCTAACTGAATTCATAGCCAAAAGCCGGGGCGGGGAAGAAGTTGAGCAAAGCAAAAAAGTTCTCAGGGACTAAAGCAAGTTTCCGCCGACTAATAAGACATCTTATCACCATCCCCGAACCCATCGCATCGCATCGCAGCGCCGGGATCAAAGTCCGCGTAGTAATAATAATTCGCAGCATCGGTACTCGGCTCCATAATGGTTGAGATACAAAAGCCGCACTCGGCATTAAAGAGGCCATCGCTGAAGCGGGAAACGGTCGTTGTTAACAACAGTGCGCCCACCATCAAGAAGGTGACTCTGTTGCCCAAGGACGAGGTGAGAAAAAGAACGCAGACCAACTCCCCCTAATTTGCATACATTTGGTGGGGATGGCAGGATGTTCTTCTGGCCACGAAAATGTACTTATATTTCACGCCATCTTTCCACCAGCTGACTCATCTTACTCGTGTTCCTGCCATAATACTTAATGATTCTTTTATTGCATAGAATATTTGGGGGAAAGGTACGGTTAGCTACTAAGCTGATTATGATTTTACATGCCTTTCTAATTATATTTATTAACATTAAATATGCCTTAACGCCTTCAATGCCATACTGCAATGTCTATGAAATAAATTCGGCACTTAAATCGAGTTCGGTCTGGGGAATATTTTAGCCAAGTTAATTAAGTATGCAAATGTTTTTTGTCTTTGTCTTGGTGGAGCCAAACAAATGGTAGAGGAAACTGGGGACCTAGACAAAGAATGGAAGGGATTAAGTGGCTTCGTTTTTCTAGGCTCATTTAATTGCTTTCAGACGCGCCACAGATAAATATTCGTTCTTTGGCTCCTCGGTAGGTTCCCCTCCTGACACAATTCATAAATAAAACAACAGGGGGGGCAAGCTCCACCCTTCAGATTTCACAGTTTATAAATTTTCAAATTATACACTCGAGCTTAGGAGCGGGTAATTGAGTGAGGAGCGGGGATTTGTGCTGGCAACTTTCGATTGGCATTTCATTATTTCTGGGGGGGAAATTTCGCCATAAATAAAACACAAAACTCGATTGGCTCGGCTGCTGATATCGATGCTGAATTTATATATATATATGGTATATATACCTGCGGCAATGCCATCAAACGAAGCCGTTGCCGACACACTTTCCAACCAAGGCACACGGTACCTTTTTTCCGTGAAATCTTTGACTGGCTATAAATAAGTGGTCCATAACGTCGATTTCCTGGCCTTTATTACCTTATTTTGGAGTCGAAAGGAAGCACAGGCACAGGCAGCAGACATAAACTAATAAAATACAAATAAAATTTATAGCGCCCAACAAATAATTGAGCAATTCCCCGCTTTTCCCTTCTCAAAATTTAATTTGTTCCCGGGGGGTGGCTCTTTAAGGCCTGTCACCTTAGCTATTTTATGGCTATTTGGATACATTTTTATAGTCTCTTATTTTTTGTTAAATTATATTAAGTCAGTGCACGTTTATAAAGCAAAATATATATGATAAATTATTTGCGAAATAATCTATTATTTATGTATTCTATTTAATTTTTTGCATATAAAATTCAAACATATTTTTAGCTACTTCATTTTAGACAAAGCTAGAACCACATTGCTCTGCTGTTGTCAAAACTCGTTTTCAGACAGTTGGAAAAACTTTTCTCTGGCGACAAATTGGATAAAAGTTTGCACAGAAGCTGATTACGGTTGCCGAGGAAAAGGACTTGATTCGCTTTTAATTATTCGCAGCTCAGTCCCCTTAATGTTTTTTCTTGTTTTGTGAAAATCTGCAAATAACTCATTGCCTAAATGAACAAATAATGACAGCTGAACATTTAGCCTTTTACAACTTTGCCGACGTTTCCATAAATATTTTATTATTGAATTTAATGCGACAAAGCAGCTCCGTGATTCGTTATAATAAAAAGTTCCCACAACTCGCAGGGTGTAAGATATTTATTAGGAATTAAGTAAAGTAAGTTATTATATTACATTCAAGTATATTATTTTATCAACAAATAGCTAAATTTCCAATTAAGACATAAGTTCGTGGAAAATCACAGAAAACCCATAACGTTTTAGGTTTCTCATTTCCAAATAAATCATAATTTTCGGCTGGCGATAAGGAATCGAATCCTCCTCCTGGATCCTGCCACATACGCTTTTCATCCTCGACCGCCTGAAGAGTTGCTCCAACTTTATTTCCAAGATAAAGACGGCGCGGCGGCGATGGCCAAAGTGAAAGGCGTTGCAGAACTCGGATCAATAAATAAAAGTAGACAATAAATTTTGCATGCCGGGGCCGATAAGGATAAGTTCAGGGGGGCTTCAAATGGTTAGACTTTTTACCCTTTCATTAATAATTGTCAGCCACGCATGTGGGCAAACTTGGCAGAAGGAGTAGAAGGGGTGGGTCACCAAATAAATGAGCCAAAGGACCCAAAGTCCATCATAATGACATAAGTTTGCCCTCTTTCGGTATGTGTGTGTGTGTGTGGGCAATAAAAACTTTGTGTGGGCGCTATATACTCGGAAAAAAATAGTAGAAACTCTTGAAAATATCGGTGGTTTTATCAAAATCGGAAAGGGATGTCCAAAATTAAATTCTTACAAAATTTACACAAAATTGGTAGCTCTAACATGTTTCTTTGCTTACTTTTTGGCACATTTTTAAGCGTTTTAAAAACACTAGTGATTTATTTAGCACTCTAGAATATTATATTTTAAAGTATTAATTCATTAAAATATACTAAATTTAAAATTAAGAATTCCTATACGCAAAAATTAAATAAATAAATAAATCAGAACATAATACTAAAATAAAAAACCATAAGAACCTTCTTTGCCAATAGTTAATTTTAATAAATAAATTCACACATTAAATTTGTGTTATTTAATAAAGAAATGCTGTATTTTAAGTTATAAATAGTTTGACTATTTTGTTTCTATACGTTTTATGTTATATATATTTTAATTTCTTTATATTTTAAACCGGAACACCAAAGCCAAAAGAAGAATTGACGAAGAAGAGAAAATGACCAACAAAACAGTGTTACCATATACTACATTTTCAAAAATACCTCAAATTATGTTTTTCTATGAGATTTGGCATATTCCAACAAGATACATTTGATATATACTATATTAAATCAATCTAAATTTCTGGCAAAGGAATTTCTAATATTTCTAATCTGAAATAATGGTAAACAATATCAAATTAGTTTCAGAATATCGTAAACTTTCTATTTCTTTGCTTTCAATATTTTTAAGTTTCTCAATGTAAATATATTCTTTATAACTCGACTGATTTTATATCTCAGTGTAGCTTTTTTTCTGTTCCCGCTCCCCGCATTCTTCTAAGCCATTTCAACATTCTCCGCTTCAGCCTTCAATGTTGCAAATGATTTTTTTTTCGTCATTCCTCACGGGAACCATTTTGGAATGCCTGTCTCCGGTTCGGTCCCCTTTCTCTCTCTCTCTGTCTCTATCATTCTCTTTTAGCCAAGTCCGTCACCTACTGTCTCTTCGCCTATTCTTGTTCTTCTTCTTCTTGGGGGCCATGACTATAACTTTTTTCTGTGCAATTTCTAATTAAAAGCCGACAGTTAGTTGAGCAGTGACAGCCGAAAAGTATGGATTAACCCAGGTCTCGGAAACGCTCCTTTGCAAGTCAATTAATATTAAGATAAGACGGGCGAGAATTAAACCCATCAAAGGCATATATATTTCGAGTATATGGCATATAAAATGCACTACGAAGTGAGTTTCTAAAGAGTTTTAGAGAGCCAAATAATCAAATTAATAAAAATGGTTTAAAGTGTGTTAATTACTTAAGAAATAAGTGCATAAAAACTACAAATCAATTGTAGTTGCAGTATGCAAGTAAATTGCAACCAATTAAATATTATATTGTCAAGGGAAAACATTTAAAGAGTCCACAAACGATCGAAACCAGCGAGTGAGTTGAATTATAAAGCATACTTCGGGGGGGGCAGCGCATTTACACTCGCCGCCCATTGTTCTCGCCCAGTGGGTTTATAATTTCAACTGTCGCCTTTGACAAGAGGACCCGCCATTGTTGCACCGAAACTTATCGCCGGCCAGCCAGTTGCCAGAGAGAAAACGCAGCATCAGAAGCCACATCAGTAGCTGCAGAAATCGCAGCTGTAGCCACATATATATTCATCATTGTCATGCAGCGTCGTGGAAATCCAATTAAGCACTTGAGGTTGCATGGGAAACCAAGAAATGTAAAGAAAATAGTTCCAAAAATGCAGTCGTTCGCTGAAAATTATGGTTGGCCATAAAAAGCAGCTAAGAAAACCGCCACAAAGTCTTGCAACATGCCGGGGAAAATCATTCCTTAGCCACATAAACAACTCGTCAACTTTAATAGTGTCTTTGAAATATTAAAAGGTATATAAAAAGTAGACAAAAATATGTGAATTTCTATTTAAAAGATAGAAAGACAATTAATTTGTTTTCAAAGCGATTTCCCACTCGTTTTCATCGGACTTTTATTTCGTTTTCCATCACCATCAGCCTTTATTTTTTCCTATACCTATTGTTGATCGAAAATCCTTTGTATTGGCAAAACTATTTGCGAGGCAATTATTTGCAGGAGGAAAATACAAGAGTTGGTTAGGTGCGTGGGAGGAGAAGGCTGCTGGATTATCCTGCAAGCGAGTTATCCAATTCAGAGCAGCAAAAAAAAAAATAAAAAAAGCCGCAGACAAAGTCGTAAAATGCATTCACCACCATATGGTGGTGGTGGTCGTGGTGGTGCTGGCCTTTGTCCGTACCCGGAATCGGACTCCGGCTCGGACACCGACTCAAATGCCCGGATGTGGAATACAAGGCAGAAATGGGAGAGAAAAAAAACAAACCTTTGTGGTTATCCCCAACCCACACACCCACACAAAATCAACAATAACAAAGTATTTTCAAGCATATGCACTTGTCAGTGGCATCTCTGGCCGAGTGGCAGCCCATAAAAGATGCAACCGAGCCCGGGGAAACCTTGGAGGACAGCCCGATCCAAACATGGCTTTGTCAGCTGTCGGCTTTGGTTTGCAAAAGAAAGAAATTAGGGAAAATAAGCCAAAGGCAAACTGGAAAACGAAAAATCTAAGGTTCTGTCTGGCCTTTAACAACTAAATGCTTACTAAATATTTGAGACTCTCAAAGCCTTACAAAGAATACAAGAAAAATAAAGATATTTTTTTGTAGAATATATATATAGATTGAAACTGATTTTCCCAGTGCCTACCGAACAATCGAAAGACAACCTTTGTACAGCTTGTAATCAGTGTAAATGAGGGAAGGAAGTGCGCGTAAGCCGCAGCCAGAATCTGGGATTCAATGGCGTTCCATGTCCGGAACACACGGAATGCAAATGCAGTCGGCGGATCGATAATACGGATTCCCCTTTTGGGGATTGGAAATGGAGGGGAGCACTGGGATGGGGGCAGTCCCTTACCTTGCCACCAACGGCACCGCAATGAGCGTTTAATGAGCTGTGAACGCATTTCACAAAAGCGTCTGCATTTGGCGTTTTGCCCAAGGCTCCACGGCTGCGGCAACAAAAGGCCAACAGAATTGTCGAACAACAATGGGCAGGAATAGCTGCCTCCACACTCCTCCGTTTAGTTATTTGCACCAAAAAATTATGCGGACACTTAGAAAGGGAAAATGCGTATACGCACCGTGTGCAAAGATAGAAACTAGAAAAGAAAACCGAATCTAAATTGCAGTTCGCTTAATTGGTGTTTTACTTTTCTAAAGGGAAATAAATAAGACAAGGAAATTCCTTTAATTTGTTGTCGGAAAACAAAGAGCTCCTAAATAAATGTAACACTGCAAATATATAGAGTAAAAGGTTAGTATGAGTTGGAAGGCTTTCCCTTAAGAAATCATCCTTTCAGAGGATCTCTGCTGAACTCGCCCACTTCTATTGTTGGCAGCCAACAATTGTCACACCTTTTTATGGCCCCGGGCTGGCATTAATAGCTAATGAAGGCACATCAATTGCCAGGACACAGGGCACTAAAGGAAGCCGCAGGACGCTGGACAATTGGCCGCCATCAAATGTCACTCGCTCCCTGTCTCTCTCTCTCTTTTTTAGAGACTCTGCCTCGCTTTTGGTGGCCATAAATTGATGTCGGTGTCCTTTTGTGGCAAGTTTGTCAGAAATTGTGCTAGTTGTGCTTTCCTCTTCCAAATGCTGCTTTTCCCATAGCTGAGATTATAAAGGCATGTTCTTATTTATAATTTCCTTTTCCGGCAGAACTGTTTTTCATTTCGAATTCGATTTTTGTTTGCCGGAAAAGACGGAAATGGAATCATATTAATTATGGGAGTAAAGGAAATGTATCAAGTTTGAGCATCCTTATAAAACTTATACCACTTTAAACTAGATATTCAGCTTTATTAGTATCTTTTATGTACGTGAAATGTGGAGAAAAATAAATAAAACACAGTCATAAACACCGGAAATCGAGTTAATGCCGAACGACTTAATGGCCTCATCAAACTGCAAAAAAACCAAGCCACAAATCGCACAGCTTAAAACTTTTGATGGCCCGTCGTCATCAACGAAAAGCAACTCAGACTGCACTTTTCGCCATCGCATAAACTGGATTTTCATGGCCCCGGGGGAGGTCATGAAAAACCGTTGCGAAGTGAGCCACAAAACTAAAATATACTATATACAGACATACAAGTAGATTCGGCCATAAAACGCCAGCCATTCATGTATGCCTTTTGGCCAAAAGTTTCTGCCACTCGACGACCTCAAGTAATAGAATTAGTTTTCGGAATTTCAATTAGCCTCAGCGCCTGCATCCATTTTCCATTTCCGCCGGCTGGCGCATATACATTTTTAATTAAATCTCAATACAATCCCAGTGTTGTGGGTGTGAACCACTTCGGGGAAACCCGGCCAGAGCTGGCACGAAAAAGGAAACGTAACCAGAAACCGAAGGCAGGACCAAAACCAGAGGCACATCCACAATTTGAATCCTTCGTTAAGAAATCCAAAGGACGAGCTAAGTGGAAATTGAGTGAAGGCGAGTGGGATTATGTGTGTGTGTGTCGACGGGGCGTGACAAAAATGGAAAAAGGGGCGGGCACCCCTTTAGCCTCACATGCAAAATGCATTCAATTTATTTGGCACTATTTTTTGGGAACTTTATAGCCTTGAAGTGAGTTTCCAAACCAATTGGGCTAAGTTAAAGGGAAATGTATTGATTTATATTATTTTATGTTTCTTAATTTTAATAAAGATATAAAGAGACATCCTTGTATTCCAAATACCAAAGCAAATATTTGTTCTAGGTATCCTAAAACCAAATTTAAATCAAGGAAAACTGTGTGTGCGCAGAGGAAGAACTCTAGATCTGCAAGCTGGAGTTCCCTTCAACTTATATGTATATATATTTATACATATACAAGTACATATATATATTTATTACTTATTTTGTACAGGGTATGACGGTTACCATTCGCTTTTCCCCTTTGCCTTCTTCGTGTCTGTTTACAGTTTGGCCTTAATTTCCTCGCCATTCACTTGTCAATTAAGCGCTTGAAGGACTCGCTTTTCCCATTCGTTTTCTAGGTTCCTGCAAAGGAAAAAGTCAGATATATGTACTTATAAATGACAATGAAGTAAACGCCGACTAATTAATATAATATTTATACTGTTTGTAGAGGGCAATTCTTGCCTAAATAAATGATTAATAGTTATCCTTTGCTCGTACTTGATTATTATATATAATATAAATATACTTCACAAATTGTCATTTCCTTGACCTTTTGTTCTATTTCACAAATACTTACTGGCTGCCATTAGTTTAATTAAAGCCACGGGGTCCCAAAAACAAGGCGCAGCTCAATGCAATTAACCAATTAGAGGGGCAAAAGGCGGGAAATGTGAAATATGAAACATGAAATATGAGAAAAGGACACATTGGGGGGGCGGTTAACAACAAAAGAAATAATTTCATGAGATGTTTATTAAAGGAAATTTGTATGGGAAAATTGAGTAGAAAAATATCTATATACCAAACAAGAGAGGAAGCTCCAAAGTTAAGTGTCTTAGAGGAAATATTTCCACAAATGTAGGCAGATACTTTTTAAAACTTATTTACTTATTATTAAATACAGAGCGTTTTCCTTTAAACTTTCAGATTAAATATACAAACAGTTGTATTTAATTATAATACAAATACTATTTAAAGAAATTATTTTATTCCAGGAATTTGTTTGTATGAAAGTTGGTATAAAATTATATTAATTTATAAATCCTTTTCTAATTCCAGGAACTGGTGGCCATTTCTCCGGAGCGCCGCAACTGGCGGGGCATCTTCATTGCCCTGCTGGTAATCGCCGCCGTCTTCAGCCTGATCATATTCTCGATCTTCCTGCTGTCGCCGGAGGACGAGGGCCTTCGTATCCGGGGACGACGCATTCTGCCCAGCGACATCCTCGGCAGGAGTCTGCAATGGAAACCCTTTAATGGCACCTGGAGCAATGGTGGGTATTTCCTATATCACCTTGTATTTATTATTATATTGTTTATTAAATTATTATACTATTTTTATGTTCTCTTCTTTTCTTTCTAGGACGTGAGCTCGTGTATCGCGATCCCACGGGGGGCCTGTCCATACTCAATATGGCTGATCTCACCACACGCATTCTAATGACCAATTCCACATTTGTAAGTCACAAAAACCTATGTTTTATATTCCTATTAATTGTTTAATTGCCATGTATTATTTATATAAATATTTATAATCAATTGTTGTATTAAATATTTGGAAATAACAGCGCCAACTGAATGCAGAATCATTTATTGTGGCACCCGACCAGAAATATGTACTCCTGCAGTCGGACACCAGTGCCGAGGGTTCCAGGTGGGTTATTCCTTAGCTTTATTAATTCTATAAAATAGAATTTATGTTAAGAATTACTAGAAATATTTATATTAATATTGAATTCCCACAGACATCACGTATACGAGGTGCAGACGGCCAACACATTTCCGCTGGGACCAACGGAGAATATAGCGGAGGCACCGCGACTGCAGCATGTGGTTTGGGCACCGGTCAATCCACCGGCACCGCCACCACCGCCCGGCACCACCATGGTGCCCCTGCCCAGTGGCAGTATAATCCTTAACAGCTTGGCAGGGGCCGCCAATGGCCATGGATCTCCTGCAGCTGCTGCAGCGGGAGCTGGAGCCTCGTCAGGATCCTCAAACGGCAAAGCCGGTGGCATTAACTCCCTGAATCAGGCCATCGCCTTTGTCTACCTCAACGATATCTACTACAAGCCGAAGGTGCAAGGTGAACTGGTCTGCAGGATAACACAGACGGGCTGGGGATCCACGGAGACGGATAACCCGGGCAGCGTTGTCTTCAACGGCGTGCCCGACTGGACGTACGAGACGGTGCCAGAGCTGGAGAGTCGCAGGAGCAGCATGGAGTTCTCGCCGGATGGCCTCTACCTGGCCTTCCTCAGCTTCAACGACAGCGAGGTCAACGAGTACAAGTGAGTCCAAGATTTGATGTTAACTTCGTGCAATAATTAGTGAAATATTTAATTAAAATAATGCCAGATACACCTGGATGGGGGACGACATCAAGTACCCGGCAGTGATGAGTCAACGCTACCCAAAGACCGGCTCCTGCAACCCCAATGTGACCGTGAACGTCGTCAATCTGTCGGTCATCAAGTACATCTTTCCCACGCAAATCAAACTGCCTGCGGATTTGGCCAATGGCAGCTATGTGGGCGGCCTCACCTGGGCCTCAGCCAGTGATCTCTCGGTGACGGTGACCAATCGGGAACAGACCAAGGCCACCACGGTCCTGTGCCGGGCACCGCACTTCCATTGCCAGGCCGTGCACACCGAGGTGACCATCAACGATGGCTGGGTCCTGCCCGCCGAACGACCCATCTTCTCGGCTCGCAATCAAGGCCAGAAACCGGTGGCCAAACAGCAGCCAAATCCCGATGAAGTGCATCCCGAGGAGCGGCAGTTGAACTTCACTGAAGGCCAGACCACGCACGAGATCAGCAACGGAGGCTATCTGTTGAAAAGGCTGCCAGTTAGGGATGGCGAGCATGGACATTACCGTCACGTGGTCTTTATATCCTCGCTAGACCGACGACCCGTGCCCCTGACTATGGGACGCTTTGAGGTCACCGAAATCATTGGCTGGGACGAACCGCACGAGATTGTCTACTTTATGGCAGCGCCGGAGAAGAGGCCTGGGGAGAGGCACCTGTACAAGATCAGTCTCAAGCTAAATGTCACGGAATCGAACAGGACCTACATCACATCCACGTCGCCCACCTGCCTGACCTGCGACAACACGGAGACCACTTATCGGCTGCATCGGGCCAGGATCTCGCAACGTGGCGATCGCTGGGAGGATATTGTGGCACGCCTGGAGCCGGACGACTGCCTCTACGATATACCCAAGAATTGTCTGTACAATCGGGTGCAGTTCAGTCGGGATTACAGCTACTATGTCCAGGAGTGTCTGGGGCCCGAGGCGCCCAGCGTTTATCTGGTGGAGACGGCGAGCAATGACAAGATCTATGTTTTGAATGCTGGTGATGTCCTGCGCCATCGTCTGTCCCAGCTGGCGGTGCCCCAGATGAGGACCTTTAGTGTGGAGATTCGTCATGGATTCCACGCCCAGGTGCGACTCTTTTTGCCGCCCGGCATGCGAGAGGAGGAGGATGTGGCCTTTCCCCTGGTCCTGCATGTGTAAGTCTCAAGAGATTTTATATATATTTTATATAAAAATATTCATATATATAATCTTGATTATTAGCGACGCTTCGCCGGGCTCCCAGTTGGTTACGGAACGCTTTCATGTGGACTGGAACTGGTACTTGGCCAGCCAGCGCAGCTTCATTGTGGCCCAGATCGATGGGCGTGGCAGTGGGTTCCAGGGAGAGCTGCTGCGCACTCAGGTCCATGGCAAACTGGGCACCGTTGAGGTGGAGGACCAGCTAGGCGTACTCACGTAAGGATATCCCTCCTCTTGCTCTTTGTAACTTGCCTGAATCTTGAAATCCAAACCTACAGATACTTGCGGGACAACCTGAAGTTCATCGATCCCCTGAGAATCTGCGCCTTTGGCTGGGGTTACGGTGGCTATGCCTCCGCCATGATGCTCATCGATGACTCCCAGCAGGTGCTCCAGTGTGCGGTGGCCATCAATCCGATTGTCAACTTTGGATTCCACTGTAAGATAAAGTCAAGCTCTGTGGGGATTTTCTGTAACCCATATATCCCTATTCCGGACAGATTCATTCTTCACAGAGCGCTATATTCCGCTGAAGGGCGACTATTTGAGGGCCCTGCAGGAGGCAGATCTCACCATGAAGGCCGGCAACATCAAGGGACGTAACCTGATGCTGATGCATGGCACCGCCGACACCCTGGTCCATCAGGAGCACACACTGATGCTGGTGCGGGCCCTGGTGGAGCAGCAGGTGAAGTTCCGGCATCAGGTATATCCGGACGAGGATCATGGCATCGCCAGGTCGCTGAGCCACGTCTACAAGACAATGGAGTGGTACTTCGATGAGTGCTTTGGCCCCGTCGACGACAACGAGTGGGACCCCACGGGTCTGTTCGTTTTCAAACAATAATTAAGACCCCCCTACGATCCTTACGACGAGGATCCGCTGGCCAATCAGCTCAGCGACATTGACACCGGCCCCGCCGCCAATCCCGATGCGGATGCGGATGGGGACGGGGACGGTGATCCCGATCGCGATCCCGGCAGTAATCTCTCCACGCTGCTAACAGCCACCACGACGAGCGCCTCGCTCTCGGCCCTCGATGAGCTGGATAGCCGGCTGCAGGCGTTCGATCTGATCACCTCCTCCACGGCCACCACCCTCAGCAAGGTCGCCGGCAAGCTATGCAATTACAGCAGCAAGAGGCGGCTCCATCAGTCGGAGGCCACGCTGGCCCAGAAGTCGCGCATCCTGCAGCACTAGACCATCGGGACCTTCCTCTCTATATTCATATATTTGTGCCCAGCGCGAGTGTGCGAGTGTGCTACTGTGTGTGTGCTGTGTGTGTGTGCGTTTCCGGTCCTGTTTTTGGTTTTCACTTTCGCCAAACATATCCGGAAATGAAACTAACTTGCTGAGCCTTTCTATATATGCTCCTGGCGAGCTGTATTTATTTTTAAGTTCTACATTTTTTTATTTTTATATGTTTTAACTAATTATATATAATATTGATATCTTTTATATATCGATTTATAGATATATTTAATTCCGATCTCAATTATATTTACCTATTTATTAAATTTTGAAATTAGTGTAAACCTATTTCTTTGGAATACATATAAATAATTTCAGACTTAATGGTTACATTTATCAAATTTAGGTCAACTTAAAAGAATGATATTTCTTTCATGAAATTAATTCTAATTTGTATTTGTTTAGTTTCTTTATTTTATGAGTATAATTTACATTCCCAATTGATATTATATAAATCCATTAAATGCTCGACGAAAGTGCAATTCAAAATTAAGGACTGATTGTTGGTTCTCAAAGGGATTAAATAATAATACTGGCAAAAGCCTTGAACCCTAGAAAAGTCAAATGAAATTTAAGCAAAGTTATTTATTTATTATTCTGTATGTATTATGTATTATATATATCTTTCCCCAATCAAGATTAAATCTAATTTACAGAAAATTGCTTGGAGAAATACTTTCTTTCAGTTTATATTGTTTCTTTTGAACTATTATATTTTATTGTTTTTAAGCATTAGTTAAACTTATGACACATTTATTTATATTTTATTTAATGATATATATTATTCACATTATATTCTTTCATGTCAGAGATAATCTTACATATATTTATGTTTGTTTTTTGGGACATAAAAACGTATACTTGTTTTTTAACTCCCTTGTTACATTATTATTATTTTTAAAGCAACGTTATTAATTTATTAAAATATTATTTACAGGGCGTGTATGTGTGTGTATCTATGTGTGCGTTTGTGTGTGCGTGTGAATGGGAAACCGCAGAAAGCAGGGCCTGAGAGGGATACGGAAACAAACAAAGCAAGGTGATTCATTTATGCGACTGATTATTAACATATGTATATGTATTAAATAATTAACCAAACCAAACCATTGTGCGTGGCAGGGGCAACCGAGGGGAGATAACGTCGATAACGTCCTTGCCGTAAGGATAAAAGTAGGGGAAAAACCTAATTGCTGAATGCGAACTAAGCATTCAGGCAAACAAAATGTAATTCGTTTAAGCCTCATTGTTGTTTATTTACGTGTTCGTTTTCGATACTCGTATCGTATGTGTGTGTGTGTGCGAGTGTGTGCGAGTGTATGCGTATAAACATATAATTATAATTGACTGAACGTTATTTTTTTTGTGTATATATTAACGATTAAATTTTAAATAAAAAATACACCGAATCACATTGAAACGATTAAACCGAAGAAAGCCGAACATATAATATCTTAGCCACAGTTTACGAATAGTTAAAACTAAAACCAAAAAAGAGGAAAACCCAAACTATCGAAAACGTCGAATATCTATCGAAAAACCATCGATAGGCCGAAGCGAATGCCAGCTTATTCCATTTAGCCGTTGGTGTACTTGAATGTTTGTGATAGTCGAGAGTAGGCGACTATAAAATACCCTGTACTCCACCCCGAATCGCATTCCATATAAGCCCCAAAGAAATATATATACACGCCATAAACGATACACAATAATCGATAAACGATAAACAATTAGGTAGAACCTTCTCTCGTAACACTTGCATTGTGCAAAAGCTTTAAACTTCATATCCACATTGGAGTAGCGCCGACGTTTAATGCGTGGATACAGGGTATTTCCAGGTGTCTAGAAAGTAAACCCGACCTAATTTTAAATATATATATATATAAATATATAGAGATTGGTTTATAAAGCGACGAAGCGGAAGCGGATAAGATTGGGCCACACAGAAGACAAGTCCCAAGTTGGGGACTTTGTGCGGGCCTAAGCGAGAAGGACAAGAAAAATATGGCAAACATTTTTTTTAAATTTTTTTACCATTAACATTAAAAGGAACCGATAAGCAGCGCGAAAACTATTTATGAAAATTGAATAATTGTCGAAAAAAAATAAAAAGAAGCCTAAGTGTCAAAAGTGTTGCGTCAACAAGTGAAGATGAAATTTTATTAGAGGCGGGGCGCCTCCAGGAACAATAACTAAGCCCCCAAAACTTCGAGATCCCTCGATAAATAAGGACTCCAGAGATAAAACCCTATAGTCAAGCTTTAAATGTTGTACACAAAAGGGTGGCTACAAAACCAAAAGAGAGCCACTTATGCAAAACCCAAGTTAACTAAACCAAAAACCAAACCCAACTGCAAGACAGACAGACCCAAGAATAAATAAATATTAAACTTAACTAAACGTAAAAAAAAAACACACACACATATTTATAAATGTTTGAAACAAGAATATAAAGAATATAAAAATAAAACAAAAAAAAACTAAAGAAAAATATATATGTAATTGTACTATGACAGAATTGTATGTATTCCAAGCTACCAAAGCGAAAAGCCCATTAACTATGTACGTGGAACCAACCAAATGTAAACGCAAAGCTAACAACCAATACAAATCGATAACAAAATCTCTATACTCTATACTCATTTCCACAAAGTACAAAGGAAACGAAACCAGAAAAAGAAAAACACTTCTACACTCAGTCACGCCGCATTGAGCCCAGAAAGACCAAAAAACTGGACAGTGTTTAAGCTTTTTGTTCGGCCATTTGCGAAATGGCCAACCAACCCAACAAAGTGATTTGGTTTCAAGACAACAACATCTCAAACAAACACTACGAACACTACGGATCAAGTATTTCAACCAGAACCGAATTCAAATGTATTTAGCAAGTAAACATAGCTGAACAATGTATTTCCGAAAACAAAACACAAGTCAACCAAACCAACAAAAAGATCTAAAGCAACTAAAGCCAAAACCCAAAACCAAAACCTAAAACCATAAAAGCGAAACAATAAAGACCTTTTTGTGTGTATGCAAATTAAATAAAACATACTTGTCTCAATGGTTTAAAATTTCGCGGATGAAATAACTTATTTACAGGGGATTAGCATAATATTCATAATAAATGGCATGGTTGCATCCAAGAGTACGTACATTTTATTTTATAATTATGTTTATTGTGTAGACACGACTCGCGAGTCAGCAAACTTCTCTGCCCGGGCTCTGCCCTAAAAGATCACTCACTGATTTGACTGATTTACACTGATTTGTTTTATTTTTTATTCCCATTTTAAAAGGAATACCTTAATTGCTTTATTATTTTTTTTATTCTATCCACACCGACCTTAAAACACGATAAGTGACCATGAAAAAAGAGCAAGCAAACAAACAAGTAAGAAAGGTTATATTAGGCTGACTCTTAAAATAATGTATTCATTAAAAATCGAAAAGGTTTTGCGGAAGATACATACGTACGTGATTGCCAATTTATTTTCTTATAGAGTCCCATATCTATTAAAACTAGGCTAACGTTTCAGCTTGCAAATTATAACTCTTTATTCATTGCTTGATGCATCGGACAAATCAGCAACAAAGAACAAAAGGCTTGATTGTCCGGCTATCCTTGGCCTGGTCTACGTCAACTGAACGACCAAGATGCCCGCAAGGAGAAAGATCAGGCCATAAATGAAAAGCAGCTTCATATCGACTCCAAACCAGACGGAGAGGTCCAGCTTCTTCATATGATTCTTGGCTATGGCCAGCTTCTTGGAAAAGGTGTTCAGCAACAGAGCATTGTCCAACTTCGAGTGCTCCACTAACTGCGCTTCGATCAGGTAGTTGCGGAACTCATCGAAGTTGAGAATCAGCGCCTTCTCGTAGACATCGAATAGCACTTCATCCGGCATGGTGGTGTCAACTCCTTGTTTGTTCAACTGCTCGAGCATAGTCATGGTACGCGCCATTTTGGCCACAAGCTCCGGCTCCATCTCCTCTCCTGTGTTGGGCTTCATCAGACGTAGTAATATGGTTTCCAGAATGTCAGACTCCCGCACCGGCAGTGGGTTTTCGAGGCGCAGCTCACGAAGGCTTGTCTGATAGTTTCCGCGGCACAAAGAGAGCATCACCTTGATGAGACCGCGGCGCTGCTCCTCATGCAGATCATTGATTTTTACGTCTCCCATGGCGAACGGCATTGCAAAAAACAAATGGAATTTTTTTTGGAAAAAAACTGCACAATTTACGAATGGGAAATAATTGTGAATATGGTCGAGTGTGTCCCAAGTAAGACAAGTGAGTTAAATATAATTTCATGGCCTACGTGATAGAACGAAGTCGAGCTAACACAACAACAAAAAATGCTGTTTTTATTTTACTTTCTTTATTTCTCTCTCTAAGGATACTTTTAGGATTATATGTTAAATAATTCAAGGACGAAGAGTACATTTTTATTTCTTTATAATATGGTATCTATCTCAATCCCTCTCTTTATTTTATTCAGTCTTTATTTCTCTCTTAAGATAGATTAGAGGTTAAATAATTTAAGGACGAAGCATAGATTTGTCTTTTAGTTATATGGTTTCCTTTTAAGAATGAATTTTAGCTTCAAAATGGTTCCATTTACTAGAAAATATTTATTAAAATGATTATTATTATTTTATATTAAAAAAAACTACTAAATATTAAAGAAACAAAGAAAGAGAAAGCCCCTATCACATTTTTTCATTACAGACTCAAGACCGCAATGATTTCATTCCGTTCGTGGTTAAATTTATAGAATTTAAGCAAAAAAACAAAAGATTGAGATAATATTATTATTATTATTAATACTATTATTGGCATAATTTTATTTATTTTTCTAAATCGTCCATTGACATAGAGGTATATAACGAAACACTGTTTTATGGTTAACGGGACGAGCGTGAGACACGTGAAGTGCGTGAGAAGCGTGAAGTACGTGACGGTGTCTTGTCCTGAAGATCTCCCTGGATCCGCAAACCTTCAGCGAAGTGCCCATCGCTGTCGCATTCTATCTTGAAAAGAGCGAGAATCTCGCGTGTCAGTCCCACAGTTCCGCTCTGCTGGCGCTTGGTGGCATGCCGCACGCCATAGAGTATCATCACGACAATGGTGACCACGGATATGGCGAAGGCGCCGCGACTGGAGAGACTCTTCAGCACAATGGACTCGCTCTCGCGCAGATCCTCCACCCAGTGGCAGGCGCTGATCGCCGTGCAGGCAAGGATTGTGCCCAGCACAAGACGCCAGCGAAGGGGACTCGGCCTTGTGGCGGCGGCCAGCTCCAGTAAACGATGCTCGAAGGCCTGTAGGTCCTCCAGCTCCATATCCTCCGAACGGTAATTCGCCGACATCCTACCCTCCTGGCTATGGTTTGCCAATTCCAATGGCGGCTCACCGACAGATAGCACTTGGTCAACAGATGGTGTGGTGTTGTCGTCGGAGTTGGTCGGTAGCCGGATGCCTTCGGTGGAGTTCATACCGCAGAGGCGTCGACGCCGAAAGTAAACGAAATACAACTGAGATTGTTCGGAATACGGAATATTTTCTGGGAAATTTAAGGTGTTGACAACGAAATTTGTTTTCCAGCCTAGTTCTTGGATTTCATTTTCAATCAAGTAGTCCTTGTAGCCCTTCGAATCGAACTGTCAACTTGTACTTTCTGAAATGTACATAAGCTCATTTCAGGCCGGGGGTTCAGAGTGCTCACAACAAAAATCTAACAAGTACATTTTAGTCTACATTTTTGAGGTCTAAACAAAATAATAATAATAATGCCACGGTGCTAAAAACTGATGCTGAGACCTGCATCTAGTAATAATTTATAAACTATCCCAAGCCCAAAATACAAATCAGGAAGACATATAGCTAAGGTAGCTTAATCTCCACTAACGTCGACTGTAACTATATTGTATATTGCTTGTTAATGCGCCGAAAGAGATATTTATTGCAATAAACAATTATAATTGTTATGTATAATGGAGATAAGCATGAATGCCAATCTTTGTATATATTTTGAGGGGCAGGCAAATCATTACGCGTCTTTGTCGGTGTTGTCCAAATCAGCATATCAGCATCTAGTTATCATTGGGAGTGGCCACACGGTTGCTGATGGGTTAGAAATATTTGTGGTAATGCTGCAGCCCTCTCAGGTGGCCACAAACTTGTCAGAGTTGGTGGTCAACTTGTTGCACATACGAATTAATTTAGTGTCGATCTCATACAGCTTGGTTAAGTAAGCTAAACGGAAACATAAAGGCTGTGAAGGGATGTGAAAGACTGTTATTAGCTTGACTTCACCTAACTTACCCAAGATAATCATGGTTGAGCAATCCAGCTCATCGCTTTCTACTCATGGTGTGCCTCTCGTTGTCGGATTGTCAGAAATCCGAGCAAAATGAGCATCAGCCAGCAAGGCAGCAGAGATATGGCCGAGAATTGGGCAAAGCCCAGGAGGACAATCAGGCCGCTGGCACATATCTTTCTGGTTTTCGCAACGTCACGCCAGATGAGCTGATCCATGCGGTTATGCAAGCCTTCGGTCTTCAACAAGTTATTCCATTTGAATTTGCATGGAGTTTTGACATCATTGGGCGGCTCCTTTACATCAAAGAAAATATCCTCTGGGTAGAAAGCAAAGGCTGCAATCCGATGAGTTTAATGTTAAGGAGCCCACAATATTACCTGAATCATCTGAAGATTCCACTGGGAGAGTCATGGTTGTATTTGTACAATCCTTCCTATCACCTTCGTTAGCGGCTTTAAAGGTGTTCTCCTTGTCATCGGTCTTATCTGCTGGAAGCATTATTAAAGGCAAATAAAAAAATATATAAGCTGGGAAAATATACAATCGTTTCACTGAGAAATTGAGTACTGAACTTCTAGCTTGAACCCGTAAGCTGAAGTAAGAAGGAGGGCCTTCTTGGGCAAGCTATAAATCTAGTAGTCCTTGTTACCAAAACTAATTTAAATCATAGGGAATTCTTTAATAAGTAATAAGTATTTTCCCTGGAAAACTCTCATATAGAGCGCAATCTTTAGCTAGCTGGCAACTCAACCAGGGCCGGAAAAGCTTAGGGAAAATCCAGCGGATTCCAGATCCCGCCAAGCAGCTTTGGCTGCGGAATGATCTCCTTTCCTTGCCGAGATCCCCAGCAGCAGAGGCAGCGGCAGCTGCACTTCCGGCACGGAACGACCGTGGGTGGGACCTAAAACTCACTTCCTGTCGGTCTGTTTGTTTGTCTGTTTAGTTTTCCCATGGTTTTCCCATCAATTGCCCCCCTTAGCTAGCTGTTCACGTTTCTCTCCCTCCTCGGCCGGCGCATTTTTCCAGCGATCTATGGGCGGAACGTTTTGCAATTTTTCGTTTCGCATTTCCGCCGCGTTTCTCGGCCAACGGAAGCGGGCCAAAAAGCGCCCGCCCTCCAATCACCATTATTTGCCGCGGCCAAATTGAATCCGAAACCGTAGTCCAAAAAGGGGGACCTGCAGAGCGTATCAAACGCCTTTTGCTGACCACATTTGGACAGCTCGGCCAGCCAGCTCGATGGCCAAGTGCCAGAAAGCCAAAAAGCTGACGACGTGCGCATTCCGAGGCGAACCACTCGGATGGATCCCCGCCAGAGTTCGCCTCCTCCATTCAAGTGCCGCCAACTCGTGGCGCTATTTTTGATTCATTGAGCAATTGGCCATCACGTCCCCAGTCCCCTAGCAATCGCCTATTAATTTCCGACGACGAGTGTATCTAGTATATCGTATCTGGTATCTAGTTATCTGCGGAGATGCCTCCGCTACCGTCTAATGGCCACTTCCTTCCGCCCTTCCGCTTTTTACGACTCTCAAGTGCATCTCGAGCAGCTGCGACAAGGCAGCCGCTGCCTCCTCTTCCGCTGCGCATCATGTTCTCTCATATATTTGTCCAGGGAACACTGAAAACAAAGTCGTAGCAGTTTTCAGAGTTGCCTATTACTTGAATTCATTTAACTGACTATAAGTTAAGTACAAATTTCAAGAGATTTAATCAGGAAGTCATTTTAAGGGAACACTTTCATAACTATAACCATTATATTATATAAATAGCAGGTATTCCGATATATTGACCTGTAAAATATGTGCAATTGATCGATACTCTGCTTGATATATCGAACAAATATAATCGGTTATATATTAAATAATATTCTTTTTATATTTTTTGTGATAATATCAATATTTTAACTTTAAATTATATAATTTTCTTTACTTATAAGTTCATATATCAAAGTTTAGAATATTTTTAATACGATATTGAGCGCAATATATCGATATATCTTATCGGATATTTCCCCTCGATAAATATCCCTAATAAATATTAAAACTAATAAAAATACCATAATATGTTTATCTGTAAATACATGAAATAATTTAGATAATTATTCCAGCACTAATATATATATTAAAACTAATAGCATTAACTTATTTAGAGGCAATTTCTCCGAGTGTTCTTCTGGCTGCCTCCCTGTTGCATTTTAAAAATACCTCAAATGGGTTTGGCATGTGCCACAGCATCTTGGTATCACGTCGCAGCTGGAAAACAAAGAAAAAACAAAAAAAGGGAAACTGAAATCGGAACTGACGGCGCCAGCGGGAAATCACTTTGGAGTTGGAGAGCCAGAAAGCGGATATCCATTTGGATCACTTTACTAACGAGCTATTGAGGATGTTCAGTCCAGAGATCGCAATAAAGTTAGATCAAAGCAAGAGTTCTTTTTTAGTCCAGATCAAAGCCCAATCAACTTTGTATTTAAATGGAAAAATAAATCACAGAATCAAAGCATGTAAGGCCTAAGGGTAACTCGAGTTCAAAGAGTTCTGATTGAAAGTTAAAGCAAGTTAATTCAAGATCTTCACAGATCAGCTATATACCAATCCATTACAGTAGCAAATCTATATCCCAAAGATCAACTATATTCATTATCCTTTACTTGGAGGAAATTTGAAATTACTTTTCCCGCATAGACTCTGAACTCTTCGCTCGCGTGCTTATGCTTTCTGCTTATGCTTTCTGCTTGTGCTTGTGCTTGTGCTTGTGCCTCTGCTCGTTGCTGCTAATTTATGCCACGTCGCGGCTAATTAATTTCTGGTGCTGGCCAGGCCATCAAGCTCATGGCTGGGACGGGAATCCAGCAATCTCCAATCAGAAACTCTCGCGCTTCGTGAGCGGAATGGTCAATGGATTTGACTGGACGGGGTAATCGGGGACTGGGCATCGGCTTTTCATTGGAAATGTTTTGCTCGTTGCGCCGTCCGGATTTCATTGGGAATTAGAGGCGGCAATAATGGCAAAAACACACATTGTTATATGTACATATAGTATGTACAAAGGCCCCCACTGGCAATCGTTTAAGATTGTGTAACTGCAAAACAAGCAGCATTAATAAATGCAAAGGCATTCGTTCGGTCCGTCGTCGGTCGCTGGCCATTTTCAATGTTAACTTGGAGACAATTCTCGCAAAATGCAAATGCAAAATGAAAAATGCACCCAACGATCACCCGAGCAGGAGGGGAGGAGGTGAAGAAGAAGGAGGAGGAGGCAGAGGCCTCTGCCTATTTCCATTTTCATTTTCATTTCCACTGAATGACTGAAAGACTGAAAGACGTTTCCTGGCCCGCCTTTGCCGTTCCCATTAGTAGTGTTTTCCCCTTCCGACGGAGAGATCTCCTCCGACACGCAATTAGGCATGCTTTTACATGTGTTCGGATGCCTCCAGGGAGCCATCTTCTCGAGGCGACACATCCATTACGATGCTGTTGACTGTAGACACTCTGGTGCCAGCTAGCCAGCAGTTCAATCTTGAAGATCGCCGAGAGAGATCCCTAGTTAGAGGAGTATCATATCCATATTATAGGGATCTAAATCTTACACGATCAATATCATATCGAAAATAAAGTAAAAACAATTTATCGAAATTTTAAATATGAAAAATATCGATAACTTTGAAATAACGAAATCAGAAACATATAAAAATATCTACATTTAATGATCGTATTTTTATTAAAACCAAATTTTTGATAGTCTCTGTATATTTCTATCCAAAATAAATACTTTCATTTAAGTTGTACCTATGAAGCCAACCCTGAAACAACATTTTTTCGATAGGAAAAAACCCCCGATAAACCATAAGGCAAATATATATCGAGAAAACATCGTTGTGTATTCATAGAACATTTTTATTCTCGGTTGCACACGGATGATAGGTAGCACTTAGAACATAAACATTTCGCCCTAGCATTATAGTTATTTATTAATTAATCGTTATTATAAGTAGAGCTCTAGCATTAGCGTTACAATTAATTCGATTTTAAGCCGGGAAAAATGCTCTCTCTCTCGCTTCGTGGATATTTTAAACTTTTAACTTGGTTACATGTGTGTGTGTTTGTGTGTTAACAATACGCGCCTCTATATAGTAATATATATAGTAGCTGATATGCTTCCGATATTGCCTGGCTTTGGCTTTATTCCGCTCTCGTTACGTTACATTTGCGTGAACGCAACGTTCGTGTTCGTATAATTCGCCTTAGTATTTACATTAAGTAGAAAAAGTTCTATATATATATATGTATATATATATATATTATAATTATACTCAGATATCCCCCTGCCTATGTACAAAACAAACATCCTGCCGCCGCACCGCCTCGATGGGGATTCCTCCCCCCCAGCTACAAACAAGTCAACATAACGATTGAATTAAATAGTAGGAAAAAAAAAAAGGCTCGTAATAATTAGAATAAGATTAATAATATAATATACGTATGTTAGATATTTATATAAAAAATAATAATAGTTTCGGTCCCCCGTCTCTCCTTTTAAGCGGCTGTTTGTACAAAGTTTGTTATTATCTCGTCCTTCCGGTGTTGCTCCTTTTTACTTATTCCTTAGTCCTTAAGTATGCTCCCTTTTGCCTTGGGCCTAGTTCTTGTGGCCAGGAACGCCGCGGAAGCCCATGCCCACACCATGACCGAAGCCACCAGGTGGCACGTTGCTCTCCTCGATGTACACGTTGCCCGGCTGGAGCGCCTTGAGGATGCGTCGCTCCTGATGCTTGCCGCCGCGCTTCTCTGCAAATTCGAAAAAGAAACAGAAGCAAAAATCAATATGAGTATCTTCCGAGGCTCCTTCAAATCCCTCTTAGCTGGTTATGTTCTTAAAAATATATTTAAAAAAAAACTCAAGTAAAAGACCCTGCAAAAGCCCATTAGTTCTATGCTAATTTTCCGCCCATCCCTTGAGATTTCTCTACATGAGGTGCCTTTACGCCCCCTGCGATTGGTGCCCCGTGGCGACCGCTTCAAGTGGCCAGGGAATCGATGCCTTTTTTGGCATCTGGATCACACTTACCAGGCAGCAGCACGTGTTGCGGCTGAAAGATTCCCGACTGAGCTGCCGCTGCCGCCGCCGCCGCTGCATGCGACGCCGAGGTGGCCGTCACCACTGTCGAGTTCGGCAGTCCCCGCAAGGCGTCCGCGTTGCCAATGAAGAACGTGCCACCGTCCAGGCTCTGGACCTCGGCCAGTTTGGCCATCAGCTTGGTCGACAGCTCCTCCACATCTGCAAAGAGGGAGAGGCGAAAAGAAAAGCCATTAATTAAGGGATTTCAAGGAGTTCTTACTATTTTTCTTAAACCTTTTAAAAGGAGAAGGATATTTAGCTATGGAGTTCAGTGTAAGTCCCTGAATTTGATGGCTTTAATGTGGCGATATTATAAGAGATATGAAGCTAGAGCCCAGTATAGAACCAAGCGAGGAATCAAGGCAGGAATCAAGGCAGGAATCTAGGCAGGAACTCAGCCAGGAACCAAGCCGGGAATCAAGGCAGGAATCAAGGCAGGAATCAAGGCAGAAAGAAAGCCAGGAATCAAGGCAGGAATCAAGGCAGGAACCCAGGCAGAAACCCAGCCAGTAACCCAGTCACAACCTATGCCACCTTTGTTCCCATAAGAAGGGCCTTCGAATTTCAGTTTTCAGTGTTTAAAGATTTCAAATTTCGGCCATTAGATCGATGTGTTTATTGGCTGCCACAGGAAACCGCTCCGGTTGCGAGTTGCGAATTGTAAACAAGAGGCGCCGCTGGCGATCGAGGCCAGCAGCAGATAATTTATCATTTATTTATAAACTGCCCTGGCAGCAACGGGGCGAAACAAAGAACAAAAAAAAAAACAGAAAAAAAAACACCAATGAAAATGAAAATGAAAATTAAGTTCCATTGCCCAAGAGAGACGCCGCCGCCGCCGTTGTTGTCGGCGCGATGTGCGTCTTCTTTTCGTCCATCGTTCATCGCCTTTTATTATAAACAATCGTCGTTGGAACAAGGCGAACAATAAAATCTCTTGGAAAATAGAAATAAAAACAATGCGCAGCACAAGGAAAGCCACGCGAGGCACACAAGTTTTCAAATTTTTCCAATATATACCGGTTTCTTTTTCAAATTTGCGCAGCTCAATTGATTTCGAATTTGTTTTCCTTGTTTTTCCCCCCGATTTGATTCAATTTTTCCATTATCCGGCCACATGTGCAATCTCTTCTTTGGCATAAAGAGGTGAGCCGCAAGTTTTCCGCGGAAACTCAAAAGTCCAGGAAGCAAACAAAAAAAAGAAATGGCCAAAAGCGAGAGAGTGACCCAAAGTGGAACACAATCGGCAGGAGGAGGAGAAAGGAGCTGGAATCGATGAATGGCGGCGGGCGGCCTGAAACCAAAGTTGCACAGATCTCTGGCCAATCTTTGGAAGCCATCTTCCTCGATCTATTTATGGAAGCGCGAAAAACATTGAAAGGAAAGGGAAATGCCGGCAGAACACACGAACACAGAGTAGCAAGATTTTCCCCAGCTACTCCTCCAGCTCCTCTAGATACTCCTCCAGCATCTCCAGCTCCTCTCGATACTCCTCCAGCTTCTCCAGCTCCTCTAGATACTCCTCCTGCTTCTCCAGCTCCTCTAGATACTCCTCCTGCTACTCTCCCAGCTCCACATACTTCCCTCCCCAGATCTTTGCTGGTGAATTTATCGCCCCGCCCTGCCGGTTGCAGATTCCTCTGCCAAGTCGAAGGAAGCCATGAGCCACGAGCCCTGAGCGCGTGCCAAATGGCAGATACCCTCAGGGGGGGATTCAAGAGATGGATGACTGGGGCTGCTCGAAGATCGCTGGAGCACTAGGGGATGCAGACCCGCGATTGTCAATGATGCGCTTGAACGCGACTCGAGAAAAGTGTTGTTGCCGGCAGCTGGTCGATGTTCAATCACTCCCAATAACACACATATATATATATAAATATATATATGGGTATATCTATAGATGAGACTCTAAAAATAGGTTGCCTTCTCCGGGCGGAAGCAGTCCCGCCTCAAGTGCAGGGATCCCAGATCTGCCCCTTTTTTCACCGACGCTGTCACACCATTTAACATTTAAATCTGTCGATGATCGTCGACGAATTCGGTTACACAGAAAACAGAAAAACATAAAATAGACAACAGGGAAACACAGAAAATACATCCCTCTTCCGGGCATTTCCTGCCGCTGCCGTTGGGAAAACATGTTTTCCCCCAAAAACGCTCGCTGGCTTGTGTGACATGATTTTGGAATTTCGACAAACATCCGCTTGTCCTTGAGTGGAAAGGGGGCTTGTCAGGGATAGAGATTTGCTACCTGGCCGCGCCGCCGAGATTCACTTCCGGCTGTGCGCTCGGCAAGTGGCGTGGCCTCTTCGCACTTCTTCCCAGTTTTTCCCAGCCCCGCCCCCTTGTTTCCTCGCCTCAGCTGCAGCTCCATAAATTTTCCACGCTGGACACGCAACGTGGGACGGGACGTTGACACGCCCTGAATTATGATTACAAGCAGCAGCAAAACAGAAGAAGAATCCCTATCAAAACAGGGCATAAATCTTTCAGATAAATCTTTGACTTTGTCAGAAGCATCACCAGAAGAAGCAATCTAGCATCTAGCATCTAGAAAGGTCACAGCGCTGACAATCTTCTTCTTTAAGAGGAATCCGAACAGGTTCAGACAATAATTAACATTTAAGAAGCTTCTTATATATTCTTTCTTTGGATATATCGAATACCGATATTTGATGATATATATTATAATATTAATTTAAGAAAAGAAGAAAGTTTTGATAAGAAAGAAAATCCTTTAACAGTGTTTAAACAACGATTGTAGTAAATATATTAAATAAAAAGAGACAGAGAGAAGTATAATCGATAACAAAAAACATGAAATACATTTTCTCTGATAGTTTTCGATATGTTTAATTATTTAATATTAATGATAAATGTGATAGTCTTTGATTTTGTATTATTTTATCTATCGATACACATCCCTAAAACCCAAATCTTATAGCTTCCATAGGAGGCAAGGGTATACAGAATTTCCTATAAAATTTAATTTACTTTTCTTTCTCTTTTCCCTGCTGCCACATGTGGCCCGCGTCTGGGAGCAGTCTTCTCCAGATTGCCCAGCAAAGGAGGGAGAGAATGATCCCTTCTCCTTGCCATAATGTGTGTGTGTGGGATATGCTCCATTTGAGCGGAGCCGAACCCCCCGGTTCTTGTTTCGGTCAAGTTCTACACGGGATTTGTGGGATGCACTGTGCCTGTGAAATGAGTGACGCCGCTCCTCCATTGGCATGCTAATGGCATTGCCTGCCTCTGCCAAAATATTTCGACGTTTCGTTCTAAATTGGCACAGACACTGGGCACATCTCCTCTCCAAACTCGTAGGTTTTGAGCTCTTTAATATGCCTTTCGAGCTGCGATCAGCTCGTGCAAGTATTCTGCTGCTGGCTTGGATACCAAAGACTGAGACCTCTTTGGCGATGCCGAGCAGAGATTCCCATACATCAAAGTGTCGTGTTCTGGGCCCGTCGCCTTATAAATATGTATGCTACAGACTGCTATAGCTTTATTCCTCTTAGGGCCGGGATCAATCAAAGCAGCAGGTGACTGCTGGTCGTCGGGCATGCCAAGCAGGCAGGCAGGGAGATCGGGCTGTATTTGGGACTCGAACTCGGGCCCTTGAACGCGCTCTGAATTTTTAAACAGCTAAATGCAATTGGTAGGCCCTCCCTCAAGGCAGGTGAAATCAGAAGCGTGTGAAAGCCACATATTTTGAAGGTAAGAAAATAGAGCTACCTAAGGCCACAAGCCTAGGGAAATCGTGGGGGCTAAGCTGTAGCTAAAGCGAGCATTTCGCACTTGAATTATCATCTAAATATAGACTATAACTCACCCTGATCCAGGCGTCGCTCCATGCGGCGCCACTGGCGCATGTGATGGATGAGTATGCAGGCGGCAACGGAGAAGAAGACCAGGCAGGTAAGCACCGCCACATAGAGGACGCCGGTCTGCCAGTCCAGCGCCCAGGCGGCGGCAGTTGCCTCCTCGTGCAGCTGCTGCAGTTGCTCGTGACTCAAATGCTGCAACGGGGCAGCAGCATTGTGCTCGAAGTGCTCATACTCCGAGGACTTTCGGCGCTAAAACGTATTAAATATAGGTAAGATTTGGGAAATCAGTTAAGAGCCGAATATGTACCTCCTTCCAGTTGCGCTCTGTCTTGGCCAGAACAACCCAGTCAATCTTGAGGTCATAGATATTGCCGCAAATGGTGTCCGTGTGCAGTTGGCAGGGACGCAGCGGTATCATTTCGCCCTGACAGCGTGTACAGGCCGTGCAGCGGTCACGTTGCGAGTCCCACCAGTGTTGCGGGGCGCAGGGTGAGCTAAACGAGCTGATGGTGGTTGTGGCAGGCGGAGGATCTGGTGGTGCTGACACCTCTGTGTCAATGGCGGGCGCGGAGGCTGTGACTGTGGCGGAGGCGGAGGCAGCTGCTGCACATAGCAGTATCAGCAACAGCAGGCAGTTAGCTCCTGATCCAACCAGCCAGCTCTTCCTGTAGTTGCCAGGATGTCGCCTTCGTCGCCTACGCTTGTGAAAGTGCGGCATCTCCTCATTGAACACCAGCTCCAATTCCAACGCCGCTGCTGGGCTGCCTGCCTGCAATCTTGGCGGCATCATATTCTGCAAAATGAAGTGGAGTTTTATGAGCGAAATTCTATAGAGGTTCCCATGGAAATATAGCTCTACTTAGGACACAGCTGGAGACCAGAAGCTATGTATCTGGGGGCATTCATGTATATTTCTGTATGTGGAGAGGAGAAGCCCTTCCTTCTATCAGTGGCGCGCATCAAAATAATTCGCGCAACGGCAAACTAATAAACGGCCAACGGTCATAGTCATGCTAATATGGCTGCTGATAATACGACGCCATCTCCCTCATCATCATCATATACATGAATATCTCCCTCATCATCATATCCCTCATAATCATCATCATCATCATCACCTCCTTCATCATCTCCCTCATCATCTCCTTCATCATTCATCACGATCATCGGGTTGATCATAAATGCGTACAGTTTGCAATCAACTTTAATGGCAATGGGCGCTGGGGTAGCCGACCACCGACTGCAGCTCCATGCCATAAAAGGCTGGCTTGGGTTCAATGCTCATCCCCCCAGCTCCATTCCCATCTCCATCCCCATCTCCCTTCCCATTCACCATCCTCCTCCATTCGATTCCAATTCCGATTCCTTGGCGACTATCAACTATTATAGACAGCCATTAGTATTTATGCGGCAAACGCAGCAACGATCGCCCAGCCAAGTCAAGTTGTGGCAGAAGAGACTTCCGCTGTTTAGCCAGGAAGAAGTGTGTCCCTAAAGACCCTATGGATTTCCCTGGAAAAGCCCGGATTCTCTCGCCACAATCGCCAGGCATTCACCAAACTCTACAGCGCTCTCTCTGGCAGAGAGAGGTCGTGCACTTGTCATGAAATTGGGAAGCGGGAAACGGAAGGCAGGGGCTTGAGGTTTGGGGTTGGGACTGGGATTGGGATTGGGATTGGAACTGGTAGGTAGGGGATTGGGGGGGGGGGGGGGGGGGACGGGGGTTGGGGTAGGGCCTGCGCCATGGCCATGCCATAGAGCGAACGAGCGAAATGAGGGAAACAACAACAGGAAGAAGAAATATTTAATTAAAATCAACCATTATGGCCACCGTCACCATAACAGCGGGTGGGGTTCCGTCCACCGATCCGACCAGGGGAGAAAAGAGGTGGAAAGGGGGAGAAACAAGTGCGGGCTGGGTCTGGGTCTCCGGGTACGGGTTTCGGGTAGCGGTCTCGGGTTGGATTCTATAAGCGGATGGATTCGATCGATCGAGGGAAATTGGAATTGGCGATCAATTGAGCAAGTGAGGAAGCTAAGAGTGGAGGCTAGAGAGTAGAGGGTAGAGAGTGGAGAGTGGAGAGTAGAGAGTGGAGAGAGGATTGTAGAGAGTGGAGAGTAGATACCAGCTCATTAGCATGTGCAACATGAGCTTACAACAAGTGATCGCCGCTGACTTTACGACTCGTATTTCAAATGAATTTCTAATCGGAAGCCCTAGGCCCCTAGAAGGCACACACTTCCTCCCTTCTTAACGCTCATTAAAAGCTCGTTTCATTATGCTAATTAGTCTCTATATATATACACCATATACCTGTCCGAAATGGTTCCGGTTTGCCAAACCAAAATAGGGGTTCCCCCACCTTCGGTCATATGCTTTCTACCTACTCTAGTTTTGGCCAAGATCTCCCATCTACATATTCGTTTGTATTCTGCGATCGTGCTCTGAATTATTAACCAAATGTTGGATCCCTCTCTGTCTCTATTTGGGATTGCCCAACCGAATGTGGATCATGGCTGATCGTCGTCGTCGTCGTCGTCGTCGTTGTGCTGCCAGTTTTCTCCGACAGCTTGAGTGACAGCCGCAGAAAACAAGAAGAAAAAAAAAAGAAAAGCTGGCAAAGATCGGCAGAATGGGGAACAGCGAACAGCGGAAGGGTGTGCACATGTGGCTGACTTCTGGCCAAGACTGGAGGCGGATAGAGGAGACTTTCTGGGATTATTATGTCAGCTCAGCGGGCGTGTATCTATAAGATACATGTTCTGTTGTTCTGTAGCTCGTGCTGCGCCTGGCCTGTTGATGTTGTTGTTGTCGTCGCCGCTGTCTGACAACTGACAGTGACAGCAATTTAAATCATGTTGCGTTTTTTTTTGTTTGTTCCTCTTATGCTGCACTAATTGAGGCTGAGAGGCCGAGAGGCCGAGAGACCCAGAGGAGGCGATGTCTAGCAACTGTTGGAGCCCCAAACGAAATGGGTCAGGAATCAAGGGAGAAACTCTGACTGCAATTGGGACAGCAAAAGGGAGATGTGGCCCCAGCACCTGGCTGTTTGTCTCGCTGCCAAAAGATCAGGCAAATCAACCAAATAGAAGAGAAATTCGCGTATTTTTAAACTGGCGACCTAAAATGAAATGCACATCAAACGGAAGACGTGCGGCAGTAGCAGCATTAGAAGGAGATTGGAGAAACATTAGGAGGAGATTGGTGAAGCATTAGGAAGAGATTGGAGAAGCCATAGGAGGAGATTGGAGAAGCTATAGAAGGAGATTGGAAAAGCCATAGGAGGAGATTGAAGAAGCAGAACCCAGAGATTGGAGAAGCATTAGGAGAAGATTGGAGAAGAATTAGGAGAAGATTGGAGAAGCATTAGGAGGAGATTGGAGAAACTGTAGGAGGAAATTGGAGAAACAGTAGGAGGAAATTTTAGAAGAAGAACCCAGAGATTGTAGAAGCAATAGTAGGAGATTGGAGATGCAATATGAGGAGATTGGAAAAGCAGAGCCCAGAGATTGGAGAAGCAGCAAGAGGAGAAGTGGAAGTCGTGATTTTGGAGCAAAAACTTTGAGTGTTTCCCTCAAAGAGAAGTCAGGTGATATCCATAAGATATCCATGAAAATACCAAAGATAAAAGGTATAATCCCAAGACCAAGGACCCAATAATCCCTCCTATATTTTCTATATATTTTCGATCAATTACTTATCTTTTTTCGGGTAGCCAGACGACTGTCAGTGGATTCTCGAATTTCTTGAGGAATTCCACCAGCCACTGATCTGGTGTTCCCTTTTTTTTTTGTTTTTTTCTCGCTCAGCGTGTTCTCCATGCTCCTCTGTGGAATCTTGACAGCATCCCGCCCACTTACAGCAAATGGTGGCCTGATGATGAGTGCGCCGGAGCCAGCAGAGGGAGGAAGCCGGGACCGGGCAGCGCATTTATTAAACTGTCAGCTGAATGCTCACGAATTTTATGATTCTGAATCTGCTGCTGCTGCTGCTACTGCTGCTGCTGCTTTTTGTTTTCAGTTGCTTTTTGTTTTTGCTGTTGCTTTTTTACTATTTGTTTTTTGTGTGTTTTTAGCTTTTGTGTGTGATGGTTGTGTAAATTCCAAAAACGCGACAAAACCATTAAGCAGCGAGCAGAGCAGGGAATTTAATGGAAAAACAACAACCGATGATGATCATGATGATGATCAAGTGGCGGAGGAGGAGGAACGCCACGCAACCTGATCAAGCGGCATTTGAGCAACAATTTAGTGGAATTTATTGTTTAAAGCTGAATGCCTCCCAAAATCCCCTTCGCTGAAATGGCTAAAACTCAGTCAGTGAAATCGATGTGTTTACTCAAGTGCTGACTTGGCTAAAAGCTAGAACAACAATCTGCCAAACTGGATATATACTTGATCGATGCCAAAGTACAGTCGTAGGGAGGCAAGCACACACACGTATCCGCATCCGCATCCGCATCTGCAACTGCAACTTTATTTTTACACAGACGGAACGGAACGGATTTGGACGGATTCCGAGGGAGATGATGATGATGATGATGATGGGTGCGGTGCGTTGCGCCTCCCTTGCTGCCCATTATGTAAGGGAGAGTTCAACGTATTCTCTATTTATTTACAGAGCAGGAGGAACAAGTGCGGATGCCGCCGCCAACAGTTTTGCCCTTTACATCTTTCCTGCCGCCGTGTGTATCTCTATCTGTAGTTGTAGCTGTAGCTGTAGATGAAAATGTATCTGTGGTGGTACAATGGCACAGCCCAGCAAGTATTTGAAGCCGCATCCAAAAGAGGGGACTCTGGTTTTTAATCTCGATTTGGATTTGAATTCAGATTCCGTTTTCGGCTACGGTTTTTTTGATTTATTTCGCCTCTCTCTCTCTCTACTCTGTCTCTCTGCTCTTTTTTTTATGCGGCACAGAGGGCCGCCACTGTTTTCTACACTCGATTTATATTTTTTATCATTTGATTTAATTCAATTCCATTCCATCTCGGTGTGTGTCTGCGTCCGCATCCCCATTCACCCCCACTTGCCGTCCGGCCCCTGTCCGGAGATCATCAGCCGCCGCTTCCGAAACAGAAAGCAGCAGAACAGAGAGACGAACCGACCCGACCCGACCATAAGCCATAAACCATAACATAACATAGTGTATGGCATGTAGCATTGTAGCATATAGCATATAGCATATCGCATATAGCATACAGCATACATCATGTGTAGTGAAGATGGAAGATCGGAGATCGCGGAGATCTCGGAGACCGGAGGCCGTATGCAAGTGGGCACAAATAATAATAACCTGGGACTCTGTCTGTCTGTCTGCCCTGTATCTGTATCTGTATCTGTTCTTTTCTTCAGTATATAAATCACTCACTTTTTCGCTTCTTCACTCGTTTTGTTTGCGTCTGCTCGTCTGCCTTTCAATTCGCGGCAGGCTTCATGTTTTCGGCGATTTTTCTTTATTTTGTTCGCTGATACTCCAAATGATCCAAAAAAGATCCCACACTGATCACTTTAGCACCTGTTTTTTTTATGCACTTTCTTCGTTATTTAATATGTTTACACACTGATCTCCGGGCAAACAGGAAAAAAAATCAGAGTCGAATTTGGAATCGATATCGGTAATCGGGGAAATACTCTGCGATCGATTGATCTCTCGGGCTGCACTGTTCCGGCGTCGCGTCGCGATTGGAAGTACGCTGGCTTCTGGCGTTGTTCGATCGCGGCGAGGCAGGTGTTGCCAATTCAGCTTGTTTCCCGTCAACTCACTTTGGTTCTTTTTCAAAGTCTAATTGAAAACCAGCGGGAAGCGAGAAATCTGAGGTTTTTTTTTTTGCTTTCTTTCAATTTTCCGCGGCAGCGGAGCCGTGACGTAAAATTTTGTACAAAAAAAAAATGTTTTTCGAATGGCTTGCTTGCACTTGTATTTATAGGTTTCTTCTGAAGCCGAACCGATCCGAAGGCAGCCGAATGTGCTCTCTCAATAGCCGAGGGAGCGAGAGTGAGAGCGTGGGAGAGCGTCTGGTGCGGTTTGAGAGTAATTCTCACCGCGTTAAAGAAGTCTGTGCTCTCTGAGCTACTTTTGCGGAGATTTGCCCCGCGATTGGCTCTCTTGCTCTCGGCGAAGGTCGAACTGGGCATGATATAAGTGTACTTTTTCACTGCTGTAATTATATTAAAATAAATATTTATAAAATCATTAATGATCATAAGCGTTATTATTGATTTTTTTTTATATCAGTAAAAAATAAATAATTGGGAAGTAGAGATGGTATCATAATAAATTTAAGAGAACTGAGTTATGTTAGGGCTTTGCCAATTCTCCTTTTGCTTTTAACAATATATTATTATTTTTATAATATTTTGTAGTATACAAAATTTCTTTTTAAAATGATTTTGGTTTGTTTTTAAATAGTTTTTATTTGCAGGATATCATTTAATTTTACTATTTATTTTTATAAGCATTCATTCTCAAAGATCCACTGTAATAGTTAACATTATATTACCCAAGACACTTCAGCATGTTACTTCTTATATACATATGGAAATTTGTATCTGTAAAACAGGAAATAGCATACTTTCGGGCAACCAAGTTAAATATATATATTTTGGAAAGCCTGTAGTTACTTAGATACTTACGAAATATGATACACACTTGATGGGGCAGCACACATTTATACCTACCTACAGATATCCCATTGATATCCCCTTCAGGCAGGTTTCAAATAACTTCTCGAAATAATCTGGAGTAACTTCAGGCATTTAATAAACATACGTATTTATTTACATAAACCCAAGCCCAGCTGGGGAGTTGAATCAAAGCAAAAACAAACAGAAAATACATATATATACAATAGGTTCAAACATTCGTAGATACTAGGCCCTATCCCAGGCTTTAAATCTTGAACAAAGAAATTTGCGATGGTGAATTAAGGTAGGTTAAGATTTGGTGCTATTTTAGACTTCATATTAACTGGACAAGAAACATTTTGAATCATTACAACAGATTTAATTTCCCAAAAACATGATCATATAACAAACTTTGATTCACTTTCGCAAATTCCTACAGAATCTTAGTACATAATAAAAAAAATAAGGGTATTCATATAATATAATTAAAGGTAGGGTATACAAAGGCAATTATTAATCTATTTCCAAAGTGCGAAGGCTCTGGGAAATTTGGGATGCTGCGGCATCACTCGACTTTCGCTGGCTGCCCTTTTTATGCTTGTTTATCTGCCAGTTTTGCGTATCCATTAGATAGTCCCTGGTAACAAACGAAACAAGTTAATAATTTAAACAAATCAGTGTATAGATATATTAATATAATGACATACCTTTGCTCCTTGAGCAACTGCATCCACTGGGCCTTCAGCTCGGCCATTTTGCCCGCCTCGCCGCCATACTCTTCCGGCAGCATGGAGCGCGGAAAGTGACGGAACGGTGACTCTGCCCCGGGCAAATGGAAGTGGATCAGCTTAAAGACTTCGCTCTTAATAAACGGCTTGACCACAGCCATCACCTTATCCACAAATGAGGGGCAGTTGAGTACATGGATCTCCTTGAGTCGCACAGGATGCGCCTCCTGAACGAACTTCATGTAGACGCGCAAGGCTCCGAGTGCCGTTTTGGTCAGATGGCGCAACGTATAGCCGGCCATATCGAAAATGGGTATCTCACCCTCCGACAAACGCCCCTCGTTCTCTGTGGCAAAACGGCAGTCGGCCACCATGAAGAACACCTTGATTCCGGCCGTAAAGTTAAACTAAAAAATACATATTTCGATAAATATTTCGATAACAAAAATGTCCAAATAAACTGGGTCCCGTAGGTGTTATTTTTACCTTATCCGGATCGAAGTCGACGAGGCGGTAAAAGAGCAGCTTGTCGTTCTCGGGGGTCAGGCCGGGCAACGGCACCAGATCCCTGCAAGCAAAAAAAAACAAAGAAGAGGGTTAACATACATATATAAATGTCAGGGAATGGGGACCGAACCCAAACCGGTTAAAGCCCGGCCGAAATCGCCAAAGCCATTGCACTCTCTGTGCACACACTGAACGAAAAAAAAACCACAGTTCAGGGTGCAGTTGAAATTCCCCAAAGCTTGCGAAATCTAAACAAGGTGCAACATCCAGAGTTTCAATTGCTAATTTTGCATTGCAACTTTGAGCCCATTAATATGTAATTATTAGGTAGTTGCTATCTTTCAACTTGGTCACCGAGAAACCCCTTAATTGGCCCACAATAATATCTCTTTTTAAAACTGTAACCATACATTATCTGATTCTTTGTCTCTAATTTATTATCTGGCCAAGAAAAGGGGGTGTTACCATCTAACAAGTTAGCTCCCTGCCTGATTTTTTGTGTAGCTAAATTTCAAATGTATTTTTTGTGTGTCTTTCTAAATATTTTAGCTATATACGCTTGAAAACCCGTCAAGCTTGTTAATAATAATTACAAGTCTTTAATTTATTAACGTAAAACGTGAGTGTGTTTTCTTTCGTTGGCCATAAACAACAAAAAAACACTAAAGCAATAATAACTGACAGCAAATGAAGGCTTAAATCTTTCATTTAGTTGTTGTTGTTTTTACTACGGTTGGGCGGTTTTTAAATGTTTTACTATAAGATTTAGCCAATTAAAACTTCAAACAAAGGTCGAATTGCTTTAATTGTTTCTACTTTGTGGGATAATTTACACTCATTTTATAAGGGATAAGATCTAAGCATTTCAACTCATATTTAGGTAAAAGGAATTTAATTTGGAATATTACTATTTTTTCTAGTTCTTTTATATTTATTTTTCGAGTCCAGCACTTTAATATTATTTTAATTTAATTTCTGTGAGTATATTTGGTGACTACATATACGAAGTATATGGTATATGTAGATTTATTCTATTTCATATTTTTTTTGCTTTATAATGTCACAGAATTCAAACTTGGGAATTTCTAGGGCACTCTTTGCAACAACTTTGGATTCTCTTCTTGTATATTTTCAATTCTAAACAAATTCTTAACAAGCCAGCAAGGATATCACTTAACCTAACATCAAATTCACTTAGTTAGGTTCTCAGTTCTCAACTTACGCCACTTGCAACAGCTGCTGGGAGCTGGCATCCAAGGGATCCCGGTCAATGAAGATATTCGCATGCTTGTTCCGCAGTCCATAGTTGTGCTCGATGAGACGCTGGGCGGCGGACAGATCGCCGCGCGTCGTGTGCAGAAAGCGGCGCAGCAGCAGGCAGGCTACGGAGGAATCAAAGGGAGGTAATGTGGGAATTGCTATGATTACAGGTACGAATACAGGTAAGAAAACGAATACGAATACGTATGCGAGTGTATGAAAAGAGTAGATGTGCTGTGGTTATGCAACCGGCTGCATTTTACTCGCATCTTGTGCAGGCAATTGACCCACTCACTAACCTGAGTTAGGTGACAGGTAAAAAGAAAAATAACTACAAGAATTTCATTAAATTTTAAATTGGCAAAACGAACAGTAAGTTATTTTTTGTTATGAAAAATGTAAAGCCAAATTAGGCAAGATTTTAGTACCAGTAAGAAAGAGGAGTATCACCTCGTTTAATGATTATAATTGTTCTTTATATGCCAGGAATTTGCAAAGGTTATGGCTACAGTATACCATGAATATATTTTAGTCTCTATTATGTGACACCATTCAAGATATTTATGGGTTATTTTTCGCAAAAAGAAAAGAGGTCAATACTCGTTTGCAATTTATATTGATAATATGCGAAATCTGCACATATTTTGCAACTCCGTGTCGCTTGTGCCAATTTTTTTTGCAAAAGTATGCAAATATCAGTTCGCATAATATGCAACCATAAATAAATTATTCATTGCGGTCGGTTTATAGGTGAACTTTTATATGTAGCATATTTTTTCTCCTTATATGGGCATCCTATATATCATTTACATATAATATATATTGCCTTTAAAAGGATATTACTATATTGCTTCTTTTAAAACCAACACAAATAAAACTTCCTTGAGCTGCACTCAAAAAAAAAATAGGTTGATTTTACGCACATATATTCGGCGGCAACTGGGGCTGCGCTTTGGTCCACTCCTGCAACTCCAGGACCCTCTTGGCCAGTAACTGATCGTCGGCCTTCTCGTTTATGTGCACCATTTTGCCGGCGGCCTCAAGAACTATCGCACTATCGAACTATCGAAATATCGGGCTTCCGCGAGTAAGCGAGATAGCAAGAGAGAGAGAGAGCCTGTGGAGAGCGCGTCTGTGCGACGCTAATTCGCGACTGCAACTGATTGGGCTTTTTTGGCTTTTCGTCAAGTCGGCTCTGGCTGTGGCTCTGGCTTTCTGCCGGCTTCGCTGCCCGCTGTCGCAGCTGGCATCGCAAATAATAATCCAAGTGCTGGAATAATGGAAGCCATGCGATCAGTGGAAGTGCAAATGTAACTGTACAGCTCCTCAACAGATGTGTGGGCTTGCGGTTATTGTTGTTTTCATTTCTCTCCTTTTCCTCATTCTCTTTTCATCCTTTTCCCACCGCCAGCTTGAAATAGAGAAAAATAAAAGTTGTACAAACAATTATCATCTCTATACATGGAAAAATGTTGCCTCTATCAAAAATACATTAAAATTTCGACCAGGAAACTCAAAACAAAGTTGAACTAATTAAAAAACAATAATTAAAGCAAGTTTGTAGTTTTTTAATTGGTTTACTTGTTCTTAAATTATTTTAGATTTGTGACTTCCCAATTTTGAAGTCGAATTCAACAGTTTTATTTGTTAACCAATTTGTTTTCTTTTTTTACTAACTTAACCCATTGATCTAGATTACTTTCACTAATGTATGCTAATTTTTCTGCACGTAAAGAAATGCAAAACTATTTATAAGACGGAAACAGAGATATTTAAATCCTTATCTGTCGGTTAATTAAGATTTACAGTCGTAGAAAAATCCTAAAACCAGCGAAAATCCGGAATATGTGTAGTTTCCTTCATCAGTATCCCAAAGCTGATTGACTTTACAATTAAAATCTTTGCATTATGTTAATTTCCAACCATAACTAACCATTTTTAGCTGTAGCATGAAATCCCAATTATTTTTTAAAACTATTTGTAATTGATATACATATTAAAATAAATTGAATTTAAATTATAATCATTTTTTGGACTGACTGTTTCGGTGTTGTGCAATTTTTCCATACACCTATACTTTGTACATTGTTGACATTTCTGTGTCAGAAGGTCAAAAGCCGGAGGTGTGCGTGTGTGTGTGTGTGTGTGCGGTGCTGTGCATGATTTTTGCGTGTGTGTATATTGCGTGGGTGCGCTGCTGCTGTGCGGTTTTTCCGGCTGCTACACGGCTACAACGGCTTTCCACGTCGGTCGTGGCCATTAATTTGTTTTGGTCGGCTATTTGTTACCCTTTTGTTTTTGTGGCAGGCATTTGTTTATGTTTACTTAATACGCCTTTTATTAATAGTTTTTAAGTAGCTTAAATAGGAAATAAAACAATATACTAAAAGTTAGTGGCAAAAATCTCATGTCAATTCTTTAGAGATTTCAAGTTTAGTTTAATATTAACTGTATTATTATAGTGTATTTAAGTATTCGTTGAATCTCTTAATTTTCTTTTATTTTGTGTGGTTGTTATAGTCGTCGTTTCTTGTTCGGTTCGGTTTCGTTTCCAGCTCTTTTTTTTATCGCGACATTGGCAAACAATTTTCGGCAAGTCGAGGCGAAGTCGTAGTCGTAGTCATAGTCGCCGCTCCACTTGTTATGCTGGCTATGCTACCGCTTTCGTACGTGTTTCGCAAGTTAAACTATTTACAACACAACAGCAACAACATAAACATAAACTAAAACAAAAAACTGTCAACAGAGAGACGAGAAGCAGAAGCAGGCGGCGAAAGCGAAGCCCGCCGCCGCCTTACATTTCCAGTTGGCAGAGAACCAAGACAGAAAACTGAAACTGCGACAGCGATCGTATTGCCCATACACCTTACAGTCCAACATCACAGAGATCGAGTTTCTATAATATAAATATATATATTTAGGAGGCAAACTTGTGTATAAAACAGAGGTGGCCAAAGCCCAGACTGAAGAGTCAGGAAATTCATTACAATTAATTAATTTTGTCTTAATCTAGCGGTTTTTTTAGAGTTAAGTAGCTACTTTTTTAGTCATAGCTTTTTTTGGCTTATTATAAATAATGTTAGCTATTTTCCCCTCAAATCCTAGCTTTAGTTTTTAAAAACTTATTTAGCTAAGAGCCTTTCAAAAAATATCTTTTATTAATAAAGTTACTTCGCATTATTGTTAAGAATTATATACATATCTTACAAATTGTTTAAATATTATTTCTTTAGCTTCAATTTATATTTAAAAACATGTATTTCCCGTAATATTACCCATGGAAATTGATCATACGACACGTGAAACAAGTCAATTATCATTTGGTGTTCGAGTTAGTCAGGCTCGACTGTAACCACTTGGCTGCCAATTTTTAATGCAGCTGTAAAACTTATTAAGCCCGAAAGCAAACGCAGCGAAAAATAAAAAACACGCAAAGAAACCCCTTCCCTCCTCCCCCTAAAAGACACCACACTTTTGATGGCTGCTTGGCCTTGAAAATGGAACTTGGCCGGGGCGGCGGCCAACACTTCCATAAAACAAAGGCCCCAAGACAGAGTTTGAAAAAAAAAACAAAGTGCTAACTGCCAAATTAAAATGTTTAAGAAAAAACTATGGTAAATGTTAGTTCAACTCGTATTTTATGTGGATTTGAGTATGGGAATTATGGTCATGTGAATGTGATGGCTTGTTCTTGGCACTTTGACTGCGACCTTAGCGTTGCATTAGCTCCAACAGGGAAATATGTATATAGTAAGTAGTTTTTATTATAATTATGTACGATCCAAGACTTATAACAAATATATCCAAGGTTTTCTCTAGTGGAATCTTTTCCTAGTTGCTAGCTCTAGGCAGCATTAATCGTGAATCAGTAATTAAAACCTTCCTTCTGAAAGTAGAAAGTTGCTTAAAACAACAAAGAAAGTAAGTGTATTTAAGCTCTCTTTTTTTATAAAATAATATCATCTTTATTTGTTATTTGTAAGCCTTGAATTGAGGGTTTGTTTTATACTTTTAATAGAATTAAATCTGTAAATATGTGAAAACATCGGCGGTCTACAAACAAGACTTGGAAGTCTGGAAACCGCACAAAGTGCATTAATGCCTGGGCACTCTGCTATTTGCCAACTTTGCTTGCATCATTTGGCTAAATCAATTAGCCAGAATATGCGCACACTCTCGGCTAATTATGGCCACTGACAGACGGCATCATCATTGCGCGCAAAACGAATTGGCGGTTACAAAAGTCGTCATGCAAATTATTGCACATTTCGGTCAAAGTAAAGAATGATAAGTGCATTATGCAGCCGAGGTACAAAAAAACGAAAAGGAAAACTCACTCTGCTGAATTCCCTCAAAAACACAAACTAACGATCGTTAGCAATGCTGTAACAACACACAATCATTATTCTGGGGAGCCCTTCAGTTTTGTAATTTGGATTTTGAAACTATTGTTTAATTTTGATTAGAATTGCCAGCATGCACTTAATACATATGTATACCTAATAAGCATAAATATTTCGACATTAATCATGATTAATCATAATCATTTGTGATTTATTTATTTATTTACAAGCACTGTTTAAATACAGTAGAAGTTTAGGTTTTATTTAGAGCAACAGTTGACAAAATTAAAGACAATTTACTTGTTAATCATCTTCAAATTCTGCAAGTGCGAGCGCTCAACCGAATCGCTTTTTGTTACTTGATGTTTATGGTTAATATTTCAAGCTTATAGCCTTGTTAAAAATTAAAGAACACTTCCTTGTAGCTAGTCTTTGCACTCTCCATGTGCAGAGAGCTCAACCGAATCGCATAAAACTCTTTAATAGGGTATTTAAGGAAAGAGTGTAAACAGAATAGCTCAACTGAGAATATTCAAACAATGAAAGAGTGTTTTTATGTTAGTTACGAGTTATTATTTCTGGTGATGTTAGTCAAATGATAAAAACAATATAAAAGAGATATTTCAAATAAAATTTAAAAATAAAAGGTAATGAATAATTGTTGTAATTATATTAAAGATTAGTATAGTAAGATAAATATAGTGTATTTGTGATTATTATATTTGTGACTAGCCCCATTCCCGTTCCCTCTTCCTTGCCTAGTTTTAGGCAGAATATAAAATCCTTTTTTATATTTATTTTCTGGCCTCATAATTTTCTTTTATTTGTCGATACAAAAATCGATTTAAAATACTCAACATTGGCGAACGATCTTAGCTACACTTAGCTTACTTAAACAAGAGGAAGGTTTAACATAATGAACAACGATCAGTTAAGCTGAATCCACTTTGGCAGTGGAGCCTGTAGTTAATCCTACGTTTTGTATGTACAACGTGGCAACGGAGCATCACCTGCTGCTCCGCCTGTTCTTTGGACTGTTGGCCGTGGCCCCACCATTGCCATTCACCGATCCCCGCAGCTGCTTCAGTTCGGAGCGTGTGGCCGCCTTGATCGTCTGCACCTGCTGACGCACCGAGGCGCTCTTGTAGGTGATCGGTGGTTCGGTAGAGTTGGAACTGGAATTGGGACTGGAGCTACTGCCGGCGGCCTCCTTCTGCTCGAACAGATCACTGACCTCCACCATGCGCGGCTTAAAGAACATATTCGGCCGAATGACAGCCTTCTCCGGCTGCTTGAACAGATTCAGCAGACCCCAGGACATCTCCTGCCGTTCGTTGTGGCCTTCGCAAGTCTCCGGCGTTAGCGAGGCATTCTCCACCTCCGACTCCAGCACCCAGGCAGCATTCCTCACCTCAATCCGCAGCCTTTCACACTCCTCGAGACTGACATTCTTGCTGACATTGAGCAGCTGCTCCAGCGGATTCACAATGTACATGGCCGAGTGATCCGGCTTGGACAGTGCCCGGCCCTCGTTCAGCGAGATGGCTCGATTGTGGAAATCAAATTGCGAGTAAAACTCAAAGAACTGCAATAGCAGCTCGCTCAGCGAACTCTGATTGCGACTCCGGAACGCCAGCCGTTCCATATCCCGCACAAAGGTACAATTGATGCCATCCTCGGTGATCCGCAGGTCCGTCGGCTCGGCCGCCTTCGTCAGGGCCGATATGGTGGGCAGAATGGGCTGGCGCAGCTGCTGCAGAAAGAACATAACCAGGCAGGTGAGCGAGAAGTTGCTGATCCAGCGTCCGGGCGATGGGTTCGTCAGTCCGCAGGCCTGTGCCCAACGACGGATGCTAAAGGTCAGAGGACGGACGCGTACATCCAGCTCCCCGAACATGTACAGCAGCTCCGACATATAGAAGCCGGTGCTGGAAAGATAGAAAGAAATATAAAAGCCTTAATGGGATGTTCAGCACGGCATTAGTTCATTTTCTAAACCTAACAAGCACGTGCTTGGTGAATAATTAAGAGCGTAGTGTATCCAAAAAAATAGATAGAAAAGATTAACTCCATTCATGGCTAGAACTGACCCACCCCCACCATCACTAGGGCCGGATATGAGTGCAGGGCGAAGAGCTTATCATTGGAGTGAATCATGGCCATTGGCATGCCCGCGGGAGAGCACTGATTCACCTGTTCTCTCCCCCACTGAGAGAAATATGTACACGGCATTTGGCAATCGTCGTCGCCGCCACAACCTGCGGCTATCTTATCTTATCGAGCTGGGCAAAAGCTTTCTTATCTAACGCTTCCAACTGGGTCTGGCCTGGCCTGGATGTTGTCACCGTTGCGTATCTCAAAACGATTCCAACGAACGAAGCCAACGGATCTCTCGAAGAGTGTTTCCTACTTTTTTTTTTCTGGTTTTAAAAACAAGGTGAATTTTACACAAGAAATCTGGAGTTTAAAGTGAAAGAAGAAAACCTATTCATTCTATTTTTTGCAAGTGATTTCTAAGATTTAAAAGTGTTATTTACTAATTATTAATATTGTGGCAAAGGAAAACCACACCCAAAGATATATTAAGAGTGAAAGCAAATACTTGTTTTAGATGGAAAGTGATTCTAGACTGGGCTTTGGAGTTAAATATATTTATCTAATGATAAAACCCTATATTATCCTCAAAAGAATCTTTAAGGAATCTTTAAAAAATACCTATTTGTGAAGTTGCTAGTTTCTCTTGGGTGTTGCAATTGCTCGAAGGCATTAATCACCTTTAGTGCGTGGCTCTGATAACGTTTATTTGCTAAACACACACAGGGCCGATAAGTCCGAGAGAGAGAGTGTATATGAGAGCGGGTGAGAGATACAGTTGAGCAGGTGAAACAGGTGAAGAGACAATAACCATGTTAAGGCCTAACCAACATTGTGATTAATAAAGGCGGCCAGGCCAGGCCAGGCCAGGGTGAGCTTTTCGATGTGTGTGACTCAGGAAGGCAGGAATGGGGATTAGTTTGATGACTAGTATTCCGGCCAAGAAGGGAGGCTCCTTCAGCTAGGTTTCTAAGGTTTCTTTGGGGATTCTTTGGAGGATATTAGAGGGATTTTATCATTATCCATTCTTTTTATCTCGCAACATTCACCAATCTTATTCTCCTTTATTTTTCCAGTCTTTTCTGAATCATGGGCATCGGCTATGGCACCGCCGACGAGCAGCTGGAGAAGCAGATTGGCTGCGTCAAGTACACCCTCTTCTGCTTCAACATCGTTGCCTGGATGCTGGCCACGGCTCTGTTTGCCCTCTCTGTGTGGCTGCGGGCTGAGCCCGGTTTCAACGATTGGCTACGCATCCTGGAGGCGCAATCCTTTTACATTGGCGTCTATGTACTTATTGGCATCAGCATCATCATGATGGCCGTCAGCTTCTTGGGCTGCCTGAGTGCCTTGATGGAGAACACACTGGCCCTGTTCGTATTTGTGGGCACCCAAATCTTTGGTTTTATTGCCACTGTGGCTGGATCGGCGGTCCTGATGCAATTTAGTACGATGAACTCCAGCCTGCAGCCGCTGTTGAATACGTCGCTGCGTGGATTTGTGTCCACATCGGAGTATACTTATTCCAACTATGTGCTGACCATGATCCAGGAGAATATTGGCTGCTGCGGTGCTAGTGGCCCGTGGGATTATCTGGACTTGCGTCAGCCCCTGCCCAGTTCGTGTCGGGACACTGTCAGCGGCAATGCCTTCTTTAATGGCTGCGTGGATGAGCTGACCTGGTTCTTTGAGGGTAAAACTGGATGGATTGTGGCCCTGGCCATGACCCTGGGACTGCTCAATGTTATCTGTGCGGTGATGAGCTTCGTCTTGGTGCAGGCGGTCAAGAAGGAGGAGGAGCAGGCCAGTAACTATCGTCGCTAAAGTGGCGAGTGACGAGTGACGAGTAACGAGTGCCTAGTTAGCTTAAGTTAGTAGAGATACGACAACGACAAAAAGACCCTTCGATAGATATAAGAATTCACACCCAATTCGAACAATAAGTACAATAAAGATTGCGACCTCCACCCAAGAATCTTGTTTTTTTAATCGCAAAAAACCTCCACCAATGGGATAAGACCTAGAAGGACAAACGGACAAACTATTCCAGTTGGTTTAATGGTAAAATAATCAAGAAAAGGACTTTAGAAAGTAACCTGATAGTTATCTCAAGTATGCAGACCCCATAACTGGCTTTTAATGTCTAGATCAGTTCGCCTGGTGATGCTGAGGCAAGAAAAAGACTTTAGTATGTAACCTTGTAGTTATTGCAAGTATGTAGACCCCAAGGACTGTCTTTTAATGTCTAGATCAGCTCGCCTGGTGATGCTGAGGCAAGTATATGCCCAAAAATGCCTTCCTTCTGCTCTCTAAATAATTTTAATATAAAAAAACCCATCAAAGAGGGCTCCCACTCACTGATTTCTCAAACTCAGCCCTAGAACTTGGCTAGATCTATTCGTCTGCTGATGTTTAGTCAGGAAGACAACCAACTAGAAGATCAGAGATGCCCCGCATCTGATCTCTTTATCATTATAACAATAATAGAGCCCGAAACAGCGATCCTACTCACAGGTTGCTCATGCTCAAATCAATCTCCAGATCCAGATGCTCGTGATGGTACTTGATGATGGGCACTCGTGCCTGCAGGATGCGCCGCACGTGGCACACGCCCGGCAGGAACAGATGCAGCATGTCACCAAAGCATTCCATGTGTCGCTGCGTCTGCGATCGGCCGTTGCTCAGATTCTCCTTGGTATGGTACACCAATCGCGATGGCTCTGCCGGCACACTCCGGCCGCTCGTGTCATTGTCAAAGCGCAGAATCAGATCCAGATCGCAGCCCATCTTGCCGAAACCATTGACCGAGGAGCCAAAGGGCAATGCCTGAGCGGTGGGAAACATGCCGGCAATGGCCTGCTGCACCTGCAGGGCGGCCAAAAAGCGCAGACGCACGCCCAGCTCGTTCAGGCGCGAGTGCTGATGAAGGAGCTGCACCTGCTCCTCGATGTCGCTGGCGCCGCGCAGCACGGTTAGCAGCTGGTCCTGATCCACCGGCCGATTGCCATCAATGGAGAGCAGGGCAGTAGCGGTGGGCATGGCACCTGATGCTGACGCCAGCTTGGGGCCACGCCGCGTACCCGCCGACGCTGCGGTGGCTGCCGCCGCACGGAACCAGAGGAAGGGCGAGCGGACAGGAACGCCACTAAGGTCGCCATTGGTAACGCCCGCATCGATGGCGGCCGCTGCCTCATCGACAGTGGCATACTCGAGCAGGACATAGTGTAGCGCCTCGTCCTGGCGCACGCAATAGTGATGGGCGCCCAGAATGGAGCCAAACCGACTGCAATAGTTATACAACTCCGAGTACGACTTCTCGGAGCTCACCTGGACGACGATGCTGCGCTGTGCCTGTCGCTGCTGCTGCCCAATGAACTCCTCATAACTTGGCCTGCCTGTGGACAGCGAAAAGCAGAGATGTAGAGGCTTTGGAAAGGTGTCCAGGAATCCCCAAGAGAGAGTCGGTGCCGCCACTCACCTGCATTCCGGCTGACAGACGCCGGAGCGCTGCAATACGTGCGCCACAGCTGGAGGTGATGGGTGCGGCGCACAAGACTGTTCATGGCGGGTGAGGGTTGCCGTTGCAGGTGCTGCGAAGTCTTTCGCACCAGCTCCTGTCCACTAAATAATAATAATAATATTATTATTCCGATTGCACTCGGTGGCGCTCGTTTTTGAGGTTATGGTGAGAAACTATCGATGCAGCCCTGGTTGCGGGTCAGATTATAAAAGATATAGAATTAAATCAAAAGAAGTCGGAGAGAATAGGCATGTGGACCATGTAAACGGCATTTTAGAGGGACTTCCATTCAGAAAAATAGCTACAGCAAGAGCAGTAAAAATATTGGAATATGTTTATCGAATGCTCTGGCCCTGACCATTATCGATTGCTGCATAGTTGGCGGGAAAATTAAAAAAGACCATACATGTTTGTATTACAGATTTCGAATTTATTGTTTTATTATTGTTATTGTTATTACATGCTGGTTCTGAATTAGGCTACATTACAGTACAAAAAGGGAACGTGATCTCGAAATATACATATAATATCGAACTCTCTTTGTGTTTATTTATTGTTGAATTCAACATTTGTATATAAATCAAGATATATCATATATTTGTTGTACATATGAGTATATATACAGGTATTGGGTGCATATAGAGTGCGATTATAGCAGAGTTACGGTTTATAGAGCCCAATTCCACACTGGCAAATGTACATTTTGTACTTTTATGTAATAAAGGAGAACCTAAAATATATTTTAATTAAAATAATACTGCCGCTCAATAAATATACCAAAAAAGCCAAATTAATACTATTTCTTACTTCGAAATATTGAACAATGCGGTATTTTTCATACTAGATATACTTAACATTTGTTTTAAATTTACATTTCATCTTTATAAAAGCGAAACTAAGATACCTTTTGGATAAACAAAGCTTGGACTCAAGTCAAAGTAGTTAATACACAAGTTTATATACTTTAAGACACATTAAAATATAGAACAAATCGAGTATTTTCAATCCAGTATGCAAAATCCGGTTAGTATTTGTTTAACATTCTTTCTAAAAGAACATTTCTTCTTTATAAAAGCGAAACTAAGATACATTTTGGATAAGCAACGCTTGGAACCAAGTCAAAATAGTTAATACACAAGTTTATATACTTTAAGACACATAAAAATAATGAACAACTCGAGTATTTTGTATCCAGTATGGAAAATCCAGTAGGTATTTGCTTAACATTCTTTCTAAATGTAAATTTCTGTAAGAAAAAGCAAGGTTTTTGGAATGAGAAAGTATGTGGCAATGGAATCGGGCTAATAAATATTTATTGTTGTTGGGAAACATATCGGTATATTGATATTCTGATATATTATCAACATCCCTACTAGTACAAGGTTACACATCTTAGATTTAGGTGTTACGTGTTAACAATTTTATTGGATTTGTGTGCTTCTCTCTGTGTTTGTGTGTGTGTGTTTGTGTGCGCCAAAATCGAGTTTTGATTTTCCTTCTTTTCTTCTCTCATTTTTTTGTTTTGTTTTTTTGGTTCACTTATTATCTCAGTATCACATGGAAACATACATATATCCATATTTAGCAACAATTTACACACGCTTTCTCTCGCTCTCTCCATCAAAGAAGGAACAACACATTCGAAAGCAAAGCCAAAAACTTAAAATTACAACTAAATAGATAGTAGAATGCTCTGAGCTTGGTGCCTGCTGTGTTTAGGTTGTGCGGTGTGTGTGTGTGTTTGTTGTGTGTTTGTTTGCGGAAAGGCGGACGGGGGGCGGTGGTAAATGCCAGGACTTGGAACATGCAACTGCGGTCTAAATAATAAAATCAGCCAATCAGCTTTTACATTAAAAATTACACTACACTTTTTTACTTTAAAAGGTTCTACATAGTTTAAACAAACAAAAAACACACACAATTTACAATTGATTGAGTTCTTTATCTTTGAGAACATTTATCACTCTCTAATCAAATCAGAAATGGAATTATCTTATCTGTGGGAAAAACTCCGAACAAATTAAAATGAGTCACAAGGCTCGGACCGCAGCTGCTGTCGCTTATCCTTTAGCTTATCCTTATAGTTAGATATACAAAACATACAATATCGAATATTCATGTCTAGCATATATAGGTTTTTAGTTTTAGTTTTTTAGTTTTTTAGTTTAGTATTCCTTCACTTTCTTTTTGCTTTTTCCTCTCTTTTGCACGCCTCGAACTCTATTGCTTGCAACGATCTTTGGTTCCCCTTTAGATATCATCGATGAGTCGTCCTTCGATCACCGACGAATGATGATAGTTGGGACGCGGCCGGAAGTCCTCATTCTGTTCGTTTAGCTGCGTGGGCGATAGATCCACGCCCGGGCACGAGGGCGTCACCACAATCTGTTCGTACTCGTGCATTCGCTTGCTGTCGTTGAAAAAGAGCGAGATGGAAATGGAGGTGGCAAGGATGTGACAAAAGTAAACCCAGAGGAATGTTTAGGACTCACCCAAAGCATCGGAAAACAATGCTCTTGAGCCAGGCAAAGAAGTTAAACTCGGCGGTAAGGCCGGGCTTGACGGCCGGATTGGCGGTGCCCACATAGAACCAAACGACGAACACGACCAGGAAGCAGGTGAGGGCATAGTACCAGTTAACCAGCAGCATTACCAGCAGCTTGGTGAAGGCCTGTCGCGTAAAAGAAGGTTAAAATCCTGCACAAAATACTTCAATTACTTCCAACTCACCCCCAGCAGCGAGGCCCAGCGATTGCAGTAGCCGGAATACCAGTTTTTCGTCTTTGAATGAATGGGCGGACGTATGGGCGCTATAGGTTCCACTTCATTGTCACCGCTGCCCTGCTCCTGCTCGTTGCCCGTTGCCTGATCCAAAGTGTTGGTGGTGGTGGTGCTGATGATGGCATCATCGCCGCCCATCTGCCGCGCATTGCCCGTGCTCGTGCTCGGTCCCTCTCTCTCTCCCTCGCTCCTGCTAAACTCCAGCGGCACCGCCTGATGCATGGGCGAATTCTGTGGACTCTGCAAGTTCTTGTGGCGCACACGATCGGGAAAAAGTAAATCCAGATCATTGCCACCATCGGAGACACTGCCATAGCGACGCGTCTCATAGCTGGGACTTGAGGCCTGAATGCGGAAACGTTCCTCGCGCTGCTCCTGTATATCAAAGGTCTGGGCGAGCGCAAAATAAGCATAATCGATGCAGGCATAGGTCAGCAGGAATGGCATCGTCACAATGGGGGCCAGGAAGTTAATGTCCCCGACAATGATGAAGGTGACGGTGACCAAGGCCACAATGGCCATGGCATACAAAGGCACTTTGTTGGGTCCACGCTGGCAGCAGAGATTTCATTATTATTTCTACATTTAAATTGCATTTATATAGGGAAAACTCACCCCCTTGCCCAGGACATCGATGCCTGGTATAACGCTCTCCTTGGCTATGCTCTGGAGAACGCGCGGCGTGCCATACATGGCGCCCAGACACGACGACATGCTGGACACATAGATGCCGGCGAGTAGAAGGAAATGCACGGCCGACACCTTTACAGAGATCATGAAATCCGTATAAAGAATAGGTCGCTGGCAGGTGGCGCCCAAAAACAGGACAAATACCAAATAAAGGAAGGTCCTACAAGGCAGAAAAGAAGTAAATACAGGTAAGTAGGCTTTCGATGCCAAGAGGAGACTCCTTACGAGGTGCCAAAGGCCGCCAAAGTGCCATTGGGTATGTCCGTTGAGGGTGCACGCAAATCGCCGCTCATATTAATGCCCGACAGCACACCGGTGACGGTGGGAAAGAAGACGCCAAAGACACGAAACCAGGAATAACCATCTTCATATTTTGGCCATAGATTCTCCACGAAATTGCCCCTCACCCAGCCATCGACGCCGTTCTCTGTAACACATAGTTTGTATGTAGAAATAACTCGAACTCCTTTGAAGGAATCTGTATCCCTTTTACTCACTGCTGTCCTCGGTGATGAAGCTGCCCACCATAAAGTCCAGCGCCGATATCAGCAGTATCATCAACAGTATAAACTGCAGCTTGATCACCCACTTGACGCCGGCCACATTGATGCAGCCAAGCAGTAACACTGCCGCCGTGGCAAAGCCCCTTATGGCCCACTTGTTGCCTTCGAGACCCACCAACCCAGCCATTGACTCACCGAAACCCATCACATTTAAAGCACAGCCCACGGCCTGGCCAAAGCAATACAGCAGACCCAAGGCCCCGCCAAAACGGGAGCCCAATGTGTGGGCAATAAGAAAGTAAACGCCGCCGCTTTCAACGCGACACCGTTCGCAAATGCCAATGGCCGATAGGACACTAACCAAAGCTATTACAACCGTGCAGAAAATGATTAAAACGGCATTGACGATGCCCGCCTGGGCCACAATCCAGCCGGAACGCAGGAAAACAATGACGCCGAATACGTTGATCAGACAGGAGGTGAAGACGCCGTCCCAGGTGCCAAATAGCACCGGTTGCGAGATAAAGAAGTTCGATCGCCACCTGTTGAGGGATATAATTAGAATTCTGGCTTCTTTTGGGGCCATCTTGGGAGAGCTGCTCCTCTCCTCCTCTGACACACACTCACCAAGGCTTATCGCCCTGCTCGCCTGCAAATATCTCGTTCGCACCGGACGCATGATGTCCACCGGCCGCATATGTATATTCATTACCCAAATCAACGAAGCCGCCGGTATTGTTGTTGGTCCTCTGACGGAAGCTGGCCACTGCCACCTCGCCATCATCGTCGTCGCCGCCAAGGCCGAAACGTTGCCAATCCACGGTGCGTCGGCTACCGTCAGCAGCAGTAGCAGCAGCGCCGCCGCCGCCGCCGTTATTACTCATCTTGATTTCTCCGCTTTTGCACCGCTTTCCCCCGCGCCTTTTGCGATCGTGTTCTCTCTGCAATCTCTGCGTTCGTTCTTTTTGGTTGTCGTAGCTTTTGTTTGCTTGCTCTAGGCTTGCCTGGCTGACGGCGGGGCTTATCTATGCGTCTATTCCGGCGTAATCGCGGCAATTAACTGATTGGTTATTTGGTTTCTATTGGCGTTCCTATGTTTTTCGGCACCCACAAAACCCGACACATCCATCCATCCACGCAGGCAGGCGGGCAGGCGGGGGCAGGCAGTCAGTCAGGCGGTCAGTCAGTTGGCCTCAGGCGGGCCTCTGGCTTACTGGCTGCTGGCGCTCATCATTGTTTAGGTCGGTAAATTTGTAAAAACTTGAATAAAAACACTTTCTCATTTGTAAACTAATAAGCAAGTCGTCATCGATGACGATAATCGATGACGGGCCGATAGACGATAGGCGGTTAGGTCGATGGGCGATTGGCCTAGGCAATCGGCGGGCTGCCAGATCAAGTTGCCGGCATGTTTGAATTTAGTGCGGCAACTAACTAACTTTTTCAATAAATATCTCCTTTATTAAAATTATGTTGTATTTAAAGCTAGTTTATACACCAAAGAAGGAGTTAAATAAATTGGCAACCTGTTTTTGTAGCCACAAGCCTAGCTCTCTTTCTTTCAACAAGGTGGCAACGCCGTGACTCGACTGCCTTGCACGTGTAGCTGTCAGTTCTCCTTTCGCTTCGTGCCTTTGGCCTGTTCTTTAAATTCCCAAAACTTAGAGGAAAATGTCGGAGGGCCACCAGGAGGCCCGCAAGAAGACCCACAAGAAGAAGAAGATGGGGAAGAAGGTCGAAGTGAAGGCCTCCACCTCATCGCAGGCTGCCAAAGCCTCAAAAGCGGCTGCCGCCGCTGCAGCTAACGGCCCTGGCAACACCTCGGCGGAGGCCGGTATATGGAAAGATGATCGCTTCCAGCATTTGCTGGCCGATCCCCGCTTCAGGGGTGTGCCGAAGGTGCAGCGCAAGGTCAAGATCGACAAGCGTTTCCAGGGCATGTTCACCGACGACAAGTTCAAGGTGAAGTACACCGTGGACAAGTATGGACGACCGGTAAACAAGAGCAATGACGAATATCTGCGCAAGTTCTACGAGCTGGATAATAACGATGACAGCGATAGTGACAGCGACGAGAAAAAGGAGAAGCAGTCGGAAGAGGAGGAGCAGGAAGAGGAGGAGAAGGAGCAGGAGGAAGAGGATCAGGAGCAAACCGAAGAGCAGCTGGAGCGACGCGCCGAAGAGCTGGCCATTGCCGATCTCGACGCTGCCAGCGATGACAGCGACGACGAAGCGCTGCCCCAGAATTTGCGCGAACGTCTGACCAATCCGGACGTGGACTATGCCCGCGGCGAGGGCCGCCTCATGACAGACTCCTCCTCCGACGAGGATACCGATGACGAGGCGAACGAGGGCCCCGAACTGCAGATCGATCATGTGTGGGGCGAGCTGGACAACGATGCCGAGACTACCGAGGAGAGCACACGCCGTCTGGCCGTTTGCAACATGGACTGGGATCGCATTCGTGCCGATGATCTGATGGTCATGTTTGGCTCATTCCTGCCGCCCGGCGGCAGTATTCTCAGCGTTTTAATCTATCCCTCGGAGTATGGAAAGGCTCGCATGGCCGAGGAGGAGGTGAACGGCCCGAAGGAACTGGTGGAGCGACGACGCGAGCAACACTCCGACTCGGACTCTGACGAGGAGGAGCTGGTGCGCGAACAGGACAGCGATGCGGAGGAGGGCGACGACTATCACATGGAGAAGCTGCGCAAATATCAGCTTAATCGTCTTCGCTACTACTACGCCGTGGTGGAGTGCGACTCCATTGCCACCGCCGACAAGGTGTACCAGGAGTGCGATGGCATCGAGTACGAGAGCTCCGCCACGCGTGTCGACCTTCGCTTCATTCCCGACGACGTTACCTTTGATGCGGACACTCCGACTGACGAGTGCTACGACCTCCCAGACGCCAGTGCCTACAAGCCACGTCAGTTTACCACCACAGCCCTGCAGCAGGCCAAGGTGGACCTGACCTGGGACGAGACAGCGCTGGATAGACGCGAGTTGGGTGACAAGCTGTCCAGCGGTCAAGTGGACAAGCTAACGGACAAGGAGCTGCGCAAAATAGTGGCGTACAGCAGCGAAGAGGATTCCGAGGAGGATCAGGAAAAGGAAAAGGAGGAGAATGATAAGGAGGAGCCACAGGCGATAAAGAAACCGCTGAAGCTCAGCAAAAAAGAACGCATTGCCAACTACAAGAATCTGCTGGCCGACATAGTGCAGCAGGAGAAGCAGGAAAAGGAGCAAAAGTACGAGATGGAAATGTCCTGGAACATCACAGACGACGCCCCGGAGCAGAAGAAGGGGGAGCAGCAGGCCACCGCCCAACTGACGCCCATCGAGAAGGTTTTGCAGAAGCGCAGCGAGAAGAACAAGCTGCGCAAGGAGCAGCGTCGCCAAAAGCAAATCGAGGCCAAAGGCGGCGATTCCGGCAACGACAGTGATGCCTCCCTGGTGCCCGATGGCATCGATCTGAACGATGCCTACTTTGCCGAGGAGTTCGCCAACGGTGACTATGCACCGCCCAAGACCAAGAAAAATGCCAAGAACTTAAAGTCCAAGGGCAAGGCAAATGCCGCCAAGGATGACGACGAAAAGCAGAAGCAGCAGGAAAAGGAGCTGGAACTCCTACTGGACGATGGCGATGGACGTGATGAGAAGCAACACTTTAGCCTGGACAAAATCCTCAAGCAGGAGGAGCTGTCGGCCAGCGGATCCAAGCGCAAGCGCCGCCAGAAATTAAAGAAATCGAAGGGCAAGCAGCCCGAATCCGAGAAGCCCGACGACGATTTCCAGGTGAACGTGGAGGATGCACGCTTCAAGGCCGTCTACAAGTCGCACGAATTCAATATCGATCCCACGCACTCCAATTACAAGCCCACCAAGGGCATGCAGCAGATCATTGGCGAGAAGCTGAAGCGTCGCAACGAGCAGGCCGAAGGCGGCGGAGCTGCTGATGATGCTGAGCCAGCGGCACCCAAACGCACCAAGCAGCAGCTGGAGCAGAATGCCCTGGTCAAGAGTCTTAAGCGCAAGATTCAGCAGCAGGAGCAGCGTGGCCAGAAGTAGCTTATAAGGGATGTCCTTGTGGGGCGGACAATAATTAGTAAATAAATAAATAAATCTTTAACTTATGACACCGAATCTTAGAGAATCTTGCGAGTAATTGCAGTCCACACTTATCTTAGAGTTTATTTGCTTAATCCTAAACATAGTTGGTGTTAATCCTAGTACCTATAGTCGAAATACTGTCTATATAGCGCCGCTGTGATCCCCGCATCCAAATGATAGAGATCCGGCAGGCAGATGCGACGCTTCTGCTCGTAGACAATCATTAGTTCACAGATCTGCGCCCACACGGGCTCGTACAGCCGCCGGATGAGCTGGCAATCCAACTTAGGACGAACCAGCGCCTGGATAACCGACCGTAGCTGGCCAGCAGTGGCGGCCTCCGTGTCCAGGATAGCAGTAAATGGGCTAAGGCCCAGGCACAGCTCGTAGATGACCAGACCCAGTGACCAAATATCCGATTTGAAGTCCACCTTGCTCTGGCCGGGGACCATTGCCTCCGGCGACATGTACAGCGGTGTGCCCATTCCCGCCTGCAGCTGCTTGCTGGGCGCATGAATATTGGAGATGCCAAAGTCGGCAATCTTCACACGATCGCTGGCATCCAGCAACATATTCTCCGGCTTAATGTCCCGATGGATCACGCAACGGATGTGAAGATACTCCAAACCCACGACCATGTCGCAGAAGAAGCGCAACAGGCGCTTCTGTGGCACGCCGCCAGTGGTGCCTCCGCGCGGCAGGCGCTCGATCACATCACGCAAGGTGCCATTGGGCACGTATTCCATCACGATGTTGACGGTGCCGGCGTGATTGAAGGAGCGCAGGAACTGGACGATATTCGGATGACGAAGCTGCGATATGATGTACACCTCCTCCATGATGGGTCGCAGCTCGGTCTTGGGATTACGCACGATGATCCGCTTGACGCAGACCCGGCACGTTTCATCGCGCTGCTGGCAGAGGAACACCCGGCCGTAGGTTCCCTCGCCGAGGACACGCACCGCCTGCAGCTTGGAGTCGCCCAGATCCATGGCAAGATTTGTTTATTTTAGGGAAAATTATTGTTTCTTTTGTATATATCTTTTTTTTTTTGCGTTGCCTTTTACAGTTTGTACTTAGAACTCTGCGCATGCGCGCCAAGTATCGATTAATTATTAGAAGCAAAGATGCTGCGCACCTGCCTGGGGCCCTTCTCATCTAGAGAAAAAAAAGCTGAAAAAATAACCTGAATCTACTTTTTGCAAGCCCAGAGATTTTGACAATATTTATGCCATAATTTATCTAGCAAATTTGTAAATAAATTAATAGATTTAATACTTAATCTAAAAAGAATCACAGCTATGCAGGTAAAGGCTCTTAAAAACTATAATCAAAGATGATATATGTATGTTTTTGTACGTTTTACTTTTCAAACTTTAGGCAAACTTAACAGTCTCTAAAACCTTTTTTTATATTTTAATTTAAGGCATTAAAAATAATAATTTAAATATTAACACTCTTTCTGGGCCAACCTGGGCTGGTTTTAGTAAGGTAATATTTTTTTTTAATAATATTGTGCAACTCGGCAGTAGGAAACTTAAGCAATCTATCCCCTAACTAATCATAAACTTTATTTATTTAATGACTTTTATTATTACAAACATAAAACGGAAAATGGCAATTTAAAAGCTTGCGCAACTGGGCAGCATTGGTCCCGACAGAATCGATCGATTACTCTCGATATCGATTCTTATCCTTGGACGAGTTTTGAAAATTTAACAATTTCTTAGTTTTCGCCATTGGGTAAGCGGGCGCTTCCTGCTAATTGCACAGTTATATAATACTATTAATAATTAAAACTCCAGGCGAGACAAAAGCGACATGAGCAGGCCGGGTGCATGTCGGACATGGGATATACATAGCCGCCACAACATAGTCAAATATTGAAATATCCATGTGGATGCAGTGCCACGACTGGTGGCTTTATGGCTGTTATGCAAATTGCTGGGGCCGGGAAAAGCAGTTTACTTTTACTTTTCAAAATCGATTATATGTGCAGTGTGCACACACACTCAGAAATAGAGAGAGAGAGCGAGAGGTAGCGCGCCCAGAGCACACTAACCCAATAAATCGGGGGCTTTGGGCAATTTTGAATGATTTTTCGGGGCTTTTCCGCGAGCTTCCCAAGTCGGACGTTCACCCGTTGCCTGGCAAATACCTGGCCCGGTGTTACCTAATAGTGTTGTGCTGCATTTTAATTGCTCATTGCCGCCTGCCTTTGCCACCATGCCTCCTCAAATGGGATCAACTCTATCGTTTTGGAACGAACGCAAACGCAGACGCACCTTTCACCCATGCCTTGCCACAGACCCTTCACTCTCAATCTCAAATCCATCATTTATCATCGATTATTATGGGTTTGTTGCAAAATTAGCGACAGTGACAGATGGAAAGCAACGCGGAAATTATTTAGAAATCGTTGGAAATCGCTCGAATTCCAATACCGATAAATAACTAGAATTTTTGAGCATGTAAAATAGTTATAAATTCACATATCTTGGTAATTTGTTTATCATTATTTTGGCTAATAATAATAGAACGAAGTTATTTGTTATCGCTGGAATCGAATTTGATCTGGAAGGAAGCATATTAGCGATGAGCAAAATTTGATAACATTCAATTGTGACACAAGGTCTTCGCGGCATTTCTATTTATCTATTTTGTTTCTTTTATTTTTGTTTACTTGGTGGTAGTTTGTTTTTCTTTTGTGTTGTTGCCTAATTGCCTTGGACTTGCATTTGCAGCGGCGACTGACTGGTTTTGTTATTTTGGGTGGTTAACCCGTTGATTGGCAACGGGTTTTCTCCTGGCGGGCGCAGGAAACTGGCCTGGGCTTGAGGCCTTCGATGACGGTGACGGCCACTGTATATGCCGTATACGTATACGTAATCTCCGCTTTAATTGAACCACTAACGCACGCATGCATCGGGAATCGAATTTCCCAAACAATTGTGGCAGCGGCCATAAATTACAAGCAGCGGCGCCTCAGCCAGCCAGCGACTTTGACTTGAAGTTCGTTGCCGTTTCATTCCGTCGAACGGTTGCATGTTGTTGTTGTTGTTGCTGCTTGTTTGTTTTGCCACTGTTTGTTGCACGTTTCTCGTTTCACCAAGCCCAGCTGCAAGCTCTCTCAGTTGGGTATAAATCGAATCTAGTACCGAACGCAGAGCCACATTCAGCCAGCATCCGTCAAGGAGAGCGCCTCGCGTAACGAACGCCACGAATAACGATTATTTTTTTTACTGTGCCTACTGTGTTTATTGTGTTAATCATACAAAATATAATCAGAATAATAACAAACAAAGCCACAAGCAACATTCAACAACTGAACAATATGCTGAAATTCATTGTAAGCATGACAGATCGATTGGAATATACATTTGAATCGAGATCAAAGGATAACAGGATCAGGATTTGATCGAAAACATTTGTGAAATATAGGAAATCATGGAGTTTCCCTCTTTTTAAATATAGAGCTTGAATCTAGGACTCTAAAATTCAAAGAAAAATTGGAAACTTTCAGGAAAACAGTCACAAATCGTTTAGGGATAGTAATAAAATAGTTTTAGTGATTTTACACACCTTATTCTCTTTTTTTTCTCAAAGTGTGAACTTAATGATGATATTTCCATCCTGTAAATGAAATTAAACTTAATCAAAAACCGTTGGAATCTAAGTTCTCATCCAGTCTTTAAACAATTTTGCAGCTTCCCTGTCTGGTCCTGCTGGCCGCGAGTGGAGCCCTCAAGATCCACGATTATCATCACCATCAGGAGCATGATGAGTACGAACATCATGGACATGACACCGAGCACCAGCACCATGAAGAGCCCGAGCACGAGGAGACGGAGCTGCACCATGAGGTTGATCACAAGCATGCCACGTCGCATCAGAGCGTCAAGTTTCATCATTACCACGCCGTGCCCGTCTACATTAAGAAGGAGGATCAGCATTTGGTGAAGAAGCCCATCGAGATTGGTGGCACCAAGCAGAAGCTGAAGATCCTGCATCCCAAGACCGAGCACAACCACAACCATGGCCTGGTCCTGGAGAATCACAGCGAATCGCATCTGCACGAGCATGGCCACTACGAGGAGCCGGCTCACCACGAGGAGCACTACGAGCACTATTCGCACCATCACGAGTAGGATGCGATGGGAACTGGGCTCAGGGATCTGGAATCCGGCTGCGGTCCATTTTGCCAAATGTGTTTTAGGGTTTTCGTTAGCGTCTAAGGCTTTCACAACTTTTATTTTAATTTTCTTTTGTCAATAAAGCGTTCGCCTAGAGTATTATTGAAGTCGGGCCTTTTTCTTATGATCCCCGGGGTGGTGGCTCAAACATATAAATTAATATATCGATTTCTTTTTTATTTAAAAAGAGACAAATCAAACCAATCCCCACATTCCGGTTGCTCGCACAAGAAGCATGCATAGCACATTCAGTCCACGCCCAGTTCGGTTCTTTTTTTAAGTTTTTATTATAGTTACATCCAGAAAATACTTTTCAAAATAAAATAAGGAAATAAGGTTTCAATGGTCATCGTTGCATCGTTTTCTTATTTTTCTTGGTCCTAACTAGGACATTATTGTGGAATATTGATTATAGAAAAAGAAATAGATAGAGAAAAGACAAAAAAACAATGAAATAAATAAAAATGAATAAAGATAAATACAAAGAAGAAATAAAAACTAAACCGGAAGACGGAGAAACGTAAAAGAAACCACGTGCTCGTTCCTCAGGCTGGTCACACTGGACGAACATTGGAAAAAAGAATGCCTGCCAATTTATCGATAAATTTGTAGCTTTGTACTTCCTTTGAGAAAACCTAAAATAAAAATTGGAGAATTCCATGATCCCCTTAATTAGAATCGAAACGCTCTGGCTAGGCCACAAAGTAAATTCATTGTTTTATTAATAAGTTGTTTGTTTACAAAAGTTGTATAAATAGTTTTTGTTTTTTTGTTGTTTTTTTTTTAGTTTTTTTGGTTTTGTGTTGCTTTGTAAATTGTGGTTACTGGTTACTGGCAATTATTTTGGTTGTATTTTACACGTACAATTAGCAATAACTAAATGATTTGTATGCTACACTAAAATACAGTTATGCAGCGACGACTAGCAAGTTTCTCCTGCCCCACCAAATCCTCCTCACCAAGGGAGCTCCTTCTCCCTTTCTGTACAGACTCTTCTGTGGGTTGGTTTATGTTTGGTTTTTTAAGTACAATTAATTAGCTACATTGTTCTTTGGATGCGATTGGATGGGTGGGTGTATGGGGAGCAGGAACGGGATGATATATATATATATAAATATATATATATATGCATATTTATAAAAATAATACACAAGTTCACTTTACGGCTATGCATAACAATTTCTGATTTCTGGTTTCTGCTTTCTGCTTCGATTTCGCTTTAGCTTTCGTTTCATTTCTTCTCCGTTCACATTCTCTTCTTTGTTTCGTTTAAGGACTAGATTAGGAACCACATTTGTACAATTTTCGTTCTTTTTTGTTTCTCAACTTTCTTCTCCTCTGCTAATTAAGTAAGTTTTAAGTCTAAATTTTTGTTTTTTTTAAAGGTAAAATGTACAAAGTCAAGATTTTCTCCTCCTTTTTTGTTTGTGTTTTTGTTTTCATCTATTTTTGGTTGCAGCTCTCTTCTCCCCTCCTTAAAAACTAAACGCTATTAAAAAACACACTTAAAACAAATACAAAAAAAGAAAAAAAAGAAAAGGAACTAACTCTAGGACTTGTATGGTTAGGCTAGCAAATAAATAGCGGATTTTGCGGCGAGTGATTGTGTGACCTGACCAGGTCGGGGCCGGGCCAGGTCCTTTGGCAAGCATTGATATTGATGGCAAGGCGGCTACTCCTCCTGCTCCTTCTTTTTGGCACACTCAAAAACTAGGCGTAAATAAATATAGTAAATATAGTAGGTAAAAGGTAAAAGGTAAAGTTAAGTTAAGGTAAGGTGGCTGCATTAAATATGGGCTGCAAGGCATGCTTAACTACACCTAGTACTAGCACCTCCGGCTGGCTCAGGTGGCTGCTCCTGCTGCTTCCTGGCGCTTCGAGCGCTTTGCTAGCGGCGGAGATTGTGGCGATGGCGGTGGCGATGCTACACCCACCACGCCCACATCCTTGACCAAGGCATCCTGTGAGTCATCATCATCTTCGTTGGGCAACAGCAAATCCGTAAAGGCCTGGCCATCATCATCATCGTCGTCGGATTGCTCCTCCTCCTCCTCCTCCTCATCATATGACCGTTCATCATCAATGTCCACAATGGAGATGATGTCGCTGTCGCTGTTGCTTTCACTGCTGCTCCACGCGATCTCCACCGGGCCTCTGTCATCACGCTTGGCCCTGCCCCCCTTCGCTGCGGACTAGCTGCCTGAATCCTGCGTTTGCTTAACATTGGCGGTTACAGAGGCGGCGGAGGACGAGGAGGCACTAACGACGGCTGCGGCAGTGGCAGCGGCAGCCGGAGAAAGGGTACTGGCACCCGGAAAATGACACGGACACGCCGGATTCGGGACATGTCCGCCCGTCTGGCTGTTGAGCTTGCGGGTTAATGTTCGCCAATAATCGATTTGTGCTTTAATCAAATCAATATTCAGCTGCCTCTCCTCGACCTTCAGTGCGTTGATTAACTCCTGATGTTGGCTTCTCGCTGCTCCGCCTGCTCCTCCAACTCCAACTCCTCCGCCGGTGCCTGCAACATTGTTACCCAATCCGAGGCCAAGGCCAACGCCGCTACTGTTGGCACTGCTGATGCCACTGCCAGCGCTACCGCTGCCACTGCCGGATCCACTGCTGGTGTTCAAGTTGCCGCAGGGCACCGTCACCGCCAGTCCGTTGTAGCCATTGTAGCTGCCCGCCGCCCCAATAGCCACGCCGCCCGTCTTGTCCCGCGACAGTTGATGGTGATGATGAGGATGATGCGACTGCTGCTGCTGCTGCTGTTGCTGTTGCTGGTGATGATTGCCATTGAGCAGAAGCTGGACACCGTTCGAGTTGCTGTGCATTCCGGCGGAGTTATTCGTGTTGCCGTTGCCAGCGGCGTTGTTGTTGTTGTTACCCCGCTGAAGTCGCGGCAGTTGCAATGTGGGCGGTGTCCGACGACTGCTGCCGGCTGCTACCGAGGATGTGGTCGCGGACACAAAGGCAGTGGCGGCATTAATGGCCGCCTGCAGCGACTGCGGCGGATTCACAGCGGACAAGCCCAAGCCATTGAGAAGCGTATGCTGTTGGACCTGTTCCGCGGTCAGGGGAAGCACGGTGCCAGTGCCATTGGAAGCGCCGCCAATGCCGTTGCTGGACGAGATCCCTGGCGCACTAGGACCGCTACCGCTGCCATTCTGCAGCGTCTTGTTAATGTTGGCAAAGCTGCCCACCCGAATATGTCCCACCGTCTGGATGGTAATGTCCGGCTTGGGCGTCGACACATAGCTGCCGCTGGAACTTACCGACGTTTTGGTGGAGCACACGGGTGAGCTGGCGGCGGCGCGACGTATAGGATCGGTTAGGCCATTATTGCCGCCGGTCAGCGAGGAGGTGGCTCCAACGGAACCGATGCCGCCGGAGCCTACTTGCTGCTGCAGCTGGCGCAGGTCTGTGGGAAAGATGACATCGTCCTCCTCCTCCAGGCATACCTCCGGCGCCTTGGGACTCAGGCAGTCGTCGTCGTCGTCGTCGTCCAAGCAGTCCATGCCATTGTCCGTCTGCTCGTTGTCGCTGATGGTCTCCGACTTGATAACGATCACGTCCGTGTCCATGCCCTCGACGTAGAGCTAAAAGTTGGGGAAATAAGGAAATAATTTGGTTAAATTTCTGTATTTAATATAATATTTTTGATATAATATATACATATACATAAATAAATATATAATATAATAACTATACATATTGTATGTACATCAGTTATCTGCACTTTCTCTGCTGGCGCTCTGCCGACACACGCACGCTATCTAACATTCGTGCGTCTTCGGCAAAGGACTTCGGGCAAGCTCTCGGCATATGAAAGCACAGCCTTAGTGATGTGTAGCTAAATCTAGCGGTTTTTAGCGTTTTATCGGTTTTTTTTTTAGATCTAAAATAAGAGTTACAAAAAATTGGAGTTGAAACTTACGCCCACCTTGGAGTCATCATAGTCGTCAGCATGATGTCCATTCCCATGGATGCCGCCATTGCCAGGTCCTCCCAGCTTGCCGCCACCGCCGCTGCCACCGCCCGCTCCCTCCGGCGACAGCTGCTCGGCAATGTATTGGGCAACGGACTCCTGCTGCGACAACGTGTTGAGCAGATCCATGAATGAGTGATTGCTCTTGTCCTCGCCGCACAGATCCTTTTTGAGCAGAAGCTTCATGTTCTTGTAGAGCTGACGGAGCTGCTTGGCGCTGCGCTGGTGATAGACACGCGAATTGAAGTCCTTGGCTATCTGCAGCCAGACCTCGTCCTTTTTGCGATTGGACTCCGCATCGGTGCGCTTGTTCTCGATGACGTCCTTGTACTGGGCGGCATAGCTGAGCACCATGTTCCGCTCCCGCTGCGTGTACCGGGGAGTCTTCTCCATTTTCAGCCGTTTGCAAGACGTCGTGATGCTGCAAATGTAAGCGAAAGGATTAAGGATTAAAAGGATTAAAAAGGATTAAAAGCACAATTGCAAATTTGATCGATAGCTAATCGATAACTAATCGGAATTGGCAACTCCTGGAAGCGATTCCAGTTGCGTACGCTTCCTGTTCACACTTCCACCTACACTTCACACTCGATCATTCGATTTGCCACCTAGAAATGTGTTTGTGTGTGTGTTATGTTGTTGCTGTAGTTTCCGCCGTTCTTTAATTAATAAAATAATAAAAAAAAAAACAAAGCAGGCGCAATTGAGACACACACACACAGAGGGAATCATAGGCCATCGAACACACGCACAGGCAGCGAGAGAGTGATAAGCTGGCGACGCAGGCCAGGCCCGAAGCCCACCCACAATATCCTCGTGTGTGTGTGTGTGTTGCTTTACTTTTTCCAGGTTTCCAGGATCGCTTAAGTCTCTTCCTGGGCTTTTTAAAGCTGCTCTCTCTCTCTCGCTCGCGCTCTGTCAGAAAGGATGGGGAGCAACGGTTTTAACAGCAGGCTGTGGCGGCAACAACAAAAACACTGCATTAGCCCGGTGCTGAGTTGTCCCGATATCTAATCTCAAAAACTGGAGATTACCGTGAAACTCTCCCACACACACACATACCGACGAGTACAGGGACTGGAGGGAGTGTGGGGGTAAAGTAGAGGAGTACTCACGTTTTGAGGCCGCGCCAAAGCCGGCGAGCGGGCAAAAGAAAAGTGGGTGGCGATGGGCGCAACAAGAACCGAGCGACGGCGCCTGAGAGAGGAGAGAGTAGAAGTGAAGAGTCGGCGGGGCTTTGGATAGAGCGTGGAGTAGAGTGGAGACTAGAAAGAGAGAGAGAGAGAGAGCGAGCGAGCGCGAACGTACGAACGAACGCGCGACTAACTTCGCGAGCGGCGGCGATGAGGCGCAAAGCTCGACTGAATTTGAAATTCGAATTCGGGCACGCTCAGAAAGTACCGTTGGAGTGCAGCGGCGGGGCGGGCAACAATAACAACAGCAGCAGCAGCAACACTCACTCTAGGGGCAGCGGCGTCGACGTTGGCAAACAAAAATAGGAAACGGCGCAGGCGGCGCGCGAGAAGGAAGAACAAGCAGCAGCACCAGCACCAGCAGCAGCCGCAGCAGAAGAAGAACCGTAAAGGAGAGAAGAGACTGTTGCTCCAACATCCCACCTCCTGCACCTCCCATCATTCACACACACACACACAAGCCAAGCAACAGCTGGGGTCTGAATGAGTTCGACTGTTTGCAAATAAAAGCGAGCATGTGTGTGTGTGTGAGACGTAATTAAAGCTTGAAACCGAGTTTACAACAACAAACCGAGCAAAGAGGAGAAAAAGAATAAGAAGAAGCTCAAGAACACAATACTATTAAGCGCGCCAGAGTGGGAGAGTAAGAGTGAGCGAGGGGTGCTGAGCGAGGAGCTGGGGGGGTGGGGGCATGGCACAGGCACAGAAGCTCCCCAACAGTGAGCGCAGTTTATAAATAAATGCACAGGCACACACACACACACACACACAATCGCTCTCAAGCTGCAACAAAGTTAGGGTTGAGACTGAAAACCGAAACTGTAAAAACCTCGACACCATAAGCTGACGTGTGAGTGCGAAGGAGAACCACACGAAGGAGAACCCCGAGCCAGAGAGAGGGAAAAAGGGAGAGAGTAAGGGCTGGAATTGAATTGGGAAGTAACTGTAAGTAAGGCCACACACGCGGCTTTAATTAATGACATAACCTCAAATGAATGGGGGGGGGAGAGATCGTAGACAAAGCCACAAATTCTGAGAAATCTAAAAACAGGATCAAAGTTTAATAGATAGTTGTCATCACAGAATAATGTTTGTAGAAAGGCTTCGGGTTTTCATAAGGATTCATGATTTAAGGATGTAACAATCAACATAACCTCAAAAAGTTGAGTAAGTTCCTAATCTAAAACCGAAGATAAGCTTTAAGGACTGTTTAAGGTTATAAGTTAGGAAGTAAAACCACAAATATCAAGCATGGGTGGTTTCTTTTTCTTTTCCTTGGTGCAGTATGACACCAAGCTCGTGCTTGTTAGGATCAGTAGGCGCGATAGTTTAAAGTAGAGGTACAAAATTGAACTACTGGTGAATACCAATGAACATAACATAAAAAAAAGGGGTTGTAAACCCCTAATCTATAACCTGGCTTTCGGTACGGTCTTCAAGGCTCCACTTGGAACACAGGGAACAGTAAGGGTGGGAATTGGGGTGTTGTGACCAGAAAACAAAAAACAATGATCGATGATTGCCCGATAAACTGGCGCAGTGTGAGTCTGAGCACTAGAATCGAAGCGGACCGGAGCATTGCTAAGCGTCTGCGTCACTGCGCCGCTGTCGAGTCAAGTTTTAAGATAAGATTTGAGGCAGACTGTCTCTGTATCTGTATCTGTATCTGTATCTGTCCCAATGCGGGTGTACGGGTGTATACGGGGTGTGTGGGTACAAGTGTGGGTTCAGTTTGGTTATCTACGAAATCCACTGGCAATGGGGCTTCCATTCCAGCGAGCTGAGCAGTGCAAACAAGCAAAGTTTACTTTTTGGGGACCCACAACTGTGTGAGTGTATGCGTCGCACAAGCGTTGCTTAATGCGATACCTCACCTCGAGTTATCTACCAAACACACACACACACACACACACACACCCACACACACAGGCGCAAGCCGCACCAACAGGTGGAATTATTTACTGATAAGCCGCTGATAAAAGCGAGCCCAGGGAATCGGAATGGGTTAAGGCAACGAAGGGGGCGACAAACGTAATGGGAGTGAAGCTCTACTACCTCCACAACAACTCCAAGGGGAATGAATATATATAAACCCGTATATATATATCTCTATATAGGAGAGGTGCCATCGGGTTGAGCAAGTCTCAAGTTCTAATTGGCTTTGTTTGTACTTTGATAAGAGTGCAACCTGTCATCGGCGACAGCGCGGTTCCAAAAACGCACCTGCGTCCCACGATCGCTGTCGGCGCTGCCGCTTGCCTTCGGCCGCTCTTCCTTGTGATCACCACACCGGCCGGATGATGATGACTCCGCAATGGTCTGCCCCTTCTCTGCTGGATTCTCGTGGCAATTGTAATCCGTGCGTGCTTAATGCCACCGCTCTGTTGTGATGGTCGGGGGGGACGGGGACGGGGACGCATTTTCCCCAGAGCGTCGTTTCGCCAACCGCAGCGCTTGAGTTGACAATTTTTACTGTCAGAGCAACACGGAATCGGAATCGGAATCGGGCGGCGTTCGCACTCCGCTCTTGGATTTCCCACACGGCAACCGTGTGTGATGTGCGAGTGCGAGCGAGCGGGCGAACGAGCGAGCCCGAGTTGCGCAATCTCTTTGGGGCAAAGCTGAGACCTGACACCACATCTCCCTGCCTCCCTTTCCCCCCTTCTAGTAGCTCGAAGTCGAAGTTGAAGATCGACTGGAAGAGGTTCCCACAAGGCAGGAACTTCTGGCAGTCGTTCACAGAAAGCTCAACTTAAGGGAGAGCTTCGAGTGGGGACATATGATATCATATTTGTTCAAATACCCGGGGTTTGAATGCAACAGTTGTACTTATATATATATCATATATATCATATATATACATACATATATCCCTGGCTAGGTTGGCTTAATTTCTTGGAACTGAAAGCGAAGTGGAAACTGCAAAAGCCTCTATAAAGTAGCCTCTAAACTTCGCTTAACGTTTAGCATTAATTATATTCCTTTTCTTATTATTAAAACCTTTCAAAATATATCCTTTCTATACCACAAATCCTGTATTTTTCTTTACTCCAAAACCTCTTAGCTGATCTATAAGTTAAAGCCAAAAACTCACCTGGATTTTTAGCCGGCTACAGTTTGAAATTTGTTTTTGTCTCACACCGACCTCCAGTGTGATCCTTTTTTTCAGGTCTCCTGCTCCAACACCTGCTCCTGCTCCTGCCGCTCCTCTTTGCACTGCGCTGACTTCTTGGGGACTTCCTTTTAAAGATCGGTTCGAAGAAGAGAGCGCGGCGCGCGGCTTGTTGTTCTTTGCCTACGGTTCACGCGGCGTATGCGCAATATTTTCTTTTTCAACAGCGTCTTGTCCAACGTCGCTGACCGACCGCCAACAGCTGTCTCCCGTCCCCTCGCTCTGTCTTTCTTTCTTTCCTCTATATTCTCTTCTCTTCTCCTTTCTTCTCTTCCCAGACAGCACTCTTCGCTCTCTCTTCGCAAACGCTCCGTTCTTCGCGCACTCTCTCTTCTCTGTGGGACTCGACGAAGACTTTGTCTTTGCGTTCTTTGTGTGCGTTTCTTCCTATTGGTTTTGATATCGTTTATAGCTGAACGCTACGCTTCTTCCTCTTCTCCACTTCTCGGCTGTCGTTGTTGTTGTTGTTTCAAACCTTGGACTAAAATTAAAAATACGCAGAGAAACGAATTTGTTAATACGAAAACAAGCCAAAACGTAAACATTGGCGGCGACTGAGAAGAGAAAGAAGAGTGCCAAGGGGCTGTGGATTTTCCGAGGAAAAGCGCAGGGAAAGATACACAGAAATACACAGATACAGACAGGGAGGAAAGTAGGAGGAGAAGCCCGCTGACTCGGCTTCTGTCCCGCGATCCCGTGATTCTCAGGGGGACCCTTATCTGGCCAGATCAGAACCTGCTCTATCGAAACCCCTGGCTGAGACCGCACTGAAAAACAAATATCTAATCTGGATGAATGGCTGCCCCGGCCACCACCGCCACTATCTTATCGCCTTAAGGTGGGCTTGTGGCTCCACGAGAACTTGCAAGTCGCCTAGGTTGACTGGGTGACTCACAGCAAGTACCAACCACCGAACGAACCATATTACTAGATCCCTCAGACTCGATAAGCTTCGTGTTTACTTTGGTTTGGCCCAGAAAATTCGAAAAGATCATCATTACACAATTATATTCCACCCCCAAGCAAGGATCTAGAAGTTAGCTAAGACCTCAAGTTACTGGAGGGTTTAAAGGAACCTTAAAAGTTCTACAAATAGAAGTAGGAATCTTCACAGGGTCCTTTATTTTAAGTGGGAGTCATTGTAACTTAAGTATTTATATGGAAAAGTCTTGAAGGTGTACAGAAACTTTAAAGAAACTACAGAAACTTTAAAGAAACTACAGAAACCTTAAAGAAACTACAGAAACTACAGAAACTTTAAAGAAAGTACAGAAACCTTAAAGAAAGTACAGAAACTTTAAAGAAAGTACAGAAACCTTAAAGAAACTACAGAAACTTTAAAGAAACCACAGAAACTTTAAAGAAACTACAGAAACTTTAAAGAAAGTGTAGAAACTTTAAAGAAAATCTCAACAAGCTGAAGAACGCCTCACATCCTTTGGTTAAATCTTGCGTTTCTATAGCAGGATATTCCCCTATATTAGACTGAGTTAAGGAATTCTATAGTAAATCCCCTACTTAATCCTGTCTCAATGACTCTCCTAATAGTTAGCTTTCCATCATGGTGAAGCCTGTCTTAACGATGCCTTTGCATCTAAAAAGAATCAAGGTGATTCAACGAACCGGCAACGCAGCCAGATTCTTTATATATAAAGTACATATAGATATAGACCTGTATAGCTTTGGGGCTATATGTTATGCTTATGACGAATCAACAACAATTCGAGCAATAAAGAAGAAGACGCAGATCTCTTCTCGGCAATTACAAATAAACAGCAGCAGAAGCAGCCGTGGAAAATCGTGAAAAAAAACGTAGGAAAAGCGCGAGTACCAAAGGGGGGCGTTTAAAGGGGGAGCTGGCCCCCCTCCCCCCTACCTTTCCCCCGTGGAAAACTAAACCAAAATAGATGTGAAGATGAAGGAAAGCGCAAATGCGAGAGCGTGCCTTACCCGCGATACTGGCCCGATTTTTTTTTTGGGACTCCGCTTTAGAGAATTCCGATTTCGATTCGAATTTCAATACTTTTGCTCCGTTCTTTTGGCCGCACTCAAAGAGCAGCCGTCGCAGTCTAATTGGATACTGAAAGGCGAATTCGGAATTCAGCCACAGAATACCGACTCGAGCGGTCCGAGCAGCCGCCGTCGCAGCCTGTTGGCCGCGTCCGCGACCGCGTCTCCGTCTCCGAAGGTGCACGTTCTATTGGGGTCGAGCTGATCGTTGCGTTGGAAAGCGCCATAAGGGGTTGGCAAATTTCCAACCAAAAGTTCTGCTCTACCCCAGCGCATCTGTATATGTGCCCGTGACTGTGCCGGTGCCGTTTCGCCGGTGCCTTATGCCTGTGCCCGTGCCTGTGCCTGTGCCTGCGCCTTGGTATCCGTATCTGTATCTGAGTATCTGTCCCAGGCATAGACACACACACACACAGACAGAGAGAGAGAGAGAGCGAGCGAGGCAAAGAGCGGAGCTTCGGAAAAACAATTTTTACATTGCACACACACACACGGACACACACAGTCACAGCCAAGTGAAAAGCAGCGCCAGCAGGCAGGGAAAAACTAAAGAAAAACCAGCCAAGGAAGGCTTCGAAGGGAATGAAACGCTTTTGCGTTCGCTGTGATCCTTGCAGGGAGCTTAGGTGTTAACCTGGGGTTAAAGGATCTATGGGTTAAGTTTAGGGAAGTTCCAAGACGGGATTCTATAAAAATTTAAGAAAGTTCAAAGACTGACTGATAAAAATGAGAAAACCAAGAAAGTATTGATATCTTTAAGATATATTAGAGATTACAGGCAGATAAAACTGTTTAATAAGTAACAGGAGATAGTATTTAATGTGAAATAGTTATAGCTTTTACCTGACTTAGCATCACTTTAAGGAAAACCCCCATAAGTCAAGAAGTAAGCCTTGGAACTTCCCCAAATCGAATTCGTTTACTTTTCTTTAATTTATTTGTATAGACTTCTAAGTAGGATCTAAACTTTAGTATTCCAATCTATATAGTGGAAAGATTATTTCAAGATTTAAGCTCAATTAAGGCTTAAACCCCCGTTAAAGTTCTAAGTAAGCATATACCTTTCGATCTATGGATGCAGCTTGAGTCCACCTTGACTGGCACCTTGACTGGCAGTTTGACTGGCACCTTGACTGGCACCTTGCCTGGCTTTCGTTCGTCCTTGGACCCCGTCAGATCCTGGATTTTGTGCACTTTTGTTCACGAACCGAACCGAAAACCAACCCAAACCGATCTGATCTGGTCCAATCGCTCGAGTAGGCAACTGTACTTGGCATCTCGCAACTTGGCAGCTGAAAATGTATTTTCGACTTTAAAAATAGCCGCCCCAAAGTGGCCGACGAGGGCGGCCGACGGTGGCAGCGGTGGCAAACGGGGAGCTGCAGAGAGCCGCGTCGCGCGAGAGATCGGTTTGGATCGCTTTTGGTTTATTCTGGCCAAAGGAGTGGGCGGAGCGGGGCGGAGCGGGGCGGATCGGGCGGATATATATTCGGGGGCCGGCAGATGCCTACGTTTACAAATAGCCGCTGTTTAAGCTCTCTCGACGATGATGGAAATTGATGGGTCCGATGGCGTATGGAAAACCATATTCCATTTTCGTTTTTTTTTCGGCTTTTCCCTTTTATTCTCCGAACCGAACCCGTGTGTGTGTGTGTGTGCGTGCATTTTTTGGAAACTCGAAACTAATGAGGTCGGGCACGTACTCCTCACCTCCCTACCATCCCGACCCGTGCCACGTTGCGTCATCTACTCTTCGAAGAGCTGGCCCGAGCCAGCCAGCCCATTTACCTCCCCGCCGGAGAATGCACTTCCCATCCTTGAGGCCTGGCCTCGCCGTCCGTCGAGTAAAGCATATTGTGGCAATGCACGGCAAGAAATTGGCTATATAAAGATGCAAAGTGTGAATATTGAAACTTATAAGCAGGATAGAGTTGAGTGAGTTGTATCTTGTGATATAATTTAGATTCTCAACCAAACTTACATCAGCAAAGAACCTTTCTAAAGCAAAGTCATAAAGGTTTCTCTGTGGCAGCCAAGATCTGATCTTTATTTTAAATCTTTAAATCAATTTAAATGTTTTTTTCTTCTCATCCAATGTATAACACTCCCTGTGCAGATATTTTAATCACTTTACAGGTGATATATACAATAAGCCTTTCTTTTCTCAAACTTTTCAAATAAAAACATCCTTAAACTGAAGTTTAACTTTCTAAATCTGAAGTTTAACTTCCTCAACCTAAGACCTACCTTAAACTGCAGTTTAACTTCCTCAACTTAAGCCCTTTCTTAACCTGAAGTTTAATTTCCTCAACCTAAGCCCTTCCTTAAACTACAGTTAAACTTCCTTAACCTAGACCCTTTATTTCTTAAGGTATACCTAGTTCTTATTCTCTTATTTTATAAGAAAAATACTGCTAAATAAGTGAAATAAGTAAATAAGTTTCCCTTTTAGGGCAATTAAGCTTCTAATAAGTGCTTAGCCTTACTATTAAAGAATCACTTAAACCTGGTCGCATTTTCCCTGAGTGTGGGGATAAGGCAGTGGGCTGGTTTTGGGTGGGTTGCTCTGGCACAGCTACAGGCACAGCTAAAGATACAGATACAGCTATAGCTACAGCTACAGCTACAGACAGACAAATATCATCGGATGGCCCAGGCCCAAAGAGAGAGAAACCGAGACATCATCATGGGCCGGTCTTTGGAGGCGAATTCGTTGCGTTGGTTTTTCTTGGCAGCCGTTTTTCCTCGCGTTTCGAGTTCAAATTTATTTTTGGCAGCATCGCCTCGCCCCGACAGTTTGCCAGTGAGAGGCGGGGTCTTTCTATATGAGAGAAAGGGAAATGGAAATGGGGAGTCGGGATCAGATCAGTCCGCTCCGCTCCTCGCCGCTCTGCTTTGTGTCTCTGTGTTTGCTCTGCTTTATCTAGCCCTGGAGTGTGAGTTCGTGTGTGTGCGTGTCTCTGAGGCTTCCGTTCCTTGGGGCAAGGCGGCAACCCTCCTTCTGCTTGTTTGTATACTCCATTTAAAGGTAATTGAACTTCCCTCAGCCACCTTTCCACCAAACGGGGGGGCAGGGGCGTTAGAGACCCCGGGCCGAACCGAGCCGTGCCGAACTAAGCCGAAGTCAGAATCGTTGTCTATATATAGACGGATCATAAATAGAAGTGAAAACCAGAGCCATGGCGCATCGAGGAACCTGCTGAAGACAGGCCCAAAATTAGATTTGGAAACCCCATGGCTAGGCGAAGCCTTATTTTTAGGTGCCAAGGCGATCTGGGTTCAGATCGGATTGGTTTTTTTTTTTGGCGATCGCTCTTAGAGAATGTGGAGAACTCGAGGGAAAATTATGAAATGATTTCGGTATTTTTAGGTGAAGCAATCATAAAATTTGTTCTTCTCCCATCAAAACATTCGTGTTTTTTTGGAACAAATCAATCAGTGATCTCAATATAAAGAATCAATATTTAAGGGAAAAATCGGATAACAAGGCTTGTACTATTTTTTAGAAGCATATTTATTGCTTTTTTTAATAAGATAAGAACTGATTAATAATATTAGAACTGATTAAGTTGAGGGAATACATAAATACAGATAATGATAACAGTTAAAAAAGAAAACGGTGATCATATGTCCTGGTATCATATTAATCTTTTCTTTACATTTACTTATGTCAAATACCTAAAAGTATATACAACATACATGAAAATACATGAAAACTAATATTATAAACAATATTTCTTACAATGCCTTTATTTATAGAGTGATTAACATTAAATAAGATCAATTTGGAACATATTTCGTGACTCTACTGTTTCTCTGTGTGCCAGAAAGAGAGAAAAGCATTCTTGGACTAAAGATCATTAACCGTTACTTTGCCTGGAAGGCAAGTTACTAAACACACACACACACACGCGGCTGGTCTAAGTGGAATGTCTCAAGAGAAAAACAAAAACTGGCCACACAAGGATTAGAAGAGGCGGCGCCCAGTAGGCAGGACATAAATCGATAACAATTAATTCCAAGCAAAGTCGAGGACAACAGAGAAACGGAAACAACAACAACAACAACAATAGCTTGGCTTTGAGCTTCGGCTTCGGCTGTAAGCACGAATCAGGCGCTGAAGCGAGACGACACGAGAGCTTTGCTCTAAGGACAAAGCTTCGCGCTCTGACTCAGTCCTTGCCTGTGTGAGTTTGTTTGTGTGTGTGTGTGTGTCAAGCGTGTGTTGATGTCATAAATCGCAACTAGAAAAGACTACAAGAAGCAGGAGGAGAAAAGGAGCAATGAGCAAGAAGCAGGGAGCAAGAAGCAAACGCAAACAGCTGTGCGCCATCCCGAAATCCCGAAACACGTTTCAAGACGTTCCAAAGGGGAGGAATGTGTCGCTAGAATCGAGGCGCTGAGAGGTCCAAATCCGCGTTTTGGATTTTTCAAGCGCGCTCCTGGGGTGGAAAAAGGGCACACACACACACAAACACAACAGTGATACGGCGGACACACACTCACAGATACACAGACACAGCTTGAAACTCCAATTAGAGACTGGAAATCGGGATTCGGGACTATCTTTAAGTTACTGGCAAAACTCACGCTTTCCGTTGATTCTTCTTATCCTTCTTCCGCTTGTGCTGCTTGGTTTTGGGTCCTTCCTCGCTTCCTTTTTAAAGTCCGCGCTTATGCAGCAGATTTTTCCGCAAGCCGCCGCCGCTTCTTCACACACAAACACAACCATATGTTCCACGCACACGAACAGCACCCACACAAACATACGCTCTGAGCCCGACTTTCAACATGTGTGTGTGAGGGGTGGGCAGCAGGGTGGTGGTGGTGGGGTGATGCACTGTTGACGCGCCGCAAAACCAAACAAAAAGCACAACAAAAAATATACACCGCCGAATGCAGCAAGCACAGGCCCAACCGAGGCGCTAAACTAAACTAAACACGGCCGCGGAAGAAATAATAATAAAAAATCGAGTGGGAGGGAGCGCTGGCAAAGGCAACAATTAAACGAAAAACAAAAAACGAAAGATAACAACAACAACGGCAGGAACGGTAACTGGCGGCAGCGCGCGGCTAAAGAACAATAACAATTGGCAACGCTGCCAAAACACGACACACGAAGTACCGAACGCTCGCAACTGTCATCGGCAAATGGCCAGATTTTTTGTTGTTGCTGCCCCGAACGAATGGAAAACGAAAACCCGAACCAAGAACCCGAACACCACACGAGCACGAGATTCCTGCCGCACGCCGAACGGTCGAATAGGAAGAGAAGTGGAGAGGGGGAAAGCGCGCGCTCCAAGTTTGAAGGGTAAATTTAAATATTTTCGTTCATGCAATAATTAAGTTGCAATTGTTGAATTATTTACTATTTGATGGTTGATTTTAATGACGTTGCCTACTTAAAGAGGAATTCGGAATGATTTTGCTATTATTAAAGGGTTTCATTCCTTAAAAACTAAAATTAAAATTCAAGATCGAGCAAGGGTTACTCCTATGATCAGTTAAAAAGTTCCCAAGTATTGTTAAATTCAATACAAAATTGACTACATGCATATTGCACAATATTATATATACAATATTTGAATTTATGTGAATATTTCCCCAGATAAACTCCAATTGGTGGGGAGGGGAAAAGTAAAACGCAATTTTCCAAGCTGATCTACCAGTGCTGCCAACTTGTTTATTTGCCCATTTTTAGCATAGCGAAATTTTCGACAAGTGGCAACTCTCTTCCAGCGCCAGAGTTCAAAGCAAAGTTTCGCACCCATTTCCAGTTCTAAGTTGCACTTTTCCAATTTCTTTACCTTTCTAATGCTTTGAAGTCGATGCTGCCAAAAAATACAACTCAATGTACTGCTCAGTTTATAAACAAACATTGACAGCAACAGCAGCGAAGGCAGAAATTGAACTGGTTAAAAACACAATCTAATCGCTGTCTGCTCGAAGTACGCGCGCATCCCGTGCCACCGTGTTCCGTACACCCCGCTCTACACCGCTCCGAAATGCTGAAGATCGCCGCCGAAGGTATCGCGCCACGTCTGGCCGCCTGCTGCCTGATCGGTGGTGCCTCCAGCGCCCAGAGCAGCTGCCAGAGGGTGGCGCCCCAGGCAGCCAGGGCCACGCAGAAGTACCTGTCACAGTCGCAAAGTCTACTCAAGAAGCTGGTCATCCAGGATCACTACGAGTTCGATCAGAAGGTGAGTGAAGAGCGTTGAGAGGATTATGCAATGGTTGTGGTATGCGGAATGGAAATGAGAATGCAAATGGCCTTCCCATACACTGGCCTACGTGATTGAGAGTTCTGGCAGGGGGGAAGGCAGTGGAAAGAGGAGGAGGCGGAGAAGGAGGAGGAGCAGCCACCCCATGACGCAGCTCCTCTGCTCGGAGTGTGGGTGAGAGCTGCTACTCTGCTATGCTCTCCTCTGTGTCTGTGTTGGCCTTTGGCTCGTGTATGCAAATGAGCTACCAAAAAAAAAAATCTAATAAAACGTTTAGAAACATTGGGATACCGGTTTGAACCCCTTTTGGCCAGCTGGAAAAGAGGAACTAGTGTGTGCCATCTCTAGATTGTCCACTGCAGTGGGATTAACTAGTGGCGTTGATAAGAAAGTGTCACTAACTGCTTTAGTTAATGACTCATCACCAGAACTATTCACAAACCTTACATCTACAAGCAAAAAAAAGTGTGGGTACATCTCATTGGAGAGGGACGTACCCGAGGGTATATGACGTACTAAAAGAGGTACATGACGTACCAAGAGAGGTACAAGATGTACGTACGTACAAGGGAAAGCCGCCTGGAAGTTATCTTCCAGTTAAGTAGGTCCCAAAACAACTAGGTTTTTGTTAGTTTCTTTCCATATTAATACTCTTTATTGTTATTCTTTATTCTTTATTTAAGATGGCGCAAAATAATAGTACTATTGCTAGGTAAATTTCCTAGGTAAATAACAGCATTTTATAGATCAGTGGTGCCCAGTGGTGTCTTGCACAGAATGTAAACAAAGTACCAGTGCGGCCAAATTAAGAGTTTGTCGCCAAATCTAGCCTTTTTTGAAAAGTTTGCTAGGATAGCTATTTATTGTAGTCAATGGTTTTGTTTTATTTATATATCTATTCTTTTATATTTCTTTGTTCGTTCAGTTCTGCTCCGAAAAGAAAATCAATAAATCTGTCTCTCTAGAAGAAGCATAACCTTTTTTTTATCCGATTGTTTGTGGAGAGAATGTGCGAACGTCATGAAAAACTCTCTCGTTCGCTACTGAGCGGAATTTGTAAGCTTTTCTAGCTGATTTACTTATACATTGCAGGCAAAGCGTGGAGAGAACAAGTAAAGGATATTGGAAGATATTGTTAGCGGAAAGCTGCGTTACAGTACCAATTTGTAATTATTGTTGAAGCTTTTTATTTTGTTACTTATTTAGAAGAAAGAAATTATACATAAACTAAGTTATAGTATAATAATTTATTAAGAGAAAAGGCGCTTCCTCATTTGGCTCTTTAAAAACTCCTCATCCATTATATTTAGAATATATAAAGTAAACTAGAACCATTAACTCTATATATTATATGATATATCCACAGGTTATCAACAGCGACAATCCCGTGATCGTGAACTTCCATGCCGAATGGTGTGATCCCTGCAAAATACTCACGCCCAAGATGCTCGAACTGCTGGAGAACTCCAATGAGATCGATCTAGCGGTCATTGATGTGGAGACTAACCTCGATCTCGTCGAGACATTCGAAGTGAAGGCCGTGCCGGCTGTGCTGGCCTTCCGGAATGGTGTCGTTGTGGACAAGTTCATAGGTCTCGTGGATGCCAATAGTATTGAGACGCTGATCGACAAGCTGAAGCGGAAGCAGCAACAGAAGCAGTAGTGGGCACTAAGCCAGATTTTGGGAGCAGCAGGGATGGAAAACAAAATAAATATGATTTTACCTACGAAAATGGGAGACTGTAAATGCTGAACGACGAACGTGTGCACAACAAAAATACTGCAATAAAAACTAATATTAATTATGGCTAACTTTAAAAGGAAACCCACTTGTTTTTTTGTGTTTAAAATATTGATGCATCGCTTTATTCAAGGATTACAAGCTAAACAACACACACATCCTTACAATTCGTTAATACAAAATAGACATCATCATCATCGTTCGGTTAAAATAATTGTAATAATAATAACTCAACATGTTTAAACAGAAAATATAGTATATATATATATAGAATATAGAAACAATATCGAACACCGTGCAACACCCGCCCCAATCGAGCTACAAATAATTTTGCAAGACCTAAAAAAAACCGAAAGCCGAAGCGGAAAACAAGGGGCGGTGCGGCGTTCGAATTACAAAAAAAAATTAATTCTATTTATTAAATCATCACACAGCGGATTGCACAAAGGAAGAGAGCATGCCAGGGCAAAGGAGTTCCTCGAGGATTTTGTTGTTGTTCACAAACAAATGGAAGTCAGATTAATTTTTGATTAAAACAAGATTTTTTTTTGTGCCTCAAGAGGAGAACTCCCCGCCAGTCTTCTCTCTTCTTTTGTGGCATCCTTTTGTGTGCTTCATCCTTAGGGGGTTTTATTAAAGACATTATAAGCTTCAAGATAAGTAACGCGCATACATTTGAATGTCTGACATGCAGGCTTCTCTCTCTCGCTGGCACAACTCTCTCTCCATTACTTTTGTAATAAAATATCCAGAGAGAGCTTAAAATTCGTATGGCGTTGCTTATCTTGAAGTTTATACTGTCTTTGTTGAAATGGTCAATCCTCGGGGCGGTCCCCGTCATTTGCAGACCGCCAAAAAAAACCGAGAAGATCCCAGATCCCAGCAACAGCAACTCCTCCTGCTCCTCCTTCTCCTCCTCCTGGTTGGACTCCTCAGCGCGCCAGCTGAATAATCAAGGCGGCGCACATCTCAAAGAACTCCATGGTATGATGACCCGTCGGCTGGAGCGGCATCACCCCGGACACACTCAACGGCGGTGGCGTTAGGCTCTCCATAATAACATCGTCGCCCTGCTCCACCTCCTCGTTGGTCAGCGACTTGAAATCAAGCAAATAGCTCTTGGCATCCACCTGATACAGCTGCAGCGACATCTTGGAGAACTTGCCCGTCTTCACGTTCTGACGCCGGACACGCACATGATACGGATTGATGATCTTCCACTCATAGCTGAGGGCCTTCATTGCCCGGTATACCTCCAGCATAATGTCATTGGGCTTGCTCTGCGAACGTATCCCCAAATGCCATTTGGCACGCTTGATGGGCGTACCGCCGCGTGCCGTCTTCTCCGGAAAGGCACCGCCGCCCGATGTCTGCACGGACATGGCCAGCTGGCGATCGCGCATCGGTGCAATGCGTTCCGGATGCGGGCGAATGGTAGTGCCGCCCGTATTGGGTGTGCCAACAACTCCGCTTGCTGCAGCCGGCGGTACAGGTGTGGCGGTGCCCGAACTGGCCGCCGTACCACCGCCGCCTACAGTAACTGTGGCCAATGGGGCATGATGGGGATCCAGCGTCAAGGTCTGCTGTGGCATGGGCGGTGCAATTGGTGGCGGCGGTGGCGGTGAACCAGCCACAAAGAAATTATTGATTTCATTGATCTGATTGGCGGCATCGTCGGCGAAGCGCTTATTGTCGATTATCAGATGATAGGCAATGGCCAGCTGATCGTGCGGATCCCCGCTGAGCAGGGAGTTATGCACCTCGCTCTCCTTCACCCCGAACTTGGTGCAGACCTCCGCCACGGCGTACGTATCGATCACATTGGAGTCCTGCTCGATGGACGAGGGAAACAGATAGGCGGGCAGATCCTTCTGGAACCATTCGTGCTTCTTAATCTCCTCAATATTGGCCCGCTTGAGGGGATCAACCTGTAGCATCTGGCACACCAGATTCACCACCTGCTTGTTCAGGTACTCCGGTATGGGAAAAATGCCCGATTTAATCTTACGGAACAGCGTCGGCACATGTTCGTCATCAAAGGGCAGTGTGCCGCAAAGAAGAGCATATAGAATGACACCGCATGACCAAATATCCACTTCGGGACCGGCATATAATTTCCCGGAGATCACCTCCGGTGCAGCATAGTTCGGGGAGCCGCAGGATGTGCGCAGAAACTCACCGTCCAGCATCATATTCGACAGGCCAAAGTCGGCAATCTTTACGTGCATATTGTGATCGAGGAGTAGATTCTCCGGCTTCAAATCGCGATGGACGATCATGTGACGATGGCAGTAGTCCACGCCCGAGATGATCTGCTGGAAGAAGCGACGCGCCTGATGCTCCTGCAGCTTGCCATGCTTCACAATATAATCGAAGAGCTCGCCACCGCTCACGTACTCCATGATCATGAAGATGTCCGAGGGCGTGGAGATGACCTGTGGTTGGAATACACAACAATTGGGGTTAATTATGAGGTAGTTTTTAAGGTTTTTTATTAGTTATTGAAGGGCTTTTTAAATTACTTTTTTTTGTAAATCTAAAATACAAATTTATGCCTAAACTTTACTGTTTTTCTTTTATTTTTATGATTAAAGATTTATCGAAAAGGAGAGGTTGACACTTCTTTTGTCTCTAGGATTTGGAAAACCACATAAAAAAGTGTCTTAAACAGGGATGCCCTCACAGATAAGCTTGCAAGCCTACAAATTGCACTGCCCGAGCTCTGCTCACACCAATTGTGCCTTACAATGTTTCAGGTAACAAATTTAGTGGAAATTTGCTTATTTTTACTATTTAATTCTTTTTGTTGCTTATTTTGAACAGCTTTTAAGGAGATTTCAAACATAACTAATAAGTAATTATAACTATTATTGTTTCTTTTAACAGGAGTGCCCACAGAAATTGCTTTTTTATGCTAAATACATTGAAAACTACATGATAAAGTATGAAATAAAATAGTTTTAGCTCCTAAAACGTTATTTGTACACTTTTAGTTAACAAATTTAGTGAAATACTCTATTTTTTGTGAAGATTTTAAGGCATATAATAAAAAGGTTACCCAAATTATAGTTTTGCCTAAAAACTTGACTTAAAAATACCCTCAATGATTGTTTGTCCTGAGAAGAAATACAATATATACAATAAATGTTAAAGCTTGCTTCTTCCCAGTTAGGAAACTCAATACATCGCGCCTTGGTTGGTTTATATTTCCTCCAAATGTTTATAATTTTCAAGTGTTTTAATCGCCAAGCTTAGCTCTCAAGGAAAAAAAGGAGGCTTAGGCCAAATTTTCCGGTGAATTGTTTGGAAATTTCAGAATTGATTTGGCAGCAGGCTGTATGCTTTTCTTTCAAGTGAATTTCCACTTGCTGCACTGCCAGACTGCCTTTGTCCATTGTGTTTACTCTCTGGGGAGGAGGGAAGTGGAGGGGAACAACTCCCCTGCCACTAAAACAGACACTGGGCATTATGTCCTCTCACCTGATACAGCTTGATGATGTGCGGATGCCGGAAGAGCTTCAAATTTTGAATCTCGCGACGTATCTTGCCCACCACATCGAGACTCTTGATCTTCTGACGATTGAGGATCTTCACTGCCACCTTGACGCGCGTTATTTGATGCTCGCCGATCTTCACCTTGCCAAAGGTGCCAGTGCCGAGGGTGGCGCCCAGCAGATAATGCCCGATCTTTACCAGCGGCTGACCATTGGCACTGCCGGCGGCCGCCGCCTCAGCGGCCGCAGCCCTCGTTTGGGGCATGGCGAGCACGGCGACGACAACGATTGGGAATCCTCCTCCAGCTCCTTCCGGATGGAGTGCGGATGTCTTTCGGTTGTGCGGGGCGAGTGGGCTAGGCGGGTGGCGGCGGGAAGGTCGTTATCGCTTATTGCGTAGTCCGCTGGGTTTGCTGGGGTTGCTAGTGCTCCTCCGCTGCCTAGATTGCGGAGCAATATCCTCGGATTAGGATAATGGAGAGGCTGCTCTAGGTATCAGCCAGGTTCTGGTTAAGCTTTACGTCCGTCTGATTGCTTGCCTGCCTTTTCTTTGCGTTCTTTTTTTTTTTGCTTATTTAATTGACATTGGAATGAGCTGCTCTGCTGACTTCCAACAACACGGTTGCTTCCAGCAGCTGATTCGAACACTAGCTGCCTCTCGTTCTGGCCTGGAAGGTGCTATCGATAGCTATCGACCAGGGCTGCCAGGCGTGGCGGCAAATTCAAAATGTTGCCCCCTAGGAACAACCTGTGAAAGAATTTCCGAATTAAATGCGAAACAAATGCCGATTTCTGGTCAAAACACACATATATTTATTAAATAGATTATCTCAGCTCCATCGGCGTTTCGTCGTTGCTGTAAAATATTGTATATCCAATAATACTGTTTTCTTTGGGGAACAATTATATTTAGTTTTTTTTTTTTTTGTTTTCTTTTCTCTTTTCTCTTTTTTTTTTGTTTTTGTTTTGTGTGTGTGTTTTGTGTAAAATGTACAATATATAAGTAGTCAAATATCAATTTTGGTATCAAGAATACTTCACTAAAAGTCTCTTACTTTCGTATCGCAAAAAATTCAGTTTCTTCGTTTTCGTTTGCTTGGTTTTTTCTTTCTTTTTAAATTGTACAATATGTATTTTTTTTTTTTTTTGGTTTTGTGAGTGTTCGTTCCAGTGATCAGTTAAGAGATTCCACTGCAGCTGGGCTTTCTTTCACCTCCATCTTCGTCCCATAGATCGAATTAGCCTAATGATTAGTATTTTGGTGTAAACTACAAATTCAGGTAGGCAAAAAAATTGATCCTAAGAGCTAAACATTTAACATCTAACATTTAACATGGAGCTAACAGTCTCCAGACATCACAACTGTGTACCGTACCTGACTTACTTAACGGCAACTGCGCTGCGACTGTACCAATCCCAGGCAATCATCATCTCTCTCGCTCTCTTTTGGGTCGCCGCCGCCTCCTCGGTAACTGTATCTGTCTCGCTCGTTCGCTCGCTCGCGCTTCACGTACATGTCAAGACTTGTTCTTTTGTTCTTTTTTCGTTCTTTTTTGTTTATTCTTATTTAGAGTTAACTCTTAAAATAAATGTATTTTCGATTATTTCTTTCGCTTACGTCTGAAAAAAAAAATATATATGTATATAAAAAAAATACTTTACCTTAACTACTAGCGTGTAATGCTACGGAGACTAGTTTTTATGTTTAGAGATTAGATATATATTTATTTATTTATTTATTATAAAAAAAAACTTAAAAAAAACAAAAAAAATGGAACTTTAGTTGTCCCGGCGTTTTGATGGTATGGAAAATTTGCCAATTTATTTTTTTTTTTTATTCAGCGAACTCTTTCTCTCTAGAAGAGCATTCGTTTTAACTTTTTCGATTTTTGTGTACATCGGGTGTTTTTACATCCATACATTTATATATATATAAAATATATATATATAGGTGCCTAGGCATATATATATTTGTCTATATATATATATTGATATAGGCGTGTGTGTGTGTTTGTTAAGTGAAGCGTGTGTGTGAGTTATACATCAATAGTTTATTCGCTATTACTATGTAGTTTCGAAAAAGCAAATGTGCTTTGAACTCGCGTTCTTGTTTTCTTTTTAAGCTTACAAATTAAATGTCGTATTTCTGATCTCTGGCCAGTACGTGCGTGACTGTTCGTGTCCGTTCATGTCAGAAATAGTTTTAAGTGTCCTTTACCTTGCCCACCCGCAGGTGTCGCGTTCTCTATATTTTTTTCTCTATTTTGAGTAATTAACACGATCTGTTTAGCATGTTTTGTATGCTCTTTCCATACAAATTCATTGGAATTGTTTCTTATTTGCTTAGAAATTCACATGGTATTATAGTTCTATCAATATTCATCAAATTCGAGGCAAATCGACCTCAAAATTTGGGGTGTGTGTGTGGTGTGTTCTTTGGAACATTACATTTCTTACATAATATACTTGTAAACATAATCAAACTTTTGTTCTTTTCCTACATATATATTTTGTGAGTGTTCGTGTCCTCTTCTGTATTATTTCTCATGCATTGCCTTTGTTGCATCTCTTCTATAGTTTCAGCTTCTTGCTGCCAATGCTGTGATTTGCTTTTAATAAGCCACCCAAATATCCTGGGATCTCTTAACATATGGATAAACATACAAGGATCACAACATATAGATTTATATATTCATGCACATATGGGAGAGAGGCGGCGCGCGACGCACAGAGCGAGAGAGCCAGAGGGTTGGGTTTATTTTGTTTTTTTTTTTTTTCGTTTCATTTCAATATCTTGCTGGTCTTCCATCTCCTCTTCCTCTCCCTCTTCCTCCACCTCCACCTCTTCCTCTTCCTCGGTATCCACCTTTTCCCTGGTTTCGATTACCTCCGCCATCACTGTCACCACCACCACCATTCACCTGCCGATCTTCAACAGCACGTGCAGCAGCTACACCTTCAGCTCGCCGCGCGAGCGCCAAACGTCTCATCAGCGACACCACATATTCGTTCATATCCTCGCCATCATCTGTATCGGACGCTATTTCCACCGTTATATACGGCAATTCCTCGCGAGGACCTCTCTCTCGCCGGGTTCGCTCTTGGCGCGGTGGCCGTTCAATGTTGTTGTTGATATCTACAGAGTTAGCATCGTTTGCGTTGTTAAAACAGACATTGCATGGTTCCACGGGAGCTGGAATTGCAGCATCCGGTGCCGGATCTGGAGCCGGTGCCGGTGCCGGTGCGGGTGGAACGGAAACGGAAATGGGAACGGAAATGAGAACAGGAACTTGTGGTGTAACCGGTACTAGAACTTGATGAACGGCATAGAGGGATCCAACCGGTACATAAACGGTAACGGGCTGCATAGGTGTCAATGCTGGAATGGCTGTTGTTGAAATCATTGGCGGTGGATAGGTGGTGTTGTTGTTGTTGTTGCTGTTGTTGTTTGGAGCAACAGCGGATGGATATGAGGAAACGGGAAAGTAAACGGGCAGCAGGTAGTGGGAGGAGTTGTTAGATGTTGGTATCTGGCTTACGGGCGCCGGTGGTGCCGGTGGTACTGGCGGATGCGGTTGCGGATGCGCTGGCTCTTGCCTCTGTTGCAGCAGCAGCAGCTGTTGTTGTTCTTGTTGTTGTTCATGTTGTTGTTGTGGTTGTTGTGGCTGCTGTTGCTGCTGTCGTTGCCATTGCCCTGATGTTGTTGTTGTTGTTGTTGTTGTTGCTGCTGCCGCCCCTGGTGGCTGCAGCAAATCGTCGGCAATGGCAGCATGAACACTTCACCTCCTGCGAGATGCAGCTAATATATTTGTGTAAAGAAATTAATATTATGATCGTCGTCGTCGTGTGTTGTGTTGTGTGTTGTGTATTGTGTGTGTTTGTTTGGTGTGTGTGTGGTATTTCTTTTGTTTTTTGTTTTTTTTTTTTAAATAAATTTCTGTGCATTGTTATATGGATGCGGTTTCTGAGATCGTGTTTGTCTATTTGATCTACCTCTGTGCGCCATATGGTGGAAGCCACCACCACCTCCGCCGCCGTTCCCACCACCACCACCGCCGCCTCCGCCGGCACCTCCATGTATGGGCGGTATGCCCATACCCATTCCTACGCCCATGCCCATGCCCAAAGTCATCTGGTGCATCTGCTGCATGTGGTGAGGATGGGGTCCCATGTTGTGGTTGTGGTGATTGTTATGGTTGTTGTGGTGGTTGTGGTGGTGGTTCTGGTGGTGGTGCTGCTGGTGGTGTTGCTGCTGCTGTTGGTGATGCTGCTGCTGCTGCTGCTGTTGCTGCTGCTGCTGCTGTTGGTGTTGCTGTTGGTGGTGCATCTGCGGATGATGGTGCTGATGCAGATGCTGCTGTGGCTGCTGATGGTAGTGCTGCTGCATGTGCGAATTGTTGTGGTGATTGTTGTTATTATGATGGTTATTATGATGGTGTGGCGTCTGCAGGGGGCCACCACCGCCACCGCCCATATGCGGGGGGCCATTGATGCCGCCGTTACCACCATTACCCATCTGTGACATAAAATGTGCCGCCTTCGCCTTGCCATGCTCCTCGGCCAGGCGCACCCAAATCGGTTGTTGTCCGCCCTCCGGAATCGTATTGTTCAGCACCTTCATCGCCTCCTGGGCCTCCTCACGTTTGTTGTACCTGCAATGAAAATCAGATATAGAAGAGGTTCAAACTACTATATTTTACGAAACTAGAGATAGGTTACTTAGGATGTTCTCACTCTCAATTGGCTAAGTATTTAGGTTACAAGGAATATGCGTTTCTTGCTGAGATAGACAAGTTTATCGAATGTATGTACTGGGGATTTAGTTTCAAGTTCGAATGATAAGCAGACAGTAAGATTATCCGCTTGTGGAGTTTAAATAAACAATTAAATAAACATCGCGCTGATTGCCATATGGAAAATATCTTTAACTTTGATATATTCACTGGGGTAGTAGCTAGTTTGCAAATTTTCCTGCCCGAGCTCTGCTCACACCGATAGTGTCAGCATTCATAAGCCGTCGTTAAAGACAGCACAGTCTTAATCACACAAATTCAACGTGTAACGTGTCAAGGTAGGCGTGTGGGCACCACTGCTCTAAAGAGCTCTCTCTGTCAACAAATATTGAAAACTAATAATCAAAAGATATCGTAGAAATAAGAAATTTATTCGAGAATACTAGGATCTGTCAATTTGTCGTTGAGTTATAATGCCAAACATTTAAAAAAATAAATCATTTCGATACAAACAAGTATTAAGTTAAAGGTGGAGCTAAACTTTCCTGCGGCTGATCGTTTTTAAGAACGCTGACATTCAAGATATGATTCCCGCTATCACAGTTCATTTTTGAAAGTATCAACTATTAAAATAGCAAAGACAGAAATCAATTTTTTAAAAGTGGAACACCTAAGAGAGCCCAAGAGCCTGCACGAGTATAATATTAATACTCATCTCCAGATGAGAACTCTCTCGTTTTTGTTGAAGCAACTTCAATTATGCATACACATTAATATCCATTTGAATTTGGGTCAACATGTAAAAGCAACAATTTGCAAATGGATTCACAAATTAAATATTTTCCAGCACACTTTCAGAGACCTTTTTTTAATTGATTTCAAAAGGAATACTTCTGATAGTTCCATAAAAATCCCAGAACACAAAGGAATTGCTTTCGTCCGCGAAGTTTCTTTTTGATTTTTTTTTTCTTTTGATTTTTCTGATCTTTTCCTTGGATTTCTTTCATTTAAATTTGAATTTTCACAATCATTTGGAAACAAAAACAATTACCTCAGTGACACGGGCATTTAAAATTGATTATATCGACACTAACTATGGACAAGAACTGATAGGAAGCGACGAGTAGCCCAGATTGACCTATTAAAAAAGCTCTTAGAGCTGAACTTTAAATCAGTGTCCCCGAAATAAATAGGTCAAAGGGTAGCTTGCCAACTAGGTAGCTTGCCAAAAACTTAGATAGCTTAAAAGTTCACCTAAATGGCTTTTAACAACTTGACCTAGTTATTATTTGCGCGCCACTTTCGCTTGCTATTGTCGTTCTTCTTGTTCTTATTCTTCTACACCTTTCTTTTTCTTGTTATTCGTTGATTTCTTATTTATCATCACTTTCTTGGACTCACCGCACAAATGCAACGCCGCGCGGACGTCCGGTGAGCTTGTCCCGCAATATATTGCGCTGCACAATCCGTCCGAAGGGCGAGAAGATCCTGTCCAGCATATCGTCGTTGACGTTCCGTGACAAATTAATCACATACAGGTTGGTATCCTTGATGGACAAGCCGCCAGGACGGGCGTACGATACCTGCAGAGATTCCAGAGATGTTTTAGAGAGCGAAAAGGATCGAAAGAGGCTGCTGAGACTCACCTTCAAGCGCTTGTTGCGCACATAGAAGCCATTCAACTTCTGGATTGCGGCCAGCGAGTCAGCTTCGATCTTATAGTCAACAAATCCATAGCCAAAGCTATATCCGGACTGCAAATTAATGAGGGGTGGGGGGAAGATTTACAAGGCTGTTAAGAGCTTTTCCGCCCACCTGTGACGTGCGCTACTCCCAGGGCTCAAAGCGTTCGCGGTTGTTTTTTTTTTTTTTGTTCCTAATGGTATACACACACATAACCCAGATCCCGGAGATATCCTCCCACATACTCACCTTGAAGTCGCGCATTATCTTGCAGGTGTTGATGGGACCGCAGCCGCTGAACAGATTGAATAGCTCGCGGTCGCACATGTCCTGCGGCAAATAATTAATAATTAAATTGGTGGCACTAGCCCGGTCCAGCTGCTGATGGCTATCGTTGAAGGTGTTGTTATTGCTGTTGTTGCCGCCGCCACCGCCGCCGCCGCCGCCTCCCTGTTGCTCATCACCAGACTGCCCATCCTGACCATCATGGCCATCCTGGCCCACTTGGCCGTCGCCAGTGTTTTCAGCTTGCTCCTGCTCCTGCTCACCATTGCTGTCCTCATTATAGTTCTCCTCCTCGTCGGTCTGGTCATCGCGCTCCACGCCGTCGCCGGACTGCAGATGAGCGCACAGATACATACAAATAATTATAGATATATATATATATATACTTATACTATATACTATATTTTTATATAGTATAATTTTCAATTTTTACACACAAATTATAGTTTTTTCTTGAAATTTCGCCTGCGAAAACGTTGAGGATGTTGCGGCAGGCCTTTTGGTGTTTTGATGATTCTACCATGTCGCAGAAAAAAAGCTTATAAGTGGTACAAAGACTTCAAAGAGGGTCGAGAACGCCCCAGACAAGCGTCGATGGTCAACAGATGACCAACACATGAATGAAGTGAAGGAATTAGTGCTTAAAAATGGTTAGTTGAATGTTAGAGACCTTACTGATATGTTTGGAATATCAGAAGGATCTGTGAAAACCATTTAAGCTTACAAATCTCCTTAGAGGAGATAAAAGCTGAATAAAAGATGCCGCTAAGGGCTGTACCGGAAAGAAAGAATAGGAAAAAGTGTATTTTATCGGGCGGGTATTACTTTAAAGAAAATAAGATTGATTTTGAAGAATAACTAAAGATATTTTTTATTTTACCAACAAATTCACTTAACTTTTTGCGCACAATAGTTTATACAATATATGGATAATGTGTATATGGAAAAGGGAGGTCTGGCCTAGTTAAAACTTACCTCAATGTCCGAGGACTGCTCCTTTTCGCGCTCCTCTCCTTGCTTTTTACCAGTTAGTGACATGTTTTTCTGCTTTTCCGTAGATTTGCTTTGCTTGTCTTTCTTGGCTTTCCTTCCTGTTCAGCTCTGGACTCCTGGACTCCTGTGGCCTGTGACCTTCGAAGATATAAGAGGTGCTCCTCCTTGCTTCTCCTTTGCGGTTTTTTTTTTTTTGCGTCGCAGTTCTCTTCGCGCCAGAAGCTGCAACGAGAGAGACTATCTGTGTGTGTGAGAAAGAGGGAGAGATGACGTAGGTGGGTGCTGGTGGGGCTGCCTTGGTTTGCTTGAATAATTCAATTAGGCGTAAACTGTGTTGATCCGCTTGACGTTCCGACTCAGGCGATTGCAGGATGCGTTCTGCGAATTGAGCGCAGTGCAGTAGTGCAGGCCACCTCGTCGTCGGCTCGGACCGGACTCGGACGCTCGTGTTGGAAATATGTGTGTGTACATCTCGGGGCTTCGGGAGCCGAAAGCGGTGAGAGCACGAAGGTGCTGTGCTGCCCACTGCGGATGCGGAGAACTGTTATCCGGGATGCATATTATTACACACACACACACCTCCCTCCCCCCTTTGGCCTAGTTGCAGCTAGGAAAGCTTCCTTTTGAGCCTGGTGCAAGCGCAAAAGCCAAAAAGCCAGCGAAAAAGCTGGGGGGGGGGACACGAAAAACTATACTAACACAAAAGTGCACTAACACACACGCAGGGCATGCATGCACGCACACACACACACACACACAGGGCAAAAACGCGGATTCTATATACCGTGTGTGTTTGTAGTTAGAGGTTTGGAGGGCCCCATGCCGAGGAACAATTCTAAGGTCATTAGGCAATGTGAAAACTTTATATTAGGCTGGAAATGTTATACCGGCTCACATTCCGAAGGAATTAAGCACAAACGAATCCAGTAAAAACTTACTTTTCAGCAATCGCCAGCGAAAACTAAAGGTGGAGATTTACCGATGCCAACATCGATGGTGTGGGTGTATTGAAAACATCGCTGGCAGCGTTGCTTGCTGGGGAATCATCGATATTGTGTAGCATCGTTTTTTGAACGTGCGCGCGAGTCTTTATTTGGGGCTCACAAAGACCACAATCAACAACAAAACATTTCTTTAACATAGCTTAGCGCAAGTTCAAAACAGTGTTCCCCTTTAAGACTGGATTTTGTATGAATAAACTTCTACTCTTGGAGACTTCTATGAAAAAAAAAAAAAAAAACAATGTCAACAATTTTCGAAGAATATTAATTAGTTGTCTCATCCGAAATCCCAATTTAATGTCAACTTCAAAGTTTTGTGGCTTTTTATAGATTTTTGCAAAGTATTTTCAAGCATTTTTTTAGACCCCATGAGTTGGCAGGAATTGCGATGCCGTGGAGCCTACCCAAGCAGCAGCTGGGCCACACGTAAAGCGAATTCTTTGGGGGAACACAGTCGGGAAAGGAGACCAATGGACAATGCCACACGGAGCAGCTTCGAGGCTGCCACTGATGAGGATGACCGTATCTGCATAGACCGGCGTCGACCAGATCTTCAGCTCCGCCGGCCCAAGCGGGTATCTTGTGCTTGGGCTTGCGGCCCCGTGCCGATGAACATATCTAAGGCCAGAATGCAGCGTGAAAACTGTATAATAGGCTGGAAAAGTTACTGGTGCACATTCGGAGAGAATACAGCACAAACGAATTGGGGAAACACTTACTTTTTAGCAATAGCCAGCGAAAACTAGAGGTGGAGAAACAACGATAACAATACCGATGTCATCGATGTTATGGAAACATCGGACATCGATATTGCCAGGAAATCATCGTTAGAGACTTAACAAGGAAACATTAATCAAATTATATATTTGGTCAATACCATACAACTAGATACAAGCTTAAAAATTAGAAAGTAGCAAGCTAATTTAATCTAAAAAGAATCACAAAATTCATTCAATATAAATATCAATATTAATTAATACGATATATAGTTATAATATAATATATATATAAAGTTTTTATTGTAATATTTGTGGACTAATGAATCTTGGTAGAAGGTTCAATAAATTAGTATAAAATATTAAAACAAATTAAACTTAAACTTTGTTTTTTTTTTTGTGGATATTACTTGAGGTGAATGATTGGACTTGTGGAACCCAACTTGAAACTCCCTCGCAAGTGGTCCCAGTAACCCTGGATTTTTTAGGGGGAAATTTCGACTTTTCGAGATTTCTAAAAAGGAAAGACAAATTTTATCTGGCCAGTTTACAAAAACTGTCAACAAATTTGCAAGGAAATTAATTTGTTGTCCGCACCCGTTTCCTAAGTTATTGTCTCCTCTAGATTATTTTTTTTAGTTACCATCATAATTTTTTTGGTTTTTTTTGCACCCGAAGAGTTGGCAACACTGAACGGAGCTGATGTTGGGCTATCTGCAGGGATTGCGTCGCCGTGGAGCCGGGATTGGAGCCGGAGGTGCGCCCAGACCTGACCAACTATACGGCAACATATACAGCGAGTTCTTTGCGGAACACTTGCAGGCGGCAAAGGAGACCACCAATGGGGAATGTCGCCCGGAGCAGCAAAAGAATGACAGCTCGATATCCCCGTTGTTGCACAGCTTCGAGACGGAGGCAAGCAATCAAGTGGAGGCACCGGCGGCCACTGATGCGGATGCTTGGATCTTTGGCTACGGCTCGCTGGTGTGGAAGGCGGACTTTCCCTACATAGACCGGCGTCGCGGCTACATTTGGGGCTATAAGCGTCGCTTTTACCAGCACAGTATCGATCATCGTGGTACACCGGAGCGTCCGGGCCGAGTTGTCACCCTGCTGCCGGGTGATCCGGACGAGGATTGTGTTTACGGCGTGGCTTATCGCATTGCGGCCTGCCAAAAGGCCGCTGTGCTCGACCATCTGGATTATCGCGAGAAGAACGGCTACGAGCGGTGCAGCCTGGAGTTCTACGAGTACCCACGTGTAACCACCAGTAGGATTTTCGAATCGGAGCCGGGGCCCATCCAGGTGATCATGTACGTGGCTACGCAGGCCAATGACTCGTATGCGGGCGATGTATGGGAAGTGGACAGCATTGCCAAGCAGATCTTTAGCTCCGCCGGTCCAAGCGGCCCCAATCGCGAGTATCTATTTAATTTGGCCACCGCCATGGAGCAGCTCTTCCCCGGCGCCATTGACGAGCATCTCGAGGAGCTGGTGGCCAGCGTTAGGCGTCACATTGTTGAGGATGAGCCACATTTGCTAAGACGGGCAGTGTTGCAGAAGATCGCAAGCATTCTGCAGAAGGACGAGTTGCCGGAGCAGACCCAGGCCCAGAAGCTGGAGGAGCTGCTGCAGCGCTGCCAGGAGCCTGGTGGACGCGAGTGGCTGCTCCACGGTGCCCTGCACTCGTAGAGCGAGACGTGACCACCATGGGGGTGTATCATTTTTATGTAAATATATGCATACGGATAGGATCTATACACCGATGGCATGACGGATGTTGCTGCAGGGAAGACTCTTGACCAATGACGACCAATGGGGATTCTGTTCTCCCTTCACCCATTCCTTATTTATATATAGAAACATATTGTCCCGGGGGAGAACGGAAACCACATGTTAAATTGTGATTAAACATGAATAAACTTGTGAGAATAATTTATACAAAGCATTTGATTTTACTTAATTCAATTTATTTCTCTCAAAATAATCTCTTAAACAGTTGAATAAAATTAAAAATAAAGCACGTGGAAAACATTTGGGTAATGAGAAAAGGACGTTAAGTTATCTGCCGGAAGATTTGTGTAAATCTGCGCTGATAACGATTAAATTTAAGATTTACGAACTTTTGAAATCTGATCAAAATCGTACATGACATTGGCGTTGCCAGATGTCTTCGATTGTACTCAATTTTTTCACGCCTCGACATTTTCCACTCATACAATGTGAATAACCCTGTAGGACATGTGCAAGATGAGATTATCCTCAAGAAAAGGCAGGAAACTCTTAAGAAGGACTCATGTACGCTTATGAATCTTTGCTTTGGTCAGATCTCTTTTTAGTATATTTGTGGTATATTTGAATGGTGTCACTATTTGGTAAATTTACAGTAGGCGAGCGCCGGTCACACTGCACCTTCAACTGTTGTCAAAAAAAAACTGCCCTATTTCTCCCGTGTTCGTTGTGCTTTTGTTTGCTGTTTGTATTGCGTTTTGATTTCGATTTCGATATTCCGTGCGTCCAGTCCACTCCGATTGGATTGGTCAAGCGCGACAAGTGTCCAGAAGGAAAAGTCGGAGGCGAACGCCATGAAACAGGTGGGCGGAGGGGAGGTGGGTGTTGGTGCGGGGGCGGTGGCAGATGATGTTATGCTATTTGCATGTATGTGTGCGTGTGATTGTGTGTCGGAATGCAAATTCTAACGGCATGCGTTCGTGTGTGTGTGTGTTTGTGTGTTGGAATGACAACATGTTTGTTATTTGCGTTTTGGTTTTTAATATCATCGGTTAAGCTGTTGTTTTTGTTGTTGCTGCTGCTGCTGCTGCTCTTTTCGCTTCAGTTGAATCACTTGATTGCCATCTCACTCTCGCTTTCGTAATAGTACTTCCACCGCCACGCAGATTCTTATCAGGCGTGAGAAAGTCTTCCATCTACATACATATGTATCTTTACTACCCAACAAGTTTCCTATTGGACTATATACATTTCCTAACTGACGCAAGAATTTCTCCCGCTTCGCTTGCTCTCTCTCTCTTTATCTTTCTCTCTTCGCCTTCGCTCCTTTTTATTGCCTACTTTGCTGAGTTATTGGTAATGGATTTGCTTTCGCTCTCGCCCAAAAGAACATAACGGCGCATAACGGCACATAACTCATTACAATTTCCATGCAAATTATCAAAGGGGGAGAATGCCAAAGTGTGCGTGTGTCAGATTGTGGTTGTATGGATATGAGGGGGAGGTAGAAGGAATGTAGTGGTATTTACATTTTAGCAGATTAAATTTTTTAGTATGTACTCGCATGTAGGATTATTACTCCCCCACCTTACAAATACAAAAAAAAAAAAAGGAAGACCAGAACGAGAGGAAGAAAAGCGGATGCCACCTCCTTTGCAACAACAACAAGTATCGATTCCTGGGGAGAAGGCTTCGCTCGCCAGCCAGGGTTGCCAGTCGGCAAATCAAAGCCAGCCGCGACAACCCTACAACTCTTGGCTGCTTTGCATAACCAACAGGACATACATACATACATTCATACGTACGTATGTGTGTGTATTCCCCATATACATACACGTGCCGTGGAAACTGCGCGGAAAACGAACGCTTCCCGTTCAGTGCTTTCCCAGTTTCAGTTTTTCGCTGCCAAGCATTCGACGCGTCCGCACGCGCTTTTCCCCGTTTTGAATAAAACCAAATACTAAAATCCCCAAAAAAACGTTGCCAAAAATTGTGCGAAAATTCGCATAAAACCTATAAATAATATCTTGCGATACCCCCCTCCCCTAGAAATACCGTGTTCCAGATGTTTCGGCAAAGTAAATTTAAAAAAAAATCAAGAATTCTTCACACAAAAATGAAAAGTGTGTGTGTGTGCGTCTGAGTGTGTGAGCGTTGCTCCTGCGCTGCCTCAACAAATTTTACAGTTGTATAAGTGCCAATACAGTTGCGGTCAAAATAGTAGTGTTGGAAAACGAAACATCTTAGATTTGTGGGAATTTCAGCTTTACCCATCAGAGCAATATTTTTTATGGATATGCTAGTATCCTAACTAAGCTCTACAGATCCACAAAAAACAATTTAAGATTGATTGGCACCTCTTAAATAAAATATGTACAATTTCTAATCAACACTTTCGCACGATGCTTAAAGTTTTCCGGAAAACAGTGTTCTTTATATGTATGTATGTAGGTCGAGATTGGTTAAGGCTTGTGAATACGACTATTTTTTTGACCGCAACTGTAGTGTGTATGTGTACACGTTTGTGTGAGTGTGTGTTAGTAGAACTCGTGTCATGTGACCGCGCGCGCAAAACATTTTGCATTGTTTTTGAATCCTCTCCCCCTTCCCCCAAGTTGTTGTTGTTGCTGCTGTTGTATCCTGGCGAGTACGCGAAAAACGTTTTTCGGGGGCGAATAGCGTAAGCCTGCGCAATAGGTGCTCACATGGCAGCTGCTACACACAAATACACGCACAAATAGGAATGGGGAGCCTTGTGCGAGCCGAGATTTTTTGTTAATTAAACAAAAATCTGAAAACGCCTTGAAGCAGGCTAGCAAAAAAAAAAAAAGTATGAGGGGAGAGCAGCTTAAGTCCGTTCCGTTACATTTCCAATAAGCACAGATTGCGGTCGCAAGTGCGAGTGAGTGCGTTAGATTCACACACAGACAGGGATCCCTAGGCTAGGATCTGCTCTCTTTCTTTCTCTGCGTTCTCATTTTTGCAGCAGCAGCACCAGCAGCAGCGGCAGCGGCAGCAGCTCGTTCAGTCGACAACTGACCAGCCAAGTAGTAGCATAATTTTTTTTTTGTTGTCCCCGTAAAGAATAAAAAAGATTCAAATTTCAAGTAACTTTACAAAAATTGAAATAACAACAAAAGGCCAAACCAAAATCGAAAATAACATTAGTAAACCTTTCAAAAAGCGCGCCCCAACTGTGCCCGTGTATGTGTATGTGTGCCTGCGAGAGAACAGTTGTTAAGCAAATGTAACTGTGCTTGGCTTTCTTAAGTGCTGGAATCTAACTTTCCTGTGCGTTCCCACTTTCTTTTTTTTTTAATGTTTTTTCATAAATATACTAAAGTTGTGAAGAAGGAGGCAGCAGCAGCATAAAAAGGAGAAGATGTAGTTAACATGTGAGTAGCAACAAGCAGGGGCCAAATAGTAAGCAGTACATGCATGTATTTGTGAGAAAAATCTGTAAATCGAGGTTATCAATACACACACACATACACAGAAAGGCTCCTCTAGAAAGAGAGAGCAAGTGAGATGGTAACTGCTTGCGTACACATATATACATACACAGCATCCTACTACTCCCTCGCTCGCACTCTCTCTTGGCCAATGGCATTTTAATCATCATTAGGGAAGGTGGAAGGGGGATGGCACACCACTGTCATTATCAAACAGACATACACGCGCGTACGCGCACACAAACATACACCCACATTGGCACACCTCCCGTCCCCCCACTATACTGTTCTCTTTCCCGCACCCTTATTTGTTCCCCCCACATACACCCCCACCCCTTCCAACCAATGTTTGTTTGCGGGAATTAAATTTAAAGTATGCCAACGATTTGCTTGTCCTTCTCCCACCCCTAGTTTCCCCACTCTTCATCTACTTGCTGCCTCTTCCTCTTCCTCTTTCTTTTTTTTCCTTTTTGTTTGCCCCACTGTTGCGCGCATTTGTCCTGGCGACCCATATGTGTATGTATGTAGAGAACATGTTTCCTTTTTTGCACATGGACATGACATGTGTGTGTGTCTGTCAAAGCGTAAACAATTGCAAATAAAACAGGCAAAAAAGACAGGAAAAAAAATTGAGAATAGAATGAAACAAGGAAAGCTGAGTGTAGTCGCAACACACACGACATTGCGATGAGTGATGAGCGAGTGTGCGAAAAGAAAATCGATTTGTGTGCCATCAAAAAGTGCATATACATGTACATACATATATAGCCATATATCCACACATATACATTCAGCACGTTGTGCAACATAACATAATGTAGTAGCCAGCAGCAGTAGCAGCAGCGACGATTTTCAATTAACAGCCAACAATCATCGCTTAACATTTCGCCACTGCAATCGCAATATCCCGTTATACAGATTGATTCACAGCCATCTCCCTCGCACTCTCTCACACACACACACACACAAGCACAACAGTGATGGCAACGGGGGGCTTGGGGAGCTCTTAATTAATCTACGTGTGCCATTGAATAGAAATCAAGGTTTATGTAATCCCCCAGGTCCAGGCCAAACGAACCACAAAAGAAAAACAAAGAATGGCAGAAGAGAATAAAAGGGAAAACAATGCGGTCAGATTTGCAAACAGAAAAAAAAAAAGGCGATTTAATATCGCCCAAGTGACAGCTGCTCCGATATCCGATATATAAATGGGAAATTGCCATTCCTGCAGTTAATTTTGTGGAAAAGTGAAGCAAGAAACAGTTAAGTTTCTCTAGAAAATGTGTAAAAGTCCTGAACAAGTGTATCTGGTGATTTACAAGACAAGTAACATTTGTACAGCATACTTTTCGATGTCTCTTCAAGATGTTTCGAATTAATAGAGAGAAATCGAAACAGTTGAACTTGCTACATATTCAGATTCAACTCTTGCAATTAAACAAATATAATAAAATAGATATAATGTGAAAATCTAAAGCAATGAAAATCTTATACATAAAATGTTCCATTTAAACTTTGTGTATGTTGCCTGATATGCTATTTGGAACTCTAGAAAAAAACATTTAAAGCTTAACACACTTCTTAAAAGAGATTCGCAATGAAATATAATATATATAATATAATAATAATCAAAAACTGAATTATTAATATGAATAGAAAGGCATCTCAAACTAAGAACTCAACCCAGATGGACACGTAGTGTCTGTTTCTACTGTTTCTACCCGCTCTTTCCGTTATATTTCGTGCCCAGGCCTGCTTGAAAAACTTTAGGTTTCATTTTCCATTTCATTAAAAAAATATAAATAATTGGTAAAATGTATAATTGACATTGTTATTTGGTTTTTAACAAGTTTAAAATTAGTTTCTAACGTTGACTACAAACAAAAATTGAAACTCCTTGTCGTTGCCTGAGGAGGGGGCTGGGTCCAACAAGAGGACCCTAGTGACCAGTTGTTATTGGGGGTGGGGAGCTCCCATAAAGTGCTGTCTCTACATTGTAATTTATGTTTCCAACTAGTTTCAACCCCATATTAATTACTTGTCCTTCTCTTCTCTCTTTCTCTCTCTCTCTTTGCCGTCGATTGTAGCTAATAATTCGACTATTGTTAACCTAGTTTCACTTCCCAAAAACAAACCAAACAACAAGAAAAACAAGGACGAGTTTAGACGAGCAGCAGCGCTGGCTCCTCTAGTTTCAATTATCTAGAAAGGAGAACTACTATACCTGAAAGGACACGAAGAAGAACAGATTCGCCGGCAGAGGAAGAAACCAAATCCCATCACCTTTTCGGTTCTCCTCGGAGCAGGATCCATTTTCCCCCCCCAAACCAACCATTCCTCCCGGCACCCTGTCCAACTCGGCACCCGAAAACCTTGACTATTCCCAATAATAGCCACAACCTTGGACACAGAGCACTCGACGCGACTTCTCGACGAGGAGAGGAGCAAATAGCAGCAGCATCGCATCGCATCGCATAACTAAAAAGGATAGAGTAGCCGGAGCACGAGGACGACTCATGTTACAAAAATGAAAAAGTTCACATTCAAAGGAGTTCTAGATGGATTTCGACAAAGCGTTCAGCCCCAAGCCACACGACAGGAGCAGGAGATCCAGGAGCAACTCAAGGCCGATCATTTTACGTTGAAAAAAGTAAGTACAAAAAATCTACCTAAAAACACATTCATCAAAAGACTATAATCTTCCATTTAGATCGAATTAGAACAGTGAAACTTAAACGCGGTTACTGGACGGCAAGAGGAAGATTTTTGCCAGGCGAGATCTTAATCAGAGCCATGTGGGCCGGCCCACAACCTCCTTACAACCTCCTTCCAAGAGGCTCTGACTAAGAAGCGAAAGATCTCTCGCCTAGCACAAAATCCTCATCCTGCCTCCAGATAAAGCACTATACTAAACCTTTTTTAGTTTAGCTAATAGGGAAACTAATAAATTAAAGCATAATCTAATTTCTTGTTGTGTTGTTATAAAAAAAAAGATAAAGTGTAAGCCCCGGAGAGGCGTCTGTTGCAGCTAGCGGGTGTTTTATTTGGTAGCTGCACTCAAATGAATCTATCATAAGACACACGCGGCTATAACCGACGTTTAATACCAACAGTGATTAAAAATAACAAAATAAATAAGAACAAAGATCGTGTAGAATATGTTAAGCCATCAAAATAATGCTACTTAAATCAATAAATCAATAAATTACTATAAAGTCATGTTATCTTAATAGTTCAAGTCGAAAGTGTCACTGAAATCGCCCAGCCTATCAACCTATCAGTTAACTGAGAGATAACCGACATTTAACGACATTATCTTGAACGTTCTCTAAGATACTATGCCATTTGAACAGTGGAAGACTCTATTTAATCCTTGTGATCATTTCTTTTCGCAGACCTTTCGCCATGGCTTTCCATACTCGCCCACATCCTTTGCCTTCGATCCAGTACAAAAGATACTAGCGATTGGCGACAAATCGGGCTACATTCGCATGTAAGAGAGTGCCATCCCTTTATCAAGAGTGGATCCCAAAATAATATATATCAAAACTCTCTGAAATAGATTGGGACGTCCTGGCGTCGATGCCCATGCCAAACACGAGGGCGAATCGGAGTGCGCTGTGCTCTTTACCCAATTCCTGGTCAATGAGGGCGCCTTGGTCACCGTCACCGCCGATGACACCATTCATTTGTGGAACATTCGCCAAAAGACCCCGCGCATTGTGCAGAGTCTGAAATTTCAGCGGGAGCGGTACGTTTTTTTTCAAGTTTTTATATATTCTCCATTATCCATTCAAAGAAATATTCATAAGCCTTAAAAATCAGTAATATAATCACTAAAATTTAACTATAAATGATGACATAATCCCTACCTTCTACCAATCTCTCTGTGTTACAGCGTGACTTGCATACACCTGCCCGTAGGCAGCAAATGGCTGTACGTGGGCACCGAGAAGGGAAACATACACGTTGTTCACATAGATACATTTGCACTTAGTGGATATATTATTAACTGGAATAAAGCAATTGAAGTGTAAGTGTACTTTGAGATCCCTCCATCCGTGATCGCTACTTCTACATCTAAAAATATGAATTATCGTCCAAATTAGGGTTAGAACTAGTCATCCAGGTGCTGTGATTGCGTTATGTGATAATCCATTGGATGCAAACAAGGTAAGCTAAGAATATGCAACACGGTATCGATAAACTACACAAAGATCGATATATAAATCGATTTTTTAATGTGTAAAATGTGTGCGATAAATCGTTTTAATTTTAATCGTTAAGAAAAGGCAATATTTGCAGTATTTATCCATTAAATTGCGATATATTCGATATTATATTGAACCTTTTGTGGTTTTCCCTCCTAATTTAAAATCTTTAAATTATATTTTAAACTCTATTCTCTCTCTTTCTATCTGAATTATTTCGACGTAAAGTTGCTTATTGCATTTGAGTGCGGGCTGCTTGTATTGTGGGATCTAAAGGCGAAATGCGCTGAGATACGATGGCAGGCGGCCGAGGCCGTCAAGTCACTGGCCTGGCACTACGAGGGCAAGTACTTTGTGTCCTCTCACACGGATGGCTCCATTTGCTCCTGGCCAATGAAGCCCCAGGCCAAGCCCCAGTCGCAGGTCTGTCCGCATGGTAAGTTGCCATTATAATAATAATTATATACTATATAGTATATTAATTGGTGATGATTGATTGCCATTCAGCAAAACCCAACAAGGATGGCAACGCGGAGAAGTGCAAACCGATTTATAAAGTTGACTTGAAATCCAGCACAACTGGGTGAGTATATTTATTTCCATTATGACTCATAAATAAATATATCTACATTATATGGCTCACTGCTGTTCGTCGGGAGTTTATTTTTATTAGCTGCGCGATAGGGAGATAATGAGAATGCATCATAAAGCTAAGGGTGTGCTCTCATTATATTTTGAGTAATTCAAATGAGCAAGCAATAAGAGTTTATTTATATCCATATATTTATTATATTTTTGACTTTTCCAGGGAAACTTTCACCATTTTCTCGGGCGGCATGCCGTCGGAGAAGGGCTCCAAGTCGAATTGCATTACGGTGATGGTGGGCAAGGCCACCACAGTGCTGGAAATGGAGCACGCCGTTTGCGATTTCATTACACTCTGCGAGAATCCCTGGCCCTGCGGTACGTGTGTATAAAAACGATATAATTTCAAGCAAAAACCATATATATTTTTTGTGTTCTTTTACGTTTTTGCAGAGACCCAGGAGCCGTATGCAATTGCCGTGCTGCTGCAATACGACTTAGTATTAATAGACTTATTAACACCCGGTTTTCCATGTTTTGAATCGCCTTATCCAATGGACTTACACGAATCACCTGTTACATGTTGCACATATTTAACCGATTGCCCATCGGATTTGGTTCCTGCTTTCTATTCAGTGAGTTAACATTATTCTCTTAACTATTTTTGTACTATTTATATAGTAAAAGAATCCCACGCAACTGAAGTGAAACTTTCCGAACTCATTTCCTAGCTCAAGCTCTTCCTTTTCCCTATTCTGTGTCTTGCACGCTATCCCCTTCCTTCTCTGATTCCTTATTACTCTCTCTCTCTCTCCCAGTTACCCTTGCCCTTTTTCCTGTCGCATTTAAGCGTTTCATCGACCTGAATTTACCCCTGAGCGAGTCATTAAAGTTTCACTTCAATATTAATTATATAAATCAATCTTATTAAAACCCGATTACAATATAAACTGTGATCATCAATGCATTAGTACATTTTTCTTAGATCCATCAATTGTATTGTATTTTCCTTACCTTTAACCAGGTTGGTCGCACAACGACAAGTAAAAAGAGCTGCTTCTCGGAGCGTGAATGGCCAATATCCGGTGGCGAGTGGTCGCCGGCGTCGTGCAGCTATTCGGAGATCGTAATTACCGGACACCAGGATGGTAGCCTCAAATTCTGGGACTCCGGTGCCGGTACGCTACAGATCCTCTACAAGCTGAAGACGGCCAAGATGTTCGAGAAGCCGCGCTCCCACGTCGCCCACTCGCATCCGGAAAGCGACAATCCATTGGCGGTGCATCTCATCTTTCTCTGTTCGGAATCGCGACGCCTGTGTGTGGCTGGCGCCATGGGCCAGGTAATGCTATTCAAGTTCCGTAAAATGGAGTCAACGTCGGAGGTATTGGTGCTGGAGATACCCATACTCTATGAGAATTTTGATGACATTTATGGCACTAGTCCCGAGTGCGATTTCCTTACGGGCCATCAAGTGCAAAAGACGGAATCGAGTGATTCGGATAAGGTAATTATTAATTAGTTTACTTTATAATATCAATTAGGGGTTGTCCATATATTACGGAATCACCTAGGGGGAGATTATTGGGAGAGTGGGAAGGGTCTAGAACAATGATTTCATATCAAAATATATATAAAAAGGGTTTTCTTTTTTATTATTTTATGGGAAAAACAAATTTATGGTTACTTAAGCATAGGGGAGGGATTCCTTCAATTCTTACTGCAGATTATATAGGGGGGTCATCAAAAACGCATATTTTTAGACAGTTTTTCAAATGATTTCAAATCTCTAACGATTTGTAGATTTCCCCAACTAATTGCTGATCCACTTTTCTTTTCTTTCCCACATCAAGACGGCAGAGTGTTCGTTGAAGGTGCGCTTTGGAGCACAGCGCAAGCCACCGGGCTTCCAGTCGCAGCTGGTTTGCCTCACAACCGGACCAAATCGCCGGAACGTGCAGGTCACCTCGCTGTGCATCAGCTCCAGCTATGGCCTGTAAGTAGCGTAGCTAATCGAGCCGCCGACGATCATCTATCCATCCCATTTTAATCCCACCATCATCCCCGTGACGACACTCGCTTCGATCTATCCATCCAAGTCCATCCATCCATCCAGCGATCCATTCACACACGTACACACACCACCACCAAAAAAAAAAAGCCTCCCCCGCAGAACCAAGCCCCAGCCACCAACCAAATCAAAAAAAACCCCTCAACAACTCTCCCACCAAGACAAAGGACACAGGAAAAGCGGACTACTACTAGAACCCCCACCCCAAAAAAAAAAAAAAAAATACTTAGACGTAGTCTAGTTTTGTATTCGTACTAATATGCATGACGTTCTCTGAAAAGCGCCTGAGACGTAGCCAAAAAAAACAAAAAAAATAAAATAAAAACAGTGAAGAAGAACCCATCCGCCGCTAACGCTCGCCGAGTGTTCTAGCTAGAAGCCCCCCGTTTTACCACGCCTCTGCCCCCCGCCCTAAGCAGCACCGCTTTTGTTGAATTTGTTTGCGTTGTGTATTATATTCTGTAGTATGCAACAGTTGCAAGCAGACGCTAATAACTACAAGTCAACCCAAGTCCCCCATTTGGTAATTTATTACCAAAAAAATAACACCCCTTATCCCCTGGACGACAGATCTGAACACAAGTGTGACCAAGGGATTGCCAAAAAAAAAGATCGATCAAATATCGATCGATTACTTTAATATATCGACCAGCTTTTTGACAATCGATTCGTTTTAACTCTAAAGAATAATCAATAAATGTCATCAGTATTTTCTTTCATGGTAGAGTAAATGTAAAATGTTTAAACTTATGATCCCAATTGGTTGCAAAGGACCGATCTCGATATTTCTTGGTAATTTAATATATTTTAAAAGTAAAAACATGTTTTCGATATTTTTACAATTGATTATTATTCTATATTCGATTATTTCGATATTTTGCCCCGTCCTCCGGGCAATTCCAAAGCTATAACCCCGAAAACTGACGCTGACAAACTACATATGTAAACTAACTAAAACCCCAGGACCGATTCGAACCGTATTTTTAGTGCCTGGTGTGTGCGCGTGTGTGAGTGATGATGCGCATCAAATAATTCATTTGTCTTTCAGTTTTCTGTTGAAAATCGTAAATGTATTTCGGTACTTTTCAGTATGATTTGGTATTTTATTTCGTATATGCTTCGGTTTTGGTTAATATTTTTTTACTGTAGTTTGCTTTTGGTATTTACTTTTCTTATGCACTTTTATTCTTTAACTTTATCGAATAAATATATATTTGGTTTTAGTAAAAACAAATATAGTAACTATCTATAGTCATATTTTATTTGCATTATAAGTATGTAGTATTTTTCTTAACGATAGCATTTTTATTATTCGAGTATTATTCGGTATTTCTAGTATCTTTTGGATTCTTTTTTTTGCAATCTATAAGTTATTGGTCTTTTGTATTATTTTACAATTCTCTTTTAATTTTTAACTCATAATTTTCGACATTTGAATTTTTGTGTTTCATCCCCAATGATACCCACATTGTTTTCTGTGGCATTTGTTTTTTGTAACATGTTGATTTGTATGCAGTTGATTTTGGAAATACATATGAATATTTTCTGTTTTTAGAATGGCTTATGGTACCGAATATGGACTTGTCATAATTGATATAATCCAAAAAATTTGCCTATTGAGTGTTGCATGCCCCGATCTGTATGGCGCACATGATCCTTACTCGCGAACACCAAAAAGTCCAAAACGCATTGAGAACAAAGAGGAGCAAAGCCGATCGCCCAGCTCAGATCAGGTAAGTGCCCTCTCGCTCTCTATCTCTCTGTCTCTCTCGCTCTCTCTCTCTCTCTCTCTCTCTCTCTCTGTCTGTCTGTCTCTCTGTCTCACTCTCTGCCACTGAGACTCACTTACAAAGGTGTAACCACTGTTTACAACCGATATAATCGCAGTGGACCCGAGCTCAAAAATATATATGTACACGCGAATAACACAAACCGAATACATGCAATACAGAACAAATGATTGAAATTAATTTAATTCAAATGAAATTGGTTCAAGTTTGATTTGATTTGAATTGATTCAAATCGATTTGATTCGAAATTGAAACACGCAGAAACACAGACAGACCGAAATGAATTCGCCCCACTTAAGTATGCTATATATGCTCTGCAGTACAGTACCGTACAGTACAGTACAGTACAGTACAGTAAACTCCCACACTAACAAAAGACCAACAACTACAACAACAAATGCTCAGCTCATTTGAACATGCCACGTACATATATTCAGTACTTAACATATTTAAAAATTTAATATGCATAACAAAATATATCTACTTATTTATACATATTACGAACGAAATTTTTAATTGCTAGCAAAAGTATCTAAATTTGATATAAATATATATATACATATATCTATATATACATACATAATAATATCTATATATGTTTAAAAGCTAACATTAAACATTTGTAGCCGATCCAATAATACTTTTTGTTTTGGTTTGTTTTGTTTATGTTTCCCCCTTAGTTGAACTATCGCTATCGCATATATATTCCCTTTCTCTATCTCGCTGTCACTTTCCTGCATATTTGTGGCATTTTTTTGCGTTTGAATCCGATAGAATTAGTAATTAGACCCCCATATATACCCATATCTTTATACATGTACACACACACATGCAAGCAAGCAAGCCAAATTAACCAACATACATACATATATATATATATTGCTGAAAATGATTAATTAAATATACAATTATATTTCAACTAACTATAGTTATAGCTTGATAACCCTTTTAACTAGTATTTTTCGGTATTTTGGGTGAGCTCCAGTCGTCTTTTTCAAACAAACTAACCCCATACAGCGGTATCGCCTTCTCATTCCAACCAAAGCAAACTAACGCCGCTATCTTTTTCAATCTAACTAAGTTACACACCATTCCAACAATTAACAACTAAGTACCTCCAATTAATGCTATAATCTAAAACTTAACGATAACAGACTATTGTTTAGGGAATAAATAAGTTCTAATTAAATATAACTTTCCATGAATTAACACTTCTTCCTTATTTATCATAGTTCTTGACACAAAATGTCTTGTTGTTCTTAATAGTCCGATCGCCTCTGCGCCTCTGTTTCCCTCTTTTCAAGCTATGCACTCTCTTCAGAGCGTAACTTATCGTATAGTGTGACCAAAGCTCTGTACACTTTCGTTTATGTAGGTGCAATCTGCCCAACCGTTTCTCTCTATCTCTCTTGTCCTCTATAAATATAAACCTGTCTCTGTCTCTAACTGAAACGCACAAAACTGCAGCATGGTAAAATATATATCATATTTATTGATTGATTGATTGATTGATATTTAATTTAATTGTGTTTTTGCACGAAGCTTGCATACGATGATTGCCTCGATGATTGATTTGAATTTGAATTTGGATTGATTGGTGTGATTTATATTTATTTTCGTGTAACTTCTGTGATTGCCACGCTCCAAGTCCATCGCATAGACACGATTGATGGCTGTGATTGTTGTATATGTTATCGAAACCCGATTTCACCCGTCACGATTCCGATATTTGAGTTGATTTGAATTGATTTGATCTGTGTTGTGCCTGAGAAAGAAAAAGCCTAGCGAACACCCAAGAAACATGATCTAATATGATTGAAAGAACAACTGAAAACAACATTACCAACAGCAACAACAAGAACAACTACGTTTCTCCTCCTCCTACTCTCTCTCTCTCTCTCTCTCTGTCACTCTCTGTGTCTCTCTCTCTGTATCTATCCCCCTCTTCTGTCTCTCTGTACTAACGCACTGATTGAAGAAGTGTTTGTTTTTCTGTGTGTTTGTTGCGAGACTTTAACTGTCACTTTTCTTGGAAAAAAAGAACACCTTTTGTAACTTGAACACTTAAACCGAACACACACTCACCAGCTAGAATGAATGATACATTTTCTTTAAAAACCAATTCGAATTGATAATTGATTGAACGTAGTATTATTAATTGTTCTTCTTTTACATTATTAACCTTACAAAATACTATTCTAAATTTAAAATAATCAAAAAATACCGTTGTTTTGCCTGTGCGTGTGTGCGTGTTTGTGTTTTAGTTTCTATTTTTTGCCAATGCCTATGCGTATATGTGTGTGTGTGTGTGTGTGTGTTGGTGTGTGTATGTGTGTTGTACATCACACCCACACATCTAGCATCAACCCGTTATACACGTTCACGTATAACAGTTAAATAAAAGTCGTTGCCTAAAGTTTAACCTCCTTTCAGTGTTTGTTAACCCCTATAAAAATAAAAAACCAACCAAACGAAACCAAATAATAAAGTAAATATCAAGTATAAAATGTAAATTGTTGATACGATACTCTTTTCCAAGTAACCCAAGTAAAACCCCCCCAAAAAAAAACAGAACCTTGTTTAACCTCCCCCCCTGTTAACCCTTGTAAAAATAAAGTACACACGCCAAACATAAACTAAAATGAAATAAAAAAAAGCAAACGCACCAAAAAAGCAGCAGCAACAAGGCAAAGCAGCTTGCATCCCCCAAAAAAACGTACATCATCAACATTCCACCGAAATGCTAAGTGCATTTACTCTCTCTCTCTCTCTCTGTTTAAATCTCTGTCATTGACTTTTTCCCGCACTTTTTTATTAACATCCCTTGACCCAGTTTAATCTATATGTAAAATATAGCATCGTCTTTCGCCTTTCATGTGTGTGCCAGGAATCATGGACTTGTAACTAAGACATGCCTTGGCACTCTGTACAATTTCCATTTTGCCTTAACTTTGCCTACGTTGAACTTTGTCATCTCACCTACATATTTAAAGCCCAAATAGGGAAATTCATAGTACACCCATTACTTCATAGTACACCCATTATTAAGTTTTAATAAAAAAGATAAAGAGGTTTGTTCCAGTTTCTATTCGGAAGTGAATTCGATAACATTTTCGGATTTCCATTTATCATACACGGATTTCCCTTGTTGATTTGTGAATTTTTTTATAAAATTTCCCTTTGCTGCCTTTTATTTCCAAATGATAACTTTTCCAAGGTTAGTTTTGTCTGAGTTTTGTTAGTTAAGACTTAGGGATATTAATGGAGTAATAAAATATAAAATATCAGCCAGATGTTCTGCTGATAGCACAGCACTGGGGCTGTGAAATATCACAAACAGTGTTGCAAAGTGCTGATATTTTCAACTTTTGGCTTCGGCGGATTTGCAATAATGTGGAAGATTAAAATCGAATTGATTTTGAGGTGCAACCACAAAATTATTATTTCTAAATCAAGTATGTTATCTTTAGCTTTATTCTTTATGCAATAATGTTCCTAAAATATTAAAGAATCAAATGCAAATTCATTATCATTATCGCCAATTTCCGTCAGATTCCGGTCGGAGTTTACAGAGGGAAAATCAAATACATGAGGATATAACGGTAGTGAAAACTAGAAGAAAATGGAAACTGGAACAGGCCTGAAAGCCTTCTACCCAAGTCACAGGATATCTATATATATTTACTGTGTAAATCCTGTTGAAGTCTCTGCTTGGGCGCCACTTGTAACTGAACACTAAGATGGAAAAGTGTGACCAAAGCTTGCTTAACTGAAAAAGGGCCTTTTATTAAAATTAAAATAAATATTTAATACCAAATGATTTTGTAATATACTTCTCACCACCATTAAGTCCCCCTGTCACTAATCACTTTTATCGCTTTCACTGTTGCTGCTATTTTTCTGTCCATTTCGGTTTGCCTTTAACTATAAAAGAGAACAAATCAAAACAGAAACCAAAACAAAAACAGAAACAGAAACCCAATAAACCCGAAATGAAGTGAATGTTAAAAACAACCCTTAACCCCCAAAAAGTGACCCTCAAAAAACCATCCAACCCTGTCCGTCGAAAAATAAAAAAAACGACAACTACTTTTCTTTTTTGCTGCCTGAACAAACTTAAAAAAAAAAAAAACAAAAACAAACAAAAGAAAAAACTGAGAATTAAAACTCTGCCCCCCTCCTACCCCCCAAAAAATTCCCGATCTTCATCTAGCTGAACGACACGACCAGTCCGGATAGTCCGTCACTTGAATTTGTACCGGAGGCCTCGAGCAACGATCCAACGGATCCAACATCGACCGTCGGCTCCCGTCCCAGTTCCCCCGATCCCGTTGTGGTGAACAGTTCGCGGGAAACACTGATCACCGGCTCGGCAGCATCGACGGCGGCAATGATGGCCAAGAGTCCCCAGCGCGAGGATGCGGCCCCCAAGGAGCTGCAGGATAGACGCAAGTCCATGTCCTGGAAAACGTTCAATTTGAAACGTCAATTATCTAAAGTCAATATGAAAATCGGTGGTATGAATGTCAACACTGATCTGGAGTCGCTCAAGAATAGCTCCATTTTCTATACGGCCAAGGAGGCGTCACCAGATGGCGTTATGCCAACGCCTCCGCCGCCGCCAACCGAAGAAGAAACGTCGGCCGAGCTGAAAGAAGATGAAGCCTTGGATGATGCCGAAATGGCAGCAGCAGCAGCAACATCATCATCATCGCCGGCAGTGCGTGGCAAATATCGTTCATCCACCACAGATTCACCGGATGATGGGGTAACCACCGGCACTAGCAGCTCCAGTGGCATCCGTAGGGTAGACTTTGAACAAACGAAAGCGGTGGAGGTGGAGCGGCCCAACAATCTGCCGCTGGCGGAGGCACCGACACCCGGTCCCCTGAAACCAGCGCGCCAAAAATTCAAAGAAAAGGCACGCGATCAACGCCTGCTGTCCGTTCCGAATATTAAGTACCAACCGCGGGATTTGCGTGGCGGCGTGCGAGTCCTCAAGAACGATGTCTCACCGTTGACTAGTGGTGGAGCCAGCGGAAGTGGCGGAACAGGTGGTGTAAGCGGAGGCGCCAGTGGCGGTGGCGGAGGCAAAAAGATACGTAAGTATGGCCCCCGCCGAGAAGGATCACTTCCCCAAATCCTAAAACCCAACCCTCAAACCCCACCCCCTAAAAAAAATAACAAATTTAAAAGAGAGAGCTCCCGAAGACGCCTGCGATAAAAGCAGCGGTCTTGCCCCATTTCTTCTAACCAAAAAAAAAATTAAAACAAAATATAAATTAAATGAAATGCAGAGCGAGCGAGCGAGTTCTTTGCGTGATCGCTAGGCAGGCAGGTAGAATGTGGATGTGGAATACAAATCGGACTCCTGGAATCGGAGAGCTGAAATCCCCAATCGTTGGAATAGAAAATATACTGCGTTCTTGTGTGATTTCCAATCTTAGACTCGTGTAGAGTTTCTACAAACTTACGTAAAGTGGCGCCCGAGCAGAGAAGAAGAATTGGTTTTATCAATTCTACAGTCCTGCTTGAATGCTACTCAGTGAAGTTATGTATCTGGAAAATTTGAAACTAACAATAACTTAAAGTTGGAATTTAGTTTGGATAAAACCACGCATAAACACAGTATAGTTTTCCTTCTATCGTCGTTGCAAGTGTTTACCTCTCTCTGTCACACTTTCTCTCCAACTCACCCGTTTCTTCTCCAAAAAACTCTTATATCCCAAAAATGGCGTTTTGTCGTCGCTTCTGGTTGGGTTTATCGCTTTCTCCCCGTCTCTTATTGTGTTGTTCCTTTGCTTTTTGTTGCTTTTAGTTGCTGCTACTTAGTTAGTAGAGAATAGCAAACGAAAATGAGATGAAACTACTGTAAACTTAGCAACCCTGTTTTCCTCCCCCCAAAAAATATATATAAATTACAGCTAGCGATGTGCAACAAAAATCGAAATCTAGAAATGCAAACGATACCAAAAAGAACAACAAAAATCCGATGCTTCTTCTTATGTTAATTTTGTTGAAACAAAAAAAAAAAACCGAAACCAAAAATTGCATTTTGTGTATAGAGCCCTACTTTGTAGAGTCTTAGCTAAACAACAATGACAATAACAATGAAAACTAAGTAAAAGTAACCGTAAATATATATACAAATATACTTATAAGTAATATAAACGAAACCAACAACAACAACTAGAACAGCTATCTTCAGTAACCACAAATGTGTTGAAATAAGAACAACAACTTTACTGCAACCAACAACAGCAACAAATTCACATACGCACTCAACCCAAACAATTACAACAAACAAAATTACAAATTAAGAAAAAACAAAAACAAAAAACTTTTTGCCAAAAATGTCTTATTCTATGCTTCTTCTTTTCCCTCAATACCTAGGCAACGGATGCAGAAGAGCTGCAATACAACTGCCTTTATGTGATTGTGTGGAAGTTCTTTGGTAAATCATTTAACAACCACAACAACTGCAACAACATCAACAACACCAACACCATCACCACCAAAAACACCATCACTTCTCACTAAGTCACCCAACACACAAGAACAACAAGAACAACAACCACTTACAAGCACCATCATCATACCCACATACGATGTGTAACTATAAAGCTCAAACTTACTCAAAACTAACTAAGTAACTAAGTCTTTAGTATGCAAGACACGAAATCTACTTTTAAGCTTAGAGATCAAATGTAAACGCGGGTGCTGTAGGCCAAACACGCATTCGACAAAAAGAAAAGAACAAAAATTACAAAAGAAATTCACACCAATCACCACCACGACACCACCACAAAAACTCACCAATCAGTCTGTGTATGCACTGTGCAAAATGAAATGGTTTTTTAAAGAAATGTAACCAATCGAAATCGAAATATCAGAAGTGATATAACCAATGTTGATTGTTGTACGTTTAATATTCCTGTGTTTAGTCTGTAAGTTCAATACTCGAACTCGCCACACACATACACAAAAAACACATGTACACTGAAAGAAATCTCAGTGTATATACTGACTCCCTGTGTACACTACTGGCTCTACTACTATCTGATCTTCGCATTTAGAGAGAGTTCGATTCAGCTTGAGGTTGTGCTCCCATCATTCGATTTTGGCCCCGAATCTCCTCCCTCAAGTCCCGCGCTTCCTCTGGTCTTCTATATTGATTCTATCGATGGCCTTGGCTTCGGGTATCGATAACTTGGGTTATTTCTACGATTTTTTTTCTCTTGGTTTTGTTTCTGTTTACAGTATTCATTTGAAAATTCTTTTTGTTTTGATTGTTCCGTTGAATGTGTGTGTTCTGGCTATCGATAAGCAAAAATGTATCGTTGCCTTTGTTATCGTCATCGTTTTCGCTTATCGCTTTTCTCCAACATCACCACATACATATATAAACCTCACTTGTAAATATATATATATATAAAGCAGAACGATCTGATCTCCAAGCTAAGTCATATTATACATATAACCGAATATTTTTAAATCGATTGTTCATATTTAATACCAGCTAATATATTCAACCGCATACATATAACCACATGATGTCTACCTATATGTCTAACTCTACGTTCTAAACCAGAAGCTTAAAACCCCACCAAAAGTTTATTCGCTCTACTCTATACATATATCTCTCTAATCTCTGTCTATCTCTCTCTCTCGCCTTTTTTCGTACACACATACATACATGCCATAAATTGCCAAAGTACATATTATATTCTATTATATATTCGTATTCCTTGTTATGATCACCTTAACCTAAATGTTATCGTGTTTTTTCGTGTTTTTTATTGTTCCTCTCATATTAATGTCACTGTCAATCGATGTCACCCAAAGCAACCAACCACTGCAACGACCTCTGCCTCCGTTGCTCGCTGTGTATTCGTATTTGTGTTGTGATCGAATATATCGATAACTCGATACCTTACTGTACACACAAACACACACCCATACAATTTGCACTTGTCACCGAAATTCAATTACCATTCAACGCTTTTGTATTTGTATCATATCTAAAAAAAAGAAATATAATATGTATATGTATTAAATCGTGTTCGCTTTGCACTCGAATTAACGATGAACGATTAACGATTAACGATGACCGATGATCAGCAGACAACACCACTGTACATATTATTCATCGACAGTGATCGCTTGCAACTGAAGACTTTGATTTCGCTTAATTAACATACATACATGATTTATATATTTTCATTTAATTCAACATTCTTTTTGTGTATCTTAAACTCTTCTATCCTAGAAACACTTCTTTCTGTCCAAAAAGACTCGAGTTAAAAAGACTGATATTCTAAACAAATTGAAGAGTAAGTTTATTATTTTTTGTATCCTATATCAAATTCAAATTGCAGAGGTAGAGTCGTAATAGGTGTAAAATGTGTTGAAATAAACTCATTTAGTTTCCGAATGAAGTACTAGAGGAAATAGAAATGAAGCTTTTTTTCTACACCAAATTATTTATTATATTTTGTTTAGAAATTACTAGAAAATTGGCTGTAGCTGTATTTGGAATTCTGTATTCTGTAATTCGTTTCTTCAGGTCCTTAAAAGGTTTCACGTGTAAGTTGTATAAATATCAAGTATACGCCAAGTCACGTATACGCCACATGTACAACAGGACAAGTTATTTTTATTTAAATGCTTTAAAAACTGTATTCAAAATTTGAAATTAATAGAAAAGCTGTAATTAGAAATCATAATCGCTTTCATTTAATGGATTTATTTGCAATTCTCTTCGCTTCTTTTATGTCTTAGGGTGTGTGTGTGTTCACACCTCAGTTAGCCAGCGTTCACTGTACATTAACCCTCACTCGATTCGTTTCGTTTTGTGCACACTCGTTGTTTCCCCTATGTTGAGCGCACCTCTCGCAAGAGATCGCCACCAGGACACGCACAGCCACGCCCACAGTAACAAATCACAAACGCACAACTACCAACACACCCACACACACGCACACACACACGCATAGCACAAAATAACTGAATAGAGAAAATAGAAATGAAAGCAAAATGAAAAGAAAAACCGAAAAATGTTAAAGAGAAGATAAAGAAAAATAAAAAAAGGCATTCAATCATTTTGTGCATTTATCTTTCTGTCTCTCTTTCTCTCTGTCTCTCTTCCTCTATATATATATCTCTATCTCTCTCTTTCTCTCTCTCTCTCTCTATCTCTGACTATGTGTGTGTATCTCTCTCTCTCTCTCTCTCTCCCGTGTCTCCCACAATTATTGTTTATATAAAAAAAAAACATTTTTGCAATTGCCTCAGATCAACGGCAGCGGAGTTGCAGCTGCGCAGCAGCAGCAGCAGCAGTCGCAAGCGCAGCAGCAGCAGCAACAACTGCAGTCGCAGCAAGCGCAGGCGCAGCTACAGTTTCAACAACAGCAGCAGCAGTCGCAGCAGCAACAGCAGCAATTACAGCAGCAACAGACGCTGCTGCAGCAGCAATCGCAGTCTCAGCAGCAGATGGAGGAGGCTGCCGGAGGAGGAGGAGGAGCATCAGGATCAGGATCAGGAGGAGGAGGAGCAGGCGCGTCCTCGTCATCGGCGGCGGCATCAGGATCATCCATTTATGGGGCAGACGATGCAGGTGCGGGTGTTGCTAGTGGCGGTGTTGGTGTTGGTGGTTTAAGCAGTGCGATTAGCAGTGGATTTGGTGGTGGATTTGCTGCGTTAAAGGTCGCAGCAGAGCAACAGGTTCAACAGCAGCAGCAGCAGCAGCAGCAGCAACAGGTGCAGCAGCAGGAATCGCTGCAATCGCAATCCTTTGACGCTAATGATTATCCGTGGGGCGAATGCGGTGGCGGCGGTGCTAGCGGCGGTGCAGGTGCGCAACAACATCAATATCAACAGCATCCGTATCCGCATCCGCATCCGTATCCGCATCCGCATCCGCATCCGTTTACGCATCAAACATCCGTTATACAGCAACAGCAGTCAGTGACATCGTACGAGTCCCTAAAAAAGTCCAAATCACAAGGTGGGAGCACAACCAGAGAGCACAACAAACTACTACTACTACTACTACTACTACAGTAAAAACAAATATAACAACAACAACAACAACAAGCTAAATAGCAACTTCCACAACAACAACAACAATAGCAACTACAGCAAACAAGCAACAACAAGAACAACTACCAAAAGAAATAGCTAACCAAAAAGAACCGAGATTGCACCCACCAAGCATTTCTTTCAAGTGTACTACACACACCCACACACACACACACTTCCCACACACTGCCACACCTACAGTACATATGTATACAGTTCAACTTCTCTAAGACGAACTTAACCTCAAAAAGAAACAGTACAGTACAGTTAACTACAGTACTAATCCTACAGCACGCTCTCGCTACATTGAATATAATGAGAAGAACTAATTTATTCTTTATTGAATCTCTCGTTTATTCTGCGCAATTATATTTTGCATTTTAAAAGCTACAAATAATGGGCGCTATTTTCTTTGTTTTCTACAATTCACAAAGTTCATAATTCGAATAATTTGTCGAGTGTAAGACTCCACAATTGCCAGATAGCTCAAAGGCTGTAGATCGTGTGCTCGATAACGAATTCTCGATAACTCTCTAAGTTTCTAAGTGTGGTTTCGATTTGTAGAAGTTCCACTGTATCTCCCTCACTCTCTGTGTCCCTCTCTGTCTCTTTCTGCACACGCACGCACACACACACACGCGCACACGCACACGCACATATGGACAGCAGGATATGCACGTTGCTTGTGGCCCCGCCCCCTTTCTCCGCTCTAGTGTGTGTGTGTGTATGTCGAAGTGTGTGTGTATCAAATTTGGAAAATATTTTCTTTTTATTTTGAGTGTATTTTTGTGTTTATTTTTAGGGATATTTGGGGGGGGGTCGATGGCTGGAGCTGTCTGTCTCTTTTTCGCTCGATCGCTCGCTCGCTCGCTCTGTTTCTCTCTCTCTTTGTCTCTCTCTCTCTAGCCCTTTAAGGATCTAAATCTGATCACTCTCTCTGTCTCTCTCGCTCGCTCGCTCGTTCGCTCTCTGCTCGCTGTCTCTTTGTTTTCTACTCTATGTATACCTCTATCTCTCTCTATCCTCTCTCTCTCTCTCTGTCTTACTATCTGTCTTATTCGCTCGCTCGCTCTCTGTCTCTCTCTAGCTCTCTCTCTCTCTCTCTCTCGGTATTTTGCATTTGCATTTGGCACGCTTTGAACCAAGAAATATTAACGATATAGTTAAAAAAAATTAAAAACCAAACAGAATGAAATAATAACTAAACAATGAACTAGACTAACTGGAATTAAATATTTATAACAGAACATAGATAAGAATATAAACAAGATCCGATTTTTTTTGGATTTTGATTTTGGCAAAAACGTAAACTTTTGCATAGTTCACACACATACAAAAAAAACATACTGTCACACCCATACATATAAGCGCCTAGCTGAGAGCACACCACAAACACTCACACACACACATGCAGCAAGTTTCACTCGTCTGTTTTTGTTTTAAGTTTCCTATTTTTTTTAACTCTAGTGTCAAAACGCCTGCCGCTTTCGAAATTGCACTCACAGCTAAAGAATCACTCAAAATGATATCAATTATCGATTAATCGAGCAAGAGAGAATAGCGACAGTTGCTCGCAGGTGTGTGCAAGTGAGATGGCACTACAAGCTCTCGATCTTAGCAAAAGTCTTAGGTTAGGGAAGTAAATAATTAAAGATTAGAAAAGGTTACTTTTCGCTAATTGAAGGATCCTCTTTTGATATTAACTAAAATATATATACAGAAATACAATCAAAATAATTTAAGTATGTAAAACTTTAGATTTTGTAATGGAAATTAAAAAAAAAAAAAGAGAACAAGTAATAGAGTAAAGATAAAAATCAACAGATCACATTTAATTAATTTATTTTGCTGCAAAAACTGAAGAATGCCTTTATAATATTATTATTAATAATTTTCTTTCTTGTATTTTAGTTTAAATTGCTTGAATAGTTAAAAAGTAATGGCAGCTTTACTAATTTTCTTTAAAATTAACGGGATATTAAAGTCCTGCGAGCGGCTGACGCATACAACTATAAAAAAAAACATACATACACATTTACATTGTATACACATGCAAATCACATACACATTAGGCAGCCTAGCGGTATCTTAGTGTTGTGCAGCGCAAAAAAAAGCAACATAGTGCATAAAAAAAAAACATTGCAATTACAATTAAAATTAAATTAGATAATAAAAGCAAAAATTCGACTAAAATCCTAAGCAAAAGTTTTGCCTACTACCGCCCGCCGCTTTTACTCTCTATCTCTCTCTCTCTCTATCTATCTCTTTATCACTCTATCTCTGACTCTCTCTCTCTCTCTATTTCTATATAATTCGCCTGTCTCTGTTTCACGATAATTATAAAAACAAAAATGTATCTTAAAACGTTGATGTAACTCGTATTTTTTTATTTGTTTCTCTCTTTCTCCTATCTGTATGATGCGCATCCATCTCAACATCATCAATCTTTCTGATCCAAAAAAAAAAATCAAAAACCATAAAAAAAAACCAACCACGAAAAATAAATTACAGATAAATTGGATGGAACTTTCTCAAGATCCAGATCATCGTCAATGTCCAGCATTGATATGTCTTCCTCTGAATCTGTTACTTGTTTAGCTTTCATCGAGAGTTATGCAAAACGAAATGGTAAGCTTTTTCCGGCTTATATTTGATTATTTGTGGTTTAATTTTGATTTTCAACTTCGTTTGTGGCGCAGATATTTTGACACTTGTTCCTACTTTGTGGATTGGAACTAGTTTCGGTTCGATACTGACATTGTTCATCACTATGCCGGACCGAGATGTGCGCAAATCTCAGCCAGTATTGATAACAATAAATGGTAAGTACTTTTCCATCTAGATCTTATCGTGAAAAGTTCAACTTGATTCATTCATCCTTTCAAAATTAACGGCTTTCAACTTTCTTAGCTCTGTGATATTTATTTTGAACCCTTCTTATTCCTTTTTCAGGTGGCCCCGTGGTACGACTTAAAGGATCCATAACTTCCATGTCTTTTTTAGACTCATACGGTTCGATCATACCCTATACGTTTGAGACCTGGCGTGACGAGAACAAGGACAAGAAAGACCGTAAGGCCATTTTGTATTTATTAAAAATAGTTATTAGCTTGGATCAGAGTATAAATTTTAATATTAAGCCAAGCAGACAAGCTTAGCCACAATCATATGGCGTTACACATGTTGAACTTCTAAATTCTTGAATTGGATGTGACAAGCATCCTTTTCCTAAGGAAAATGCCATTGCTGAGTTATAATAATATGAATTCTTGGGAGGTTATGCACTACGGTTAGTACACTCAAGTGGCATTTGCTACAACAAGCACGTGCTTGTTAGGTAAGGCGCAATAATAGAAAGTATAGGTAGGAATGCTTGGAAATGGAATAATGAAGAAATGTTTGTTTAATTAACACTGATACCAAGCTAATATCTTTGTATATACATATATTTATAATATTAATATAAAAGTATGATATAATTATTATTATTTATTATTTTTTTATTCCAATAGGCACACCCACAAAGAGCAGCAGCCGCACCAGTCCCACATTCACACCGACAACTGCCAATACAATATCAAACACTTCGATTGCGGGTGGTGGTGGTGCCTCCGCTGGCGGAGCTGTCGGCGGAGGTGGTGGTGCGTCCGGTGGTGCTGGCGCTAGCGGCGGTGCAGCGGGAGCGGGAGCTGGAGCAGGTGCTGTCGGTGCAGCGGGCGTTAGTGGCGGTGGTGCAGCTAGCGGTAGTGGCGGAGCACCCAGCGGCAGTGCCGGTGGCGGCGGTGGTATGAGTAGCAGCAGCGCCAGCAGCAGCGGAATAAGCGGAAGTGTTAGCACCGGTTTGGAAACACTCACCGATCGACAATATATCGTTATCGCTAGCGAGAAGCAAACAAAAGTCTTCGATGTGGCCAATCAGTGTTGCATCAATCGCATACAATTATCGGAAATGGATTTTGCAGTCAAGGCAGAAACTATCACGATGAAAGGTGAGATATAAATCCTAATTACATTTCCCCACCCTATGTAACAAAGCTTTAAAGCAAATATTATATGAAAAGTGGTATTCATTGGCATTCCAATTATCATTTCCCACCCTATATAACTAAGCTTTAAAGGAAATATTATATTTTTCCCCCATTTATGCATATTTTCCTTACATTTTACAGATGGCTCTTGCTTAGCAACCTATCTTTCGAATGGCCATCTAATGGTACATAGTCTTCCTAGTCTAAAACTGTTATTGGATACTGATTTCTTACCGCTTATGGACTTAAGGTGAGCTCTCTTCATATCTATTAGTTAATTAATTAATTATTAATAATCCGGTTTCGATTTAGTTTTCAAACAAAATGTAAACAGGGAATTGTGGATCCAATGCTTTCGATATGGGGTCAACAGATCATTGTTCATGAAGATACAACTCAGTAAGTATTCATAAATATTAACAATTATTGGATAATAATAATAGTAATAATTACTATCTCTTTCGCCCACACAGAATATCAAAAATATTTTGCTTTAGTCATAAAGGTCATGGATTGTACATGGCATCGCCCACCGAAATTCAAAAATTCACGATATCATCGGAATTTTGGTGAGTTTTAACGATATATATATAATAAAATAAATATTTTCTATAATTTTTAATGCATTTTACAGTCAATTTATTTTGGAGATGATGGGTGAACTATATACGGTACAGGAAATGCCCGAACAGCCGAAGGAGGGTTTCTTCAAGGGTCTATTTGGCGGCGGCGCTAAGCTTCTGGATCGCGAAGAGCTATGTGAGTGCCGCATCTCATTTCTTCTCAATTATTTTCCATATTTTAAATACCTTTATCATTCGCAGTTGGCGAGCAAAGCGGCAAGGCGAATCGTTCGGTGGCCAGGCATATACCTGGTCCCAATTTGGAGCAGCTCGGCCAGCGGGCATCCACCGCCGCATCGGAAATTAGCCGGGCGCACCAATTGGCCATGGAGCGCGGCGAGAAGCTTAATTTGCTGGAGGAGCGCGCCGAGCGTATGGCCAACACTGCTCAAGATTTCAGCGGCACTGCGCATCAATTAATGCTTAAATATAAAGACAAGAAGTGGTATCAGTTGTAAAATATCTATTTTAGGAGCCAATTCTACCACAGTTATTGTAATATTGCTTTTATAAACACTTTCTACTACTACATTACGAGTAAAGTACACTTATTTAATTTCCTGTTTTCAAGTCGTCACGTTATTTACAAAACAACAAAAACAAAAAACGCAAAAACCAAAACAAAACAACAACAAAATTCACAAAAACAAAAACAAGAAAACAAAAAAAACTGAAAGAGAAAAACCAACCAAAAAACAAAAAAAAAAACTGTTTTTAATAAAAATATATATAGACCAAAAAAGCAAGTTTTTTACATTTATTTGAAGGGTGGAACTTATTTTTTGAAAAAACTTAAAGAAGGAAGATTTGGATTTGCCACTGGAAATGATTTTAAATTATGAAATCTTGAAATATAATAAGAAAGTGTATCGCGAAATTCACCAAAAACTATTTTTTCCAATAAGGCGACATTTTGTTTCAATAGAAATTACAAGTTCAATGCAATTCCTTTAATTCAATTAGAAAAAATTCCAATTGTGATCCAATCTCCTGTTGGAAGTGGATTTTCTGTGCCGAACTAGCACTTCATGTAATTTGAACTCATAAACAATTAGAAATTTTCTTAAATTTTTCACCAATTTGAAAATAGCGCCAATGTAGTGTTGGAAAACGCCTTTTTAGGACCAGTGAAATGAGCTACGATGCTAACGATAGTATCGATAGTTGGACTAAATTTTTGGGCCAGACCTAAATAAAAAGAAAACATTAAAATCCGCACTGCAAAACCAAAACCACGAGTGTGGAGTTTTATTCAGAACTCCCTAATTATTTTGTGAGAGTTTAATGCAATAACTACGGCTATACATTAATTATAGTTGCAATCGTTTTCATGGAAAGCGATGTGCTACTATCGAAAAACGTTGGCAAGCAGCTGAATATATCGATAGGAGAAAAAAGTTCAGACATCGGTGTATCGATGTTACATCGATGTTACTTTTTTGCTGGAGTCTACCATTTTATTTTAGTTAATAAAATAGACATATTTCCTCTATTCTTTTTTCCGTTGTGCGCGTACGAAAACAGCTGCAAGGCTTCGCGTTGACCGTTCAATAAATATATGAAAAATTAAGTGTAAGACGGCTAGCGGAAAAGATTTTCCCCGTTCCGTTTTTTTCTCCACCAGACGACGACGAATATATTGTAAAAGAGCAGCAGCAGCAGCAGCAGCAGCGGACAGCCAGCCAGCAAGCAGCACCAGCAGCCACCAACCTTGAGAAACACCCAGCACGGCAGCTATATTTCGTTTCACTCGCTCGCTTGTCTGTTGGTAAGATATTCGCTGTTCGCCCCATTAAACGAGCAAAAAAATATCCGCGAGGATGTGTTTCGTTTCATTTTTTTTTTTCTTATTTCGTCCAGTTCCAAATGCGTGCTAAATATGCGGACGTGTTTGTGTGCGTGCAAGTGTGAGTGTGTGTCGTCTTGCTTTGCCTTGGTGTGTGTGTCTCGTTGAGCGTTTCCATGTGTATGCTTGTATGTGTGTGCGTTCGAAATTTTTCTTTTGTGTAAAACATTTGTAAGGTGCAACTGCAACGGTGTGTGTGTTGTTGCTCAGCTTGTGTATGTATGTATGTATGTATCTCTTTGCTTTCTTGTTGTTGTTGTGCGTCATAGTGTGTGAGTGTAGCGGGGCTGAGTGTTTTTGTGTGTGTGTGTGTGTAATATGCATTCCAACGGGGTAAAGGAGAAGAGGAAGCAGCAGCAGAAGGCAGCGTACCTGTCGCCAGAGTCTATCGTCTATCGATCTGTCCGTCTCTGTCTGTGTTTATTTAGAAATTCCCCCCTTAAGGAAAATGGCCTATGCCTTTTCCCTGCCCTTCCCCACCTACAACCAGTGATCGCCTTCTTGAGTGTAATCGATAATGCATAAAAAATATCGATTGGAAGAGTGGCAGAGCACAAACAGAAAGAAAAAAAAAACGCATAAAACAAAGTGCAAGCGCCGTGTGTGTGAAAAAAAAGCTAAACAAGTGCAGAAGAGGAGGAAGAGCGGCGGCGGAAAAGAAAGTACAGACTTGGCAACAAAACAAACCAGCTTTAGTGTACAAAAAAACGAAACAATCAGCTGTTAAAATCGCTTAAATTATTGCCCCTGAAATATCAAGAAAAATAAAAACATTTCTACTAAAATTATTTTAAAAAAATAATTCTTAAAAAAAAGTTATTAGTATTCAAGAGAAAAAACAGATATAATGTGTGGCTGTTAACTTTAGTTAATATAACTAAAGATCTTGATTGAGAAGTAAAAAAAACTAAACCCAAGTTGTGTTTTTTCTTGGCTTTACTCTAATTGTTAATTAAACACCTTAAAGTTTTTAACTATTCTAAAAACAAATGTGGTTTTAGGTAGAAAACCTTTTTTAAGCGTGACTAAATCAAGTTTCTTGTCCGCAGACTTGACAATTAACAAAACAAAGCCATTCGGCAAGTGTTGGTGATTATCTTGAAATTAAGTTATAGTGTGAGTCAAAGGCCTGGTCTGAATGAATCAAAACAATATATATATTCGATTCTTTTTCCATATAAATACACATAAAAAGCAAATATATAAACTGCTTTATAACAGAGCCTTCTTCTTGGCCTAAAACCATTCATTAGCTGAAAATAAACAAGTTCTCATTGATTAATTATTATATATATTATAATATATTATATATATTATTATTTATACATCAGTTTTCATTGGGCTTACAGTTTAAGCCAAGTTTCGTGTGGATTTTCCTTTTAGTATTATTAATATTAATTGTGGAACTTAAAACTCGAAGAAAAACATTAAAAACTGCTGGAGAAACGTGTTAGTTAGCTTAAAACCTTTACCCGAAATAAAATGTCATATTTGTACTACAATTTATACTCCCTATAGCATAATTCCTGAAATATAAGAACCTTATATAGAAAAATGCCTTAAAATGTGACTAAAACCTTTCATTTCCATTAATTTTATTATATATCTATGAATTTTCTTGTTCCCTTGGCTAATACATCTTTTTCTAAACATATTATTAATTACAAAATATATATTTTCTCGATTCTTGCAGGCATTTCACTTAACCCCCCCGCACAAGTGCTTATTGAGGAGAAGCCCCTAAGGCGGTGGAGCAGCAGCAGCAACAGCAACAGCTAGCCAAGATGGACAAGATGCGGATATTGAAGGAAAGCCGCCCCGAGATAATCGTCGGTGGCAAGTATCGAGTGATTAGAAAGATTGGTAAGTTACTTTTCTCCTCGCTCGCTCTTTGATCCTCTCCACTAACGCTGGCTAACCCCCCCCCGTGTAGGAAGCGGCTCCTTTGGCGACATTTATCTGGGCATGAGCATCCAGAGCGGCGAGGAGGTGGCCATCAAGATGGAGAGCGCCCATGCCCGACACCCTCAGCTATTGTACGAGGCCAAGCTGTATCGCATTCTCAGCGGCGGTGTCGGCTTCCCTCGCATCCGTCATCATGGCAAGGAGAAGAACTTTAATACGCTGGTCATGGATCTGCTTGGTCCATCGCTTGAGGATTTGTTTAACTTTTGTACGCGCCACTTTACCATCAAAACGGTGCTGATGCTGGTCGATCAGATGATCGGACGTTTGGAGTATATTCATCTCAAGTGCTTCATACATCGCGATATTAAACCGGATAATTTCTTAATGGGTATCGGTCGTCATTGTAACAAGCTCTTCTTGATCGATTTCGGTTTGGCCAAGAAGTTCCGTGATCCGCACACGCGTCATCATATTATATATCGCGAGGATAAGAACCTAACCGGTACCGCTCGTTATGCCTCGATTAATGCCCATCTCGGTATCGAGCAGTCGCGTCGGGACGATATGGAATCCCTTGGCTATGTGATGATGTACTTTAATAGGGGCGTTCTGCCATGGCAGGGCATGAAGGCCAATACCAAGCAACAGAAGTATGAGAAGATCTCCGAAAAGAAGATGTCCACACCGATCGAGGTCCTGTGCAAGGGCTCGCCGGCGGAGTTCTCCATGTATCTTAACTATTGTCGTAGCCTGCGATTTGAAGAGCAGCCGGATTATATGTACCTACGTCAATTGTTCCGGTGAGTCTTAGATCAAAAGGAAACCCTTTCTTAGTTGAGCTGTACTTGAGCCAAACTTGAAGTAAGCATTAATTAGGCATCGTTAGAAATGCAAATAGAATTATTTTTTATATATTTTAGCTAACATCTTTGCTTGTAGTTATCCAGTTTGAATATTTCGCTTATCGTATTCGACATATTTTATAATCCTTGGCTTTAACCAAGGTGCTTGTTCTTTCCCTGATTTATATTCTTTAGAGACTTAAATTAAATTAATTTAAAGGATCGGTAAACTTTACAAAGCAGCTAGTAAGGAAATCGAACTTCGGTGTTAATCCAAGTTGTTATAGCTTTGCAAAATAAGCCAATTTAGGCCGATAGTTCCTATATCAGCTATATTTGGATTTAATCTGTGGCATCTACTATATGATATATGTAGTTATTCGGTTTTTGTTGTGTTCCAAGATATATGCTGCTTGCAAATAAGCTAAAAGTTTCAGCCTTATAGCTCAAAAACTAAGACAAAAGAAGGCGGTAGACAGACAGACGTACATGTCTAAATGGAGAAAGTAAGAAATCAATACAGAATTTAAGAAAAAAGTCTATTTTTAATGGAGTTTTCTTCTTGTAGGCCTTAAAACCATAAAAAATCTCATTTCAAAACGAATCTAGTACAGTTTGTGAGAGAGAAATGCCGAAGGAAACAATTTAATTGAATTTCTATATATTTTTTTAATTGGAATATTGAAGAAATTCTACACTTGCGAGCAACTTTAAATTGTTACCGTAATTCCTATGTTTATTTTAGATTCTAAGGCTCGACTCCACTTTAATCTTCACAGAAAAGCAGTATTTTTTAGTTATATATCATATTTTAATTGCCACCAAGCACGTGCTTGTTAGGGTTAAGTGTTAGTAGGCGCTTTAGGAAATGAACTACTGGCAGGCTGCCCTGACTCTTTGCTTGCAAGCGTACTAAGTTGGTTTCTATGAATCTATCTACCTTTGAGACTATTCTACATATCATACTTATATATATCTTTATAGTTTTCACATTTAAAACTCGAATCTCGTATCTAATTCCAACATTCTGTTGTTCCCTTTCAGCATACTGTTTAGGACGTTGAACCATCAGTATGATTACATTTACGACTGGACAATGCTGAAGCAGAAGACCCATCAGGGTCAGCCCAATCCAGCTATACTATTGGAGCAATTGGACAAGGACAAGGAGAAGCAGAATGGCAAGCCCCTAATTGCGGAATAAGTGAAAGGGGGCGCTGATGAAATCAAGAACTTGGGGGGGAACAATAACAGCAACAGCAAAAAAAATGGGGGAATATCTACGAGAAAAAGATCAAGATCATGGTGAAGATAAATAAATAGAAGGAACACGAAACACTGATTGGGATAACAGCCGCAGCATCAGCAGCAGGCATCGTCGAGAAATATTTATTGTTTCTCTTAAATATTAATTTAAAATTCAATACCTAAACGATTAAGGAAAAGCAGAAGCAGGAGCGAGCAACAGCAACAGCAAAGGCAACCGTATAAACCACACATTATGTAATTACAAAGAAAACAGAAAAAAAAAGTAAAGAACAATTATGATACCCCAGCAAATGTGATTCACGAGTGAATCACTGCGATCGATAGTAAAGAAACAACAACATAAACTAAACACACACAACACACACTGAGGAATTTGAACGAAATAAAACGAAGAATCAATTCGATTTAAATTCAAATCGATTCAAATTCGAATTCAAATCAATTCGCAATTCATACAAACAGCATAACACACACTAACACCCCTCTGCACACACACTGCAGCTGGAAAACCATTGATTTTTCAATTGAAAACTTCGATTCTTTTTCCAGCTCTGCACACACACTCTCTCTCACACACACACACTACATGCACTCTCCACATAAAGCAACCATCATTGCCCACAGAAAAAGGAAAAAAAAGAAACAAAAATAATAAAAGCAACAAAAAAAATATTGAGAAGGACAAATGGCGAAGAAACAAAAACAAAACATTTAGCCTAATAAATTACGAGAAAGAATTAACTAAAACCTATATATATATATATATATATATGTATATATATATATATGTGCATATATATTCCATTTGATTCACGTGTCTCAGATCGAATCCAATGCTTAATTTCCACACAAATCGAGCGAACCGTAAACAAAAATGGAAAAAGAAGAACTCAACAACTAAAACCATATTATGGACTAAATAAACGTAAAGAACACGGTTATATAGGAGTAAAACAATAAATAATACCAATAAAACAATTTAATAAACAAACACGAAACAACAACAATACACACACACACACACACCGAAAAAATCATTAAAAACAAATAAAGATGCATGGAGCAGGAGGAGGAATATATAAACAGACAAAAATATATATATAAAACTGAGCTAAAGGAAAAGTAATAGGATGCAGCGCAGCCACAAGGTTAATACAAAACAAATAATAATAATATTAATAATAATAATAAATATAAAAATGAAGGAAAAAAGAAAAACACAAAAAAAAAAAAAAAAAAAACCAACGCAAAACTGCAAAGTAATTTTGCAAAATTAGTAAGCAGTAAATAATAATTATAAACATAACTTATATTTAATTTTTTGAATTACATCAATAAATATGTTGAAATTACAAATTTTAAACATATTTTCAACTTCTGCATTTAGAGAGAGATGGAACGATGTGCGGGCGATATAGAGAGGGAGAGCCATACAGAAGAGAGTTTTTTTTTTTTTTTCAACCTTTTTTATACTTTTTCTAACGTTTTCAGGTATGTTTTCGACTGAAACTCTTCAAATACTATCGATTATATTTAATATTTTATATATTTTATTATGTATTCCTATTATTTACAACTTTTCAGCTTCTCTTTTAGTAATTAATTCCGTTTTTCAGCTACGTATATATGCGCTCAATTTGTTTATTTCACTTTTTAAATGCATTTTTTCGGTAGAAAACCCCCCTTAGGTTATTTGCTTTATTTTATGAAACCTTTTCTTTAGCCACTCAGCTTTCTTTTGGGACATTCTGCATTGATCCAGTAAATTGTTGATCTGAAAACGCATAAAACTATCTTGATTTTGTTTTACTACATTTTTTTCTTAATTATTTTCTGTCGAGCTCGTCGCTCGTCTGACGCCTGCTCGCGGCCGCATGTATCAGTCGCTGACGCCGCTCTTAATTTCTTTGTTTATTCGTTGTTGACTAATGGCATATCTGCGTTCTTATTTTTTTTTAAATTTGTCTGCACACACATCGTGCACATTAGTGAATGCTGGCAGTGTCCAAGAAAACTGCTGTGGCGATAAGAAATTAGGGGTTTCCTGAGGGGAAACTGTCATAGAGATAGTTTTTATAAAGATTATAGATAACAAAAACAAACAACAACAAAAACAAATAATCTTCCTATTTGTTTGTACATTTTAAGTCTCAAAACCAAAAACTTATTTCTATTTTTATATAATTTTGTTTAGTTTTGATTTTGGTTTTTTTTTTAGGTTTGAAATGTTTTCCAAAAATTAGATTCAATTGAAATAAAAACGTTCGACGATTTTCAGCGACTCCCACTTTAGAAAGTGTTCGATAATACTGAGTAAGTAAGAATCTATAATTTCTATTATTTGACTATTTCCACAAGTAACTTAATTCCAATTATATATCTACGTTATAACATAAATAATGAATAAGTTTTACCGTGCTGAAATTCTTATCAATTGAAGATTTTTGAAATGCAATCGATAGACCAGCAGTGAGCTGTTATCGATAACATTTATATTTAATTTAACATTTACTATTTAATTATTCAAGTGACTTTTTGTCCAAAACTATTAATTGGTTTGGACATCGCGGTGCCAGTTAAATTATTCAAAGATTTAATACTGTACATATAAAACAAATTACAAATCGTATATATTTATTCTCGCAATATAGCAATCTCTGCGTAGCGAAGTTTCCAACCATCGATAAATTTATTCCAGCACGTGGAAGCACTCCCATGCAATCGCTTTTATTTCGCCTTAATGTTAATTTCTTGGTAAAATATAAAACTAAGCCAAGCCTTAAAATCATTTTTTGGTAAATAGTATATTTTTATGGAAGGTTTTCAAAAGACAAATGTAAAATGTGCTATTTTTAAAGCGCGCGTAGTTGTCGTTATGGGCGCTGGTCACACTGGAAGAATCCCACAATTAATTGCGCTCTCCTCCTTTTCCCCTCATTCGCCAAAAACTGCCGTTGTCAGCGGACGTGTTTTCCGTTCTCCTCCACTGTTTTTTTGTTGTGGTTTTTTGCGAACGAGCGAAAGGACCTCAGCGGCCCGTATTTAAAGTAATTAAAAAAATGTTTGAAAAATATTGAAAAAAAAAAAACAAAATCTATAAAAAATAATTAAAAACCAAACCAGTGTCTGTGTGTGTGTGCGGTGATTGCGGTTTTTTGAATTTTTTTTTTACAAGTTTTTATTGTGCAAAGAAACAGTAATTTGTTCAACATATAAGAAAAAATAGCAGTAATTTTTTAAACAATTAAGAAAAAGAAAAACAGTACGAAAGGCACAGATTAAACATTAAATTTTGTTTTGTTTTCATATCAATTTTTTTCTTTTGAAATTGTGTACTAAAACGAAAAATAAGGATTCGAGGCGCTCAACAGGTTCAAATAAGCAAACGAATGCACAGAACATACAAATGCGCAGGCGGCGAGGACTCTGCGATTTTAAGAAGGGACAGGCCAAAGCCGAATCCGATACCGAAGCTGAAAAGGAATAAGAATAAGAAGCAGAACGGAGCAAACAACAACAGCTATCGCTGCCTTTGCACTCGCGTTATTTTTTTCTTTCTTTTTTCTTGTGTTGTTGGTTCTGTTTTATTTTGTTTTTGCCTTTTGCTTGCGCAGTAATAAAATAAAAATTACAAACACACAGACGTGTGATACGAGCTGAAGTACGACCACCACTAGAGATCGCACACGCACACATGCACAGTACACAATCGCGGGGACAGAGAACGATCGAGGGTTGTTGTTGTTGGTGGTGGTGGTGGTGCGAGAGGGACGGACAGATCGGTGGAAAGGGACGAAAACAAGCGCGAGCTTATCTTCTCGGAGAACGTAGAAGACGATAAAAGCAAAGCAAACATCGCGCACACAAACACGCGAGCGCACACATCGCCTGTTGCTGTTTTCAAAAAGAACTACAAAAAAAAAAGAAAAAAAAAAACACGACGAAAAGGAACAAAGCAAAGACTTGCCGCTTGCTGCTTCTTTTTCATCTTCGCATGTGCGTGAAAAAAATATCCTGACACACACACACTCAAACGCACGGGCGGGCTCATAAACCAATCGCGCGCACACATATACACACACTTGAACGTATGACGAGCACGTGTAATTTTTGTTTTATCCTCTTCCCCCCTCCCTGCCATAATTCCCAACCCTCTCGCCTTCACCCCAACGATCACTCTCTCTAATTGCACGTTCTCTCTCTCTCTCTCTGTCTCTCACCTTTAGCTGAATTTTTTTTTGTTGCAATGCAATTTACGTGAAACAAATAACACAAAAAAAAAAAAGCAAAAACAACTCAAGTGCAAAATATAAATATAAATCAAATTGAAGAAACAAAGAAATAAATGTATAGGAAAAGCTAAAAAGAAACAACACAAAACGCAATCGCCAAGATAAAGAATATTTTTTCTGTCTTGTCCAGTGAAAACAACAACAACAACAAGAACGAGAGTAAACAACAACAACAGCAGCAGCAGCAGCAACAATATCGAGCAGAGCAGGCAACAAAAATTCAATAAAGTTCAAAATCTATAAGAAACTGCAGCAGGAAACAAAAATGTCTGCGACCATTGCACAAAAATCGACGACAGTTGGAAATTCGCATTATTTTGAGTGCGGCGACATATTCCAGACGGTAAGTTTGCATTTTCTTCCTTTTTTTTTAAAGATATTCCCCCTTTGCAAATTTGCTTCCAAACTTAATATCCATTCAGTTCCCCAAGCTCCCGAAGTTCCCATAGGTACTCCACACACATTATTTAAGTTGTTAAATCTTTATTTCCCAAACCACACATTTTTTTCTTTGTCGATGAGTCTCATGAGACATTATTAATGGAGAACTTTCTTAATAATTACTGGAATATTAAACCTTAATAAACGTTATCTGAAGTCCCCAAAAAACAGCCACATTTTCGCGGAATTTTATTAAACATAACATTGTTAAATTTGGGGAAACTTCTCTGTGTTTAGATCCTTTTTGGGAAAAAATATCGAATGATTTCTACTTGGGTTTCAACTTTCAACTAGAATTTAGGCGAATTTCTGTGGAAGATTAGTTATCCTGAAATGGAAAATGTAGAAAAATTTAAGTAAATAGCATTTCAAGAAGAGTTTTCAACTATTTTAATATCTTAACTAAAGTCTTAAGCTGTTTGTAAGCCATGAATTAATACAAAAATGAAATAAAAGTAAGCTAAACATAGGGAAAATAGTAAATCGATAAATATATAATTTAAAGGAACCTTAAACGAGAATATAGTCATCCAAATAACTCAATAATAGCATAAATAATAATAGGAACCAGTTATATTAGTACGTTATATCAGTTATAAACTTAAGGCTCTAAAGAAAATAAGAACCAACTGAGTTATGATTATGTTACCTGGTTTTTCACATACTTACCATGGAATATCTATTAAAACCCCAAGAGATCCCAAATAATACAAGAGGGAGTATACTCTTTGCAGTTTCAAAGCCTTTAAAACCTTGCTTTTGACATATAATTTCCTTAACTACTTACAACCCGAAAATAAGTTTATTTTCATAATTATTGTTACAAAAGTAGACTTCCCGCTGAGTGCACTTTTACAAATATAAGTTGAAACATGCCTAAACCACATGTTTTTGGGTTATTTTATTTTTGGGAGTTGCGTTTATTTTATGTTTTTTTTTTTTTTTGCTTCACTCTCCCCCGGTTTTTCTGTAGCTGCTTGCATTTTCCGCACTTTTTTTTGTGTTGTGTCGTAAAAAGCAATATTTACGGTGTATTTATGCATCGTTTGCTGTATTTTGAGTCTTTAGTCTCCCAAATAACTTGTTTCAATTTTGTTGTTCATATTTTTCATTCCGAAATGTTGTTTATTTCGTTATATTTCCGTTTCGTTACACTCACAGTTGTTGCTTGTTGTTATTATTCTCAATATTAAAAGCTGATTCATAATTATTTCGGTTTGTCAACTCACGAAACCAGACTGTAAAGTGGACTAAATAATTGTCTGATAAGGATTATTTTTTGTTGTTTGATAAGTGTAGTGTGGAGAGAGAAAGAGAGTGAGATCGGGGGGAGGGGCGGGTAGAAACAGGTGGGCGGGGCATATAATGTCGGCTGACCCTCACTTGTTTCAATAGTAGAACACGTAATACCCTTACTAAAAGAATGTGTCTATAAGATTAGAAATGTTGAATAAACTCCTGCTATATCTTACATTATCGCATCTCCTTTACTATCAGATAGAATGAGTATATGAGGAAATTACATTATTATTATTACATTATGTAATTAACTGGACAATTATTGACAGGTATTTTAATTATTTATAATGAGGTTCCAGCATCTACAATGTATGCAGTTCCAGGGAAGGTCCAAGGGATGGGTTCTGCAAAGAATATTCTTTTATATTAGCTAGGATCTTTGGGGTTTTCTTAGTTATTCTATGATTACTAGGTGAAATAACTGGTTTATTATATTTCCTCTAAAACCTATAGTTTTTTAACTCATATTATAGTAGTTTTTATTAATATTTAAGCCATTATTTAGTATTTCGATGCCTTTATCCTTGTGCTGTTTTCTGCAACAGATTTAAAACTATAATAATTGCTTTTTATTAAGGTTTCCTTAACTTTTTGTTTTATCGATTAACTATTTTCTATAACATTTACCTTACTTTTATGAAAACTTTAAGGGAAATTCTCCAAATCAGTCATGGGCAGCAAATATAACGAAAAGAGCACAGCGACTCCAAGAAAAGGAAAGAGATTTTGTTGTTGATTTTCTGCATGGATTGCCGACTTGCTCCCAAAATTTATATCGAAAAGAAAGAGCTACTATTATATTATTATTGAATATCTGGATATATCCTATATCTTTATTTTTATTAGTTTTATTGAGGTTTCTTTGAAGCGTTTAAATATCGTCTAACTATTTTCTTTTTATAAAAACTGTAACGAAATTTAAAATTAAAAAAGGTTTTCTTTTTATAAAAACTTTAAAAGAAACTTAAAATTAAAAAGGGTATCAAAAATGCATTTTTCACCGAAACAATTGATACTTTTTTTTTGCTTAATCCACCCTTTTGCCTTGCCCCTCGCTACCTTCCTCCCCCTTTGGCCGACACAATAATTTGTAACAATTGGCGTCATCGCAGCAGCATCATTAAAAACAACAGCAGCAAAAAAACACAAAAACAACAACACTCGTGATCATTTATTTTCCGTGTGTGTGTGTGTGTGTGCGTGCGGAAAGTTAGTGGCAGCGACGCTGACGCCGATGCCGATGCCGACACCGGCAGCAGCTGTTGATCGACAACAAATTCGATTAAGTCAGTTCCGGGTTTGGTATGGTTTGAATTTTTGTTTTTTTTTTTTTTATATGCATGTTTTTTTTTTTTGTGTGATTTCTGTTTTTTTTTTTTGTTTCTTGTGTCCGGGATTCAAAAGTTGCTCTTAAATGAGCCAAGTTAAGAGCTCTGTCCACTGCGCTGCTGCTGCGGTTACGTGCAAAGTTTTTTTCTCGTCATTAACACGAGAGATGCGGTTGAGTGAGTGAATGATAGAGCTGGAGTGAGGGGGGAGCATGAGACGCCCAACTCAAATGACCGTTGTTTTTACAGTAAATACCTTTGGGAGTGAACACAGTAAAGAGAGACGAAGATGTAACAGAATAAAGCACTTCCAGGAGAGCGGATTAGGCAAAACCTTTCCTGTTTTTTAAACTGGAACCAGTATGCCTGGAAAGTATTGTTTTTGAAAAGTAAAGAAAACCAGAATTGGAATATCAAGTAAATTTATGAATAATATATTATCAAATTTTATAAAAAGACGTTCTCGAAGGTGGGAAGGAACTAACAAATAAAACAAAAGGTAAAAACTGCGTTTTAATTACTTTTCGACTGTGTCCAAGCGTTCATTGCTTGTTGTTTTGATTGTTTTTTATTGTGTCTGTTGGCGAATTTGCGTAAACTAAATGGCAGGGCCAAAAGGGTCAAGTAGAACCCAAAAAAAGAGCAAAAAAAAAGAGTGAAAATAAAAAAGAAAACACCAACGGCGGCTATAACAACAATAGGGCCAAGGCAGGTTGACGTCCGATAAAGTTGCAAAATACATTTGTTGTTTTTCCAAATTTTTGTTTTGTTTTTTTTTTTGAATGAACTTTGCCAGCAGCCGCGTGTTATCGATAATCGGCAGCGATTGGCATGGAAAATTCATTTGTTGTCGGTTTTTTTTTTTTTTGTCATTACACAGCAGTTTTTGTTGTGTTTTGTTTTTGCAACAGCAGCGGCTGAAAGCGAAAGGGCGCACCACAAATGCATAGCACACACACACACAGATGAGAAGCAAAAACACACACACTCTCACAACAATCTCATGCACAATAGAAACCACGGCACTGCTGCAGCTTTTGCCAGGCGACGAAGTCGTCACTATCGTTGTCTTTGCAATTAAGAGGCTTCAAATTTAAAAAAAAATAAAGTACCGTCGCTTGTATGTATGTGTGTATGTATGTTTATTAACTTATTTTATTTTTATTTTATATTAATCGATTAATCGCACATGTGTGCTCCACTTTAGTCGGGTGGACGGGGAGTAAGGCTAGGCGTGGAGAGTGGAGATCAGTAATCGGAGAGTGAAGAGTGGACATAAATGGGTGGCAAAAGCGGCGGCAACTCTGAAATTCACTTTTTCGCACACATTTTTCTTTTGTCTTTGCCTTTAGCAATGATTTTATTATGAAATGTATAAAAACAAATGCAGTTAGAAAACTAGGCATTACTAACAAAAAGGTACTATATAAAAGAATGAATCAAACCGAAATCACCTGCCATTGAGCAGAGTAACTCTAAAGCCAAATTACCTTTGCGAAGCAATACTTTTTATGAAAATGTACATACAATGTACAATATGTATTTAAAAGCTTTGTCTATTCATTTTCCTAAAAGTCGTAAGTAATTAATTACCTTTTATTGCCGTTTTGCACTGTTATTTTGACCGCAGCTGTTCGTGAACATGTGCATTTTGTGTGCAGTTTTGCCTTCTCTTTCGGTTTTCTGGGGTTTTTTTTTTTTTTTTTGTTTTCTTTCCAGTTGTGTTTGCTGCAGGCCGAAAAGTAAAATGTGTAAAAAATGTGCTTAGTTTGTTATAACGAAATCCTCGGTACGTAATCAGCGGTGTTACGTTTCAGGCCAGCCCTCCCTCCCCTTTCATCCTTCTCCTGCTCCGCGGCCGCTGCTCTTTGTGCTCGCTCTTTACTGGCCCCCCCTTCTCCTTTGCTCCATGCCTTTCTTCTCTCCTGCTGAGCAAGAGACCGGGAGAGCAAAAGACAGGGGCTCACTTACATGCGACAAACGGCGACTATTTTTTACGAATATAATTCCATTTCCTGCCAAGAGGCGATAACAGCAACAACGTTTGTCGTTTTATTTTGATCTGTGTTTTGTACATGTCCAAGTCCATGTCCGTGTCCATGTGCATGCGTGTGTGTGTGCTCATGTCCCGACGCCATTGCAGCAAGAAGAAGAGGAAGATCAAAAGCAGGAGTAGGAGAGCGAGTGTTGCGACCACTACCTACCTAAAAGAAAAAAACCAAATAAAATCAAAAAAAGGCAGTTCTTCAGTCTTCAATCCTCACTCCTCCTTTTCCTTTTAACTCTCAACTTCGCCGAACGTCATTTCATTTCGATTCGATCCGACTCGACTCGATTAATATGCGCAGCACAGTCCTAAAAAAGAAAAAAAAAAAGAATAATAATAAAAACCATCGCATTCGCAGGCTCAAGTCGCGTAGTACCTCTCTCACTCCACTTATCGCTCACTCTGCCTCACCCGCACTGGCGCAGCAACCAGTCTGTCAAGTCTTCGTTTTTAGCCAGAAAATCAAGGTTTTGAAAAAAGGCAAGATAAAAACAAACGTTCTGTTTAGTTTATTTTCTAGCTAAGCGTCCATTTCCCAAAATCTTAGTTCATTTTCCATAACTTCATCTCCTGAAATTCTTCAGGGGCTGATTCGAAGTTGTGTAACAAGATAGTTTAACATTTTTCATTTAGTTAGTTCCAATAGTGCCTAACAATAAAAATGCACCTGCTTGCTAACATAGCCCACACAGGTCCTGGCTAGAAAACAGCTAAATTGAGAACATCTCTGATTCTCACGCACAGAACTCGCATTACACACACAGACGCACACAGGCACTTAACTCACGCATGAGGACATGAGGTTAAAGCAACAATAAGAAAAAGGCAATTGCAACAACAACAACATATTGCTAGCATATTGACTGGCTGACCCTTGAAATACCCTTAAAGCGAACAAGAGAACCAGATGGGGGAGGTGGTAGTGGTAGGAGATCGATTGGGGGTTGTTAGTGATGCAATGCGATTGAAATCGAGGATCACAACCCCTGGAACGTTTTTAAACTGATTTATCCCAGCCTAAGAATTTGAAAAAATGGAAACGGACTGGATGAGGACCTTGAAAATGTGATTTTCATGTATAAAAAGGTACATTTTACCTGTTCTTCTATAAATTTGTGATCCTTAGTCGATAGGTTATAAACCCCCCCTGATAAAAATTATAAAAAGCTGCTAAAAATTTAAACTTTATCAAGCCTCATACCGAATAAAAAAGAAATACTATATTGTATCTCTATTTTATATTGTAATTAGCGCGAATTGTTTTTCATTTGTTGATTTACTTGACTGTATTAATATAATTGTATTCAACAATTATGTTATAACAAAAAAAAAAAGAAACCCAAGAGCGGGAGATGCTGTGTTGTTATATCATTGTAATTTCCAAAGTGTTGCGTTTCCTACTAAGTAAATTACCCGTACTTAATTGTTCTTCAATTATTATATTTTTCTCCCCTCCCCTCACGAAATAGAAATGTTGTCTAAAGTTATTTGCGTGCAGGCGCTACTGACTGACTGCCTATTATTATTATTCATATTATTATTATTGTAGCTTGCTGCTCTTATCGTTCAGTTGTAAAAAAGTACAAATACAAAACATACACACAAATTAAATATACTATGTAGCGTATCTGTTTGGTGTACCATGGAGCATTCGCTGCGCTCTACCGTCTCACTCTTCTGCTCCCTCCACTGCCCACCCACTCTTCCAATCTACCGCTCTCTCGCCTTTGTCGTCGCTTTGCTATCTCTCCCACACCAATGATTTCGTATGGAGCGGACGGCTCCCAATCTCCTGCTCGCTCACTCTGGCTTGGTTTGCTAGTTATGAGTGGTTGAGAGAGGGGAAATAGTGGGGAAGAGAGGTGGAGTCGATCGAGGAGAGCCGCAGAGCCGGGAGAGTCCAAATGTATGAGAGCGAGCGAGCCAGGCAGGCGTGCGCATTGTGGCAGAGAGAGATGGGGAGCATTGTGGTGGAGGAGAAGACACTTCATATTCTATTGTCATTGCTCGACGATGTGTTGCTGTTGTATTATTATTATTATTGCCTGTGTGTTGTTGTAATCTTGAAATTGTCTCGGTATTATTGCTAATGGCCGCTCAATTGAGTGCCAAAGTACATCTATCCCTCTGTTTCGCCACTGCTCCCCCACCAACCCGCTTCGTTGACTCCCGTCCCGTTTGTTTGTTTGCATTTCTTAAGGCGGTGTGTGAGTAAGGGAGAATGGTTGACAGTCGAGATGTGACAATAAAATTTGCAAGTCGGTATTTAGAATCGATTTCAAGACGATTTTTTCCCCGATTCCGTGAAACTGGCAAAGTTTATTATCTAATTAGAAATTCACCAGAAAAATGCAAGTAGGTACATACATATATAATCAATAAATAAAGAGGAACGTAATGTTTTTCCTTTTTTTTTTTTTTGTTACTGAAACTCCCTCATTTTCGTTTTGTTCTTGAGCTTCTTCGCCCGCGAAATTCTTAAACGGTTTCGCTCATTAATTTCGTTAATAATTTTTTGTTTTATGCTGGCGTTATTTTTGCTGGTTTTACTGTTTTGCTTTTTGCCTTCTCGGCTTTTCTGCTTTTCATGCGGGCCACCCTACAATAACAAAAATGAAATGAATAACTTGCAACATGTTTTTATATTGTTGTGTGGATTGCCAATCCCAATCCCAAAACTGAAAACCAAAAACCGAAAACGACGAAATCCACCGAAAAATCCAATCGAATCTATTATATAATGAAGTCGCAGTCGTCGTCGTTGCTGCCGGCGCTGGCAGAGCGGTGTAGAGCCGTTTGTTTAGTAGATTTCCATTCACATTCACTGTCGCTTTTTGATTGCCTACTTGTTGCTGTTGTTATTGCTGGTTTTGGTTTTGGTTTTGGTTTTGCTTTTGCTTTTGCTTTTGCGGGTTTTGCCCCGGCAGCGCCAGCTTCATCTCTATCTCCGTCTAGCAGCTGTTAGGCTATCTCTGTCTGTCAGTGCTCTGCAACTGGTTTTACAGGACAACAAAAGCAATAATAGCAATAACAGCAGCAACAATCATATGAGCAGTTAACACATGTGAGTTGTTTGTTTTTTTATTTTCTGCTGTGTTCTAAGCAAGCAAGAGCGATATACATATGTACAGACGTACATACATATGTATGTACATATTTTAATCACGATTTCGATAGGTTTTGATCTGCGGATTGGAAGAGTGTAAAAGAGTGGAAGAGACTGGAAGATAGACCACGTGTTGAACACATTTTCAACATGTTGCTCTCTATCCTGGCGCTCTCTCTCTTTCAGTTCCCTTCCTTATCCCTTGTGTTGTTTGCTTCTTTTTATTGCCTTCATCTTCTTCTTCTTCGGCTTCTTCTTCTTCGTTGTTTTGTTTGTGCGGGTTATCAAATAGACGATAAATTATTGGCCCAGGAAGGGGAGAACTGAAAGGAGGGAAGAAAAAAAAATAACTCGAGCGAAGAAGAGGATAAACCGAGGGGTAAGGGGAATATAGGGATCAATACTTACGAAAACAACCTGTGGAATGGGGGAATCAAAGCAAAGAGAAGATAAAAAAAAGAGTGGGGGAAGGAGGAGGAGGGTACAAAGAGTGGAAAGATAAAGCCAGGGTTGATTTTGTCGGTTCTTTTTTTTTTGTAGAAATACACATTTGCTCCCTTTTCAATCTCCACTCTACTCACCTCATTATCATCCGTTTTCTATTCCAATATTCGGGGGTTCCTTCCTAATTAACTGAAAGATCCTTTGAAATTAATTAAGACTTGTACAGGAAAAGAATTGAAAAATTGAGATTTCGGTGTTAGAAGAGATCATACTATATTGTATTACGAGCAGTAAACATTATATAAATTTAGATATTACAGATCATACTGAATTTCTGAAAAATCTTCATTATATGTAGATTTGTTATCTTATATCATATTAGGGATCATAAAAAGTAATAAAACAAAGCATCATATTAAGGATCGCAATCAAATTCATCACTCTTATTTTATAATAATTATTTTATTAAGTTTTTCTCTTTGAAATCACAAATACAAGCTGCGATAATAATTTCTACAGAAATAACAAAGTATAAACAAAACAAAATTCAGATTTAAAGCTTATACATTTCCTTTTAAAAGAAATAAATGCTAAACCGTACCGATATTGAATTGTTGTTTACAAAGTAAAGTAAAACTTACTAGAACCGTATAATTTGTGCAGCATAACAAATATTTATGGTTTTTCTCTCCAAGTCTCATATTGTAAAACTTCTGGAAAATTCGAAATACTCTTTGTGGACTTCAAAAGCTCCGATTTCGAGTGATGATCCTAGTATTATTTGATATTGGATCTGGGGAATGGTCGTTTTTTTCTTCTTTTCTTTGGTTTCTGTTGAATATGCAGTTTCTGTTAGTGTTTATTTTTTTCAGTTTCCCCTTTGCTTTCTGGTCATTTAGCATTTGATTCTTTATTTGTGCGTTCTTGCTTTTGTATATCAGTTTGTGCTTTTTCGCGCTTATCACCTTTTGAGTGGCAACAAAAACAGCAGCGGGTGAACCGAAAGATTATTATTATATGTATGAACTAACTAACCCAATAATAAGTATTCTTATCACATTAAATCACACATGCACATACACATCGCTGTGTCTTCTCCCTCCATTCTCTGCCGTTTTCCCTCTCAATCTACGCTTTACACTTAAAATGTGTGTTTTTCCTTCGTTTTTTTTTCTTGTTTTTATTTTATTTTTATGATTTACGTGCTCGGCTTGCAATTGAGCGAGAGTGAGGGAAGAGCACATACAAGTGTGCATGCGGGATGATAGGAGACTTGCACGGGGGGGCAGGGAGGGAGGTAGATGGGGCTGAGAAATGGATCGGGTTGGGTGGAGGGGGTTGGTGCGGGTCACTGCCACTGCCATGTGCTCACAAACACTAAGTGAACACATTTGCCGGGGCTGTGGTGATAAGAGCCGCCTCAAGAACTTTTCTCCCGTCTGATAAAGAGTGTCGGGGGGAGGGAGCAAAGAACGGAGAACCCGCACACAGCACACAGTAACTGCTTATAGAAATTACTAGGCTTATGTTTATCAGGCTGATGATGATGATGATGATGATATTCATAAATTTCCTATTTAACGGCATGGAAGTGAAAGCACAGCCACACTGGCACACAATTTGATGATAAGGGTCACACTCTTCCCACGATAATGACTGATCTCGCATTACTTTCGTACTTTAAGTTGAATCTTAAATCTTAAAGTTGTCGTCAATTGGTACATATTAGATATAATACCTAACAGAGCGAGATCCACTTTACTTATTAGTTTAGCGATAAACTTAAACTTGAGAGCTTCTCTTTGTTGCATTACTCCTCATATTTTGAAATATTTTTCTTATTAATTCAGTTCTCGTATAAACATAAATCAACTTCAGAATTCTTGTTCTGCTCTCGAATCGGAACCGATTCTTTTGTTTAGGATCGGATTCAATTGAGTTTTCAGTGAAGTTTGAACAGAGTTGGTTGGGTCACTCTCTTCTCTGGTTACAGAAGTTTCTTTGTGTTTTTTTTTTCTATAATTGGAAAACTAGGGGACTATGTGCAGTGTTGGTGGAGGAGTTACCCAACTTTTAGGAAGGGAACAACAAGCCGACCGAAAACGGAGTGTATCTCCGATAAGGTTGGACGCTCTGGACGTCGTCGCTGCTGTCGTCTGATAAGCCTTTGCCAGAAGACCAAACCGATTCGATTCGAACCGAAGTGAACGAAGTGAAAAAAAAGAGGAAAATCGGGGGAGCTAGAAGAGGGTTGCAACTCGATTACAGAGGTCACGGCAAGGGCAAAAGGGGGTATAGAAAAAGGGACTATCTCCCGAATACTGCATATGTATGTATACATAATTCTACGAAATGCAATGCTATTACCTTTCGTTTGATGTGCTTTTTTACCTCGAAGATAGCATTCGCTATCTATAATTTATTGGGGAAGAGGAGGTTTTATAATGTACATGTAAAATTATTTACCTTTACGATTTTACTAAACTCTCTGAACCCTATAACTTGACTTTCTATATATCATTGTTTTGTAAACAGTTTTATAGCTTCTTTAAATAAAACCAAATAATATTAAACATCATAAAAGTTGAAAAGCTTGAAAAGTGCAACCCCAGGAGTGACTTACTTCACATAAACCTATCTCAAAGATCAGTATCAGTATGTAATCCAATCCATCGAATAAAATAATGTAATTGGAGAGTTTTGCTGATCATCTGATCGTTAAAGAAAACGCTGAAAATGCATTTCTCTTTTCCTGTTTAGTTGTTAGCTGCGCTGCAAATTCCGTCTTTAGTTGATTTTCATTATTATTATTATTATTATTTCGTTTTAATATTACTTAAAACTTACATAATAAAAACTAAAACAAACTTAAATGTACTAACATTTATTTTGCGGGTATAAGATACCGTTAATGTTATCGGGATTTTCCGCCTTACATCTGTGCTATCTCCGTTGCCATCTCCTAGCTTCATCTCCCTCCCACTTGGACTTGCTCCCATTCGAAAACTCTCCATTTCGATTGCATAACGGTGGCTTTGGCGCTCCCTCTCTCTTGCTGGCTGCCTCTCTTTTATTTAGCTGCTTGTGTGCGTGTGCCTGTGCGTGCGAAAGGTCCCCCGTGATCCCGTCTATCACCTCCTTTCTCTTTTCTTTATTTTTCCAACAATTTGGCCTCTGGTTTTACTTAAGCAAAACAAAAACGGCAATTGCAACAGATTCATATACATATGCAAATAGATATGTGTGTGTGTGCTAAAAAAAAACTGCGACAGAGGAAGAAAAAGCAGCAATAAATTTATTATATTTGTATTAATTTTCTTTATATAAACATTGATTAAAGTCGGAACCCTTTTTTGGATACAAATTCGATTGGTTTCTTCTTTTTTTACAAACTTTATTTTTTATTTTATTTGTCTTGACGGCTGTGCCGGATTTTGTAGCTGGTTGTATTTGTTTCTTTTTTTTTTTTTAATGGTTGTTGTGCTCCGAATTTAGCAAGGCCAAGTTGTGAAGTTTTCTTTTATTGTGTGTTTATTATGTGATTTTTCGTTGTTGCCAATTATTATTATGTGAGTGCGCCCAGAGCCGGTTCGAAAGAAACAACAACAACAGTAACAAAAAATAAAAAAAAAAAAACATGAAACGAAACGAAGAAACAAGAAATACGAAATGAAAGAGGAAGAAACAAACGAGACGCGGACGCTTGGCAATGAAACGAAACGAAACGAAACTGGCACGCCAGTTGCGCATGCGTAGTGTCTTCTCTTTCCCTCTGTCGGCTCCACTCCGCTTCCTCCTTCTGCCCTTTACACCACCGCCACCTCCTCCTCCTTCAGCCCCCTTAAACACTCTCGCTATCTACGCTTTGTGCGCGCGCTCGCTTACCAAATACTGTTAACAGCCGACGAACGGATGGACAATGCGGACGCCGCGAAAATGTGAAATGCTGGCCCATTCGACGACGCGACGGTTCGACCTAGACCTCAATCGATGGATCGTTTGGATCGGATCGGCAGGGGAACGTTATGGGATGGCCCAAAACTCACGACCCGAAAAAAAAAAAAACCAAAGCTATGAGCTAACAACGCACACTCACACACACATGCAATCGCATTTCAAGTTTTACAAGCCAAAAACTTGGAATATTATGTAAATTATAACGCGTGGTTAATGGTTAATAATATTTTTTAATACGTTAACTATATGTACGGTTTAGTTTGGGGATATTGTTTTATAAGGAGTTCCTTAATTACAATGCCTTAGTTTATTGCTTATTTCATTGAGATATTATGTAAACTATAGCGTGGTTAATGGGTGATCTAGCCACTGCCATTGATTTACGTAAAACTTGAATATATCATTAGCTTGATTTACTTTATTTTAATACCCGGTAGCCATAGGGTACAAGGGTATTATAGCTTTGTGCCAGCTGAGAATGTTTGTAACAGGAAGAAGGAAGTATCTCCGACCTTATAAAGTATATATTAACATATATTCTTGATCAGCATCACCAGGCGAGTCGATTTAGCTGTCTGCCTGTCTGTCCATTCGTGTGAAAAAACAGATCTCAAAGATCTGACCATAATAGTCCTGATTTTTCTTATAGAGTAAAAAGATGAAAAGACTAGCTTTCTTACTTGTTCAATGTTAAGTTCTCGCTTACTGTAGCTTTCTTACTTGTTCACTGTTAAGTTTTCGCTTGCTGTAGCTTTCTTACTTGTTTAATGTTAAGCTTCTATCGAAGTGATATTGTAGATATTAGTGATTTAATGATTAATATATTAATAATATATTATTGTTAAAAACGCAGCTTTTGTGGCATTGTTTTAGTAAAGATTTTACTTATAAATGAGCTCTTAAAATGCTCAAATTCTAGGTTCAAAAATGTTTCCATGAGTTTACGATGATTTTTTAATGTTTTTCTGAACTCTGCAAAGATATATGTTATAATTATAATAATATTAGTATTTCTATAGACTTTGTCTTTGTCAAACTTAGCTTTCTTGAATTATAACAAGCATTACTTAATAATCCTGCACCTTTCTGTGGGCACTATAATGTTATTTATACATTAATATTAATAAATAAAACATATATCAGAAATAAGGTTCTTACAATTAAAAAAAAGTATTATTTCGAGTTGGAAAACTGAACCCCTTTATTCGTTGAGTGCAGCACGTTGCTTTGTATGTATTTATCGAGTCTGTAGATCGTGTTGATCTCGATTGGAAGGGGGGACTTGACAGCAGCAGTGTCTGTTCTAGATTGTTTTGTTGTGTATTCCCAGTCCATCAATCGATCAAAAGTGATCAGCAATAAAAAATGAAAGAAAGAACAAAAAAAAACAACAACAAAGGAATAAAAAAAAGGAGAACAGAAACGCAATGCAATGCAAAATGCTATGGAAATGGAGATGGAAACGAAATGCAATGGAAAACTCGCATGACAGCGCCGCCGCCGCATGTGTTAATTTCCAATTCAAATTTGCCAACAATTAAAATCGATGCGAGACTTTGTTTTCTTCCTCGTCCCTATAGCCACATAACCCCTTGTTCTCGTTTTTTTTTTTCCTTTCCTTCGTTAAAGGTAAAGGTATAGAGGTACGTTTTGGATTTTTTCGATTTAATTTAATTTGAACTGCTAATCAAATTTGAACAGTCAAAATACATCTCGATCTCACACTTTGCATAGAAAATTTGAGGCTTTACCTTGAACCTTTAATTGAACCGAATAAAATCGTGTGTAAATATGGAAATTGGATGCGTATTTTTTGATTTTTATCTCCGCAATTCGATCGATCATTCTCGTCCCTAACTAAATATAAATACCTTGCTTTAATTGCTAATGTTATTCCCCCGGGGCGATTAATAGATGCGAATATAAGCACAATGTACAATGGCGGTCATAATGTTAGATACAGTGGAAAGAACCAAGCTCGCAATAATATAGATAAGCTGTGCTCAGAGATGAGAACGAAAAAAACGGGTAGATTTAGCAACAAACTAACAAAGGGACAACACTAACCCGAAGGCCTTTTGCCGAAGTTACTCGCCTCTTGATAGCGTGCGCGTGTCGGCAGAGCGCCAGCAGAGAAATTCGCTGATCCGCGACATGGGGCCGTGCCGACCACTAATCTAAAGCAATTCCATAGCTAATAATAATACAGACATTCAATATACAACTCCGAATCCGAAAATGTTTATATAACATCCCCATATTTGTGTGAATACAATGACAAAAAATTAAGTAAAAACCCACCCAAGGTTGACATTATTATTGGTTCGGTAACAAAACCCCAAAATACACATCACAACTGAAAGTTTCAGACTAATCCAAGCATATTTAAGTAATAGGAAGTAATTAATTAATTAGGTAATTACTTGGTTTTGCTATTATTGTGACCTTAGCTGTGGAGATACATCCAGATGTATCTACATATCGAGGGACACGCCCCCTTTGCCCGCCTCCTTCAATGGCCGATCGTGCACAGGTTGTGCTCGCGCTCCGTTCCGAGTATTATAAATAACACTCAATAATAACTTTGTATTCATTTTCAATTCGCATATCCAGCTGATATTGTATTGGTGTTAGCTCATCGAGGTTATGGATATTGCGTCGTCGTAGTCATCGCGCTGTTGTTGGTTTTTTCGGTTTTTGGTTTTTGCTGCCTTTATAAAAACCAGTTAGTCCAACCGAAAAAAAAAATACAAATAAATAATATGAAAAAAAAGGAAAAAAACCAACCAACAACAGCAGGTCTTCAGCATCTCACACACACAAATGCAGACCGAGAGGTGTATCTGTGTGAACGTGTTTATGAGACACAAACAAGTAACAGCAACAACAGCAATCACCAGCGATCTTACCTAACTAACAGTCGGTGTGAGCCAAGACCTGAAACTCGCACACACCTTCCACAAAGAGATATATATACAGTATATATATATATACATATACCAGATATCTGTACATCAAGTCTGCATAATACTTGCATATGTATATATCTTTTATATGAACAAACCTGAAGCGATATTAAAGCTATCTTTGAAGAACTCTCATGACAACAATCTTAAATAAAAGGATAATGAAAAGTTTATTTAAATATATAGTATCAGGTGGATTTAGGCAAAACTTGAGGCACTACAAGTCTGATTCACAATGAGTCAGATCTGTTTTCTTTCCTATGGTTATCTTAAAGGTATCATAAGGTATAAAAGATACAATACAATCAGTAAAGAGCCTAAATAAAACATAGAAACGGGATACTACTTAACAGGAAATAAAAATAATCAACAAGTGTGTAAAATATTCAATTTTGCAAAGAATTACGACCCACCAATTGATATTTACCTCTCCTAAGGAGTTAATAATAATAAACTTTATTTCAAATGTGATTTCCTTTAATTAAAACAATGAAAAACATTGTATATACTTTGCTTTTAACGATATCTCGCTCCGTTTGCTCAAGTCTTCAATTATTTGCAGAAGAATCGTAAACAGTGTTGTAAAAACGCAAAGCCCTTGACTTGAATAAATTGACCAGATTTATTTCCACATGCTTCTGCTTCTTCGTTTTTTTTTTTTTATTGTTTTTGAACCGGAACTGTGGATCGGTGTGATTCGAAAATTGAAAAGTTTGGCAAAAGTTTTGCCTCAAGGTCCGTCGTCCGTTGCTCGTAACTCTCATTTCTTCGGTAGGGCCCTTCTCTTTCTTCCTCTCCATCTCCAACTCTTTCTACGCTCTACCTCCCCCGCACTATCTCTTTCTCTTTCTCTCTCTCTCTCTCTATATATATCTGTCTGTCTGTTGTCTTAACCCACCGCAACAATGAAACAGCGAAGAAACAAGAAGACCAAAACACATGTGGCAATAAACGGTGTGAAGAGTGGGGGCCCCAGAAGAGAGGCTAGTTGTAGAAGACGCGAGCAGAAGACGAGGCACACGGAGCATGACTGAAAGAAAAGTAAACTTATTTTCATTTTCAAATGAAAGGGAAATTCTCACCTAGATGAAAGAGAGTGAAGGCAATAGGTGATGGCGATAGAAGGAGATGGCAACTAAGCCCGGTGGAAAGAGCTTAATACATAATACACACACAAACACAGTGATAACCGGGAAAAACGGCAAAAAAGTGCAAAAAGCAAAAGCAACATCAAGCTCAGATCTAGCTTCATGCTCCAATCTCTATGCTTTTGCCCCCTTTCCTTCTCTATTTGTCCTTTCCCGCCTCTTCTTCTCCCCATTCCTTTTTTTATCTTCTCCTAAAATGGGTCTTAATCTTGTTTTCTTACAAACAGAGAGAGAGAGAGAAGGAGAGGATGAGAGAGAAAAGGAGACAACCAATCTCCAAGTTATTTTTTTCGAACACGTTTAATAACACTGGACCACTTCCTCCTTCGCTCTTCCTTCTCCTCCATTTCTTCATCTCTCTTCCTTCTTATCCAAAACCCATTCCCCTTCCTTGCCCCTCCCACCCATACTCAAGGAGGAGGAGTTTATGCGAACTCAATTTTGCGAAATCAATTCACGAATAAATGTGACCATGAATTCACTTATTCACCGTCGTTCCCAAAGAAAAAACACCTGTGTAAAATCAAATACGAAACTAATTGCCAAACAAATAGCCCATACAAAAACAGAAAAGCATAACAAGAAAAAAGTAATTTGAAGGTTATCTTTATCTGTTGCGGAAGTCGAATTTCGTTACCTCAAAAACTCATCACCGCCTTCCCTTTCATTTTCACTTTCGCAAAGTTCATTGTTTTATATTTTTTGTTGACTTACACTGGCTAATATTTCCAAGTTCTTTGATATACTATTAAAACTATTAGAAGTTCTGTTTTGATAAATTTACTTGTATCTGCATCTCTTTCTATCTTTTTCACATTTTTTAAAAACCGATTTCTTATTCTTTGCGATAATTAAAAATTATAAAATTTGTAGAATCCCCAATTTCCAAGTTCGGCAAATATGAGTCATCCATTTTCAAGGGTGAGCGCTATTGCAAATTTATGAAATGCCCTTTTTTTTCTCGGCCCAATGAAGAAATCGTAAATTACCAGGAGGCATAAACTTGGCTTTTTTGTTGTATTTTTTTATGGTACTTGGGTTGGTGCAACCCAAAGGCGAAAAGCAAAAGCAAAAGCTTAAGCAGCAGCAACCATATCATCAGTGGCCGATGCCGTAAGCGTTGAAGTTGGTCAAAAGCAACAACAGCAACAACAAAAAATAAAAAAAAAGAGGAAAAAGCAAAAAAGCAGCGCAGCGCCAAAGGTTTGCTAAACTTGTTGCGCTTGCTCGCTCGTTAATGTTTTTATTTTTATCTTCGTATTTTCTCAGCAGCTGTCTGCGCAGAGTTACAGACTGAAATTGAAACTGAAACTGGGAAACCAAGAAAACAGAGTTGCCAGGTGTGTTCGTCAATGTCAGGTAACCAATTAACAAAATGCAATTCAGGAAGTAGTAAAGCACATTGACTAGTGGAAAGTGAATATATTTTGGTGTTTATTTTCATTCATTTGGTTTATTTTTAGTGAATTTAGTAAATTATATATTTTTTTTGTTCCATTTACTTCAGTTTATTGGATTTATTTCAGTTCAGGTTGATGATCATCTCAGAATTTGGTTCACTTCAGATCAATCCGTTCATTTTAGTGAATTTTGTTCATTTTGTTTGTTCACTTCAGTGAATTTTGTTCATTTTAGTTCATTTTGTTTGTTCACTTTAGTTTATTGTGTTCATTGCAGTTAGTTTGCTTAATTTAACTTTAATTTCAGTACGTTTTGTTGATGCTAATTAGTTCTCTTCTAACAATACTCCTAACTTGTAGATATTTCAGCATTAGCATTAGGTATTTCCAATATATTCACTCTGTTCTAGTAACGCCTACAAGTATAACCCAGCTTAGTGCCTTTCCAGTAACTTACTTTTGTAAAAAAAATGACTTGTGTGATAGACGTCATATTATACTGATAGTTTTCAGTGATCGCCTGAGCTTTATTCAATATATTTAGAAAAAACAAATCCAAAAACACTATTAGTATGTGACTCTGAGTGTAAGGGGGAGAAGTGACTATAAAAATCAAGACCTGACGATGCCAAAAGTGTCGAGTGATAAGATAAGCCACCGATTCACAGCAGCAACAAACTGTGGCAATGGGGAATGGGAATTGGGAATATGGCTTCTAAACTGATTGGGCAGGCAAATTAATTAATTGAACATTTAAATTGTTTTGTTTCGTTTCGTTTCGTTCCGTTTTTGGCTCTTTATGGAATTACTCATGAATATTTTTCAAGGAATGTCGTCTGTGTGTGTGCATGTTGTTGAAATCGGGGCAAAGATAACCTAAATGAAGTGCATACATATATGTATGTATGTTACATATGTAGTTGAGTATATAAATATTTATTTGTTATGTGCCTCATCTGTCTGGGTTTATTTTTTTATTTGACCCATCCCCTCCACATCTCATCCCATTCACCCTCTCTGGAGATAACGAGCTCTCTAAGTGGGCGATACACAGTGTAAAGCCGAGTGTGTAATCTTACTTAAACGACGGTGCTACTTCCGAAAGCTGATCTGATGAAAGTTTGCCTTCAAGTGTTGGTTGAACAGAGATATTTGAATGCTATAACTACAATTTTTTGTGGTTCTATTAAAAGTTTAGATTGGTTTTTAATATAAATAGTCTAAGGTTTAGATTGTTAAGGGTTGTAAAGGGTTTTAGCTAACTCAAAGTCTAAACTCAGTTTGAAACTCGAATAAGATTACACTGGTTATGGACAGACGCGTTTCGATTGATAATTATACAATTTCTTCAGTGGCTATTTTGCTAAGATCGAACTCCCAATATTAGTAACTATTTTATCCTTCTGGAAGTTGATACATTACAATTAGTACACTCAAATGGCTCAAGCACGTGCTTGTTAGGTGTTCAGTAGGCGTAATAGAAGAAAGTACAAGTTTATAGGTAAATAATGCTAAGAAATGCAGAACTGGCTTGCGGGCTGAATGCCTGAATTTCAAGGATCGTGTCCCAGAATCCAGACTTGAGAATTTTTGGGGCACCTCACTGCAAATATTTTTCTATTTATTTTAGAATTTGAAGTTTGAAATTAACTTATTTATTTACTTGGTAAAAGTTACAAAAAATATACCAATAAAAAAGTTTATAAGTTATTTGAAGAAGGCTGACAACCCTGCTTCCTTCTTATTTTTTTTTTTGTTGTCTTGCCTCTGCGCATGCGCCACCTTCTCCAGCCATCTCGCTCGCACCCTTGCAGAGGCTCTGCCTCTTTTTTTTTTTCTCCACTCGCGTGTTGAGCAAGCCGCCAACTGGTTTTTTTGTTTTTTGTTGTCTGCGGTTTCGCGTGGTTGGGGAGAGGGATTGGGGCGGCATTACGGGGGGCCTGGTGAAGTGGTTGATTACTTGTGTGTGTCTCTCTGTGTGTGTGTGTGTTGCCCGATTCCCCCCAATGTATTTTTCAGATTTTTTTTTCGTTTTTTTCCCCCCCAACAAGCAGCAGCAGCTCCGGCTTTTTGTGTGTTGTTTGTTGTTGGCTTGAACTTGAGCTCTATACATATGTAATTGGTATGTTGTTGTTATTGTTGTTGTTGTTGCTAGTTTTTGGCCACGCTCGATGGAGTGAGTTAAGAGAGTGTCTGCGTGTGAGTGTGTCTGTGTTTGTGTTAACTGGTTGCATAACATGTTACAGCATCGCACGAAATAAAAAAACAACAAATGAACAAGCCAAGTATGTAAGTCGGACGTTGCGTTCCCAAAAAAATAAAAAAAAAGGGAAAAGAAAGAAAAAAAAAAGGTAACGAAACAATGCCGAACACCCCACCAATGACGACATGGAAAATAAAAGGGGGGCTTGCTGCAAAGCGGGATTAAACGATTGCTTAAATAGGGCTAAGATTGGGCTTCAATTGGGGCTAAAATGGGCCCATAAGAAGGTTAACTTTGAGGTAACATTTAGGTAAAACATACCTGAAATATAACTTATTTGTATCTTTAATTAAAGCTGGAATTAAGTTAAAAATGTGAGTAAAATGGGGCCTTAATAGAATACGAATACAAAACTATAATGAAAATTAACATAACAAACCCAAAAAGAGACTTTTGCAGCTTAGCAAAGCCTTGAAGAATCTACAATTATTTGTAAACCTATTTGTCAGGAATTAAGTGGGATAATCCTGCATATAATCATCAGTTTAGTCAGAGCTTTCATAAATAATCTATTTCCAACCCTTTTAAACTGTTTAAATATATATTTAAATCCAATTGCCAAAGTTACAACTTAATAGCTTTTAAACTAAGCGATTAATTCGCATAGAAACCGTAGACACACATGGCCAGATCGTTTCGCCTGCTGAGCCTGTTTCAGGAACAAGTCTCCAAAGAATCTCTCCAAAGCTCTCAGTAGAGTTTAATGGGTTTCCTCTCGAGGCGTCTGAAGTCTGGAAAATGAAACCATTTAAATAATAATAATAATAAAATATAAGAAAATACAATACACAATACTACAATACAGGCTCTCTCTATCTCTTTCTCTATTTATGTCTCTGTGTGTGTGCGTTGGGTTTTTCTGTCTTTTTACGCTGTATTTCTTTTTGTTTTCCTCTTATAGGTCAAGTTAAAAGTAAAAGTAAGCTCGGCTTGGCTTTGCTGCTTCTTTGCTTTTGCTTACACTTTGCCTTTGTGCTTGTGCTTGTGTTTTTCCCGTCCCCCCATCTTCAACTCTCTTCGTTTCTGTCTTTGTTTTGTCGTCTCTCTTTTTTATGGTTTTGAATTTTTTGCGAAATATATTCGCCACGTTACGTATACGCCCGAGCGAACGAAAAATTGATTTTGCGCCTCTCCGTCTTGTTTTGCATTCACAGGTAGCCAGCGATCGTGATCGCGATCATCTCCAGCAGCAGCAGCAGCAGCAGCAACAGCAGGTGGACCTTGTCCTCGACAGGAGCAACATGGAGCAGCAGCAGCAGCAACAGCAGCAGCAGCAGTATCGCCTGCACGGCGCCCTCACACGCACCTTTTCACAGCCGGCACAGCAGCGGCAGCAGCAGCTGATCCAGCAGCAACAGCAACAGCAGCAGCAGCAACAGCCTGTGGCCAATCTGGTGACCATCATTGAGAATCTGGGCAACATGAACCTGCACCGCAAACTGGAGCGGACACAATCGGAGCCACTGCCGCAGCAGCCGATGAATACGTCCAGGTAAGAGTGATTTATATTACTCAATTCTTCTTCCTTGTTGAACTAATATCCTTAGTCCTGCTTGTAGATACAAGACGGAGCTATGCCGACCCTTCGAGGAGGCCGGCGAGTGCAAGTATGGCGAGAAGTGTCAGTTTGCTCATGGCTACCACGAGCTGCGCAACTTGCAGCGTCATCCCAAGTACAAGACCGAATACTGCCGCACCTTTCACAGCGTCGGCTTTTGCCCCTATGGGCCGCGTTGTCATTTTGTCCATAATGCCGATGAGGCGCGTGCCCAGCAGGCGGCCCAGGCGGCCCAAGCAGCCAAGTCTTCGTCCTCGTCGCAATCGCCGCCGTCACAGCAGCAGCCACAGTCGCCGCAGATCTTCTCATCGAAGAACAGTCAGAGCCAGAGTAACAACAACAACACCAACAACAGCAGCAGCAACAACAACAGTAACCAGTTCTTCCTGCCGCTAAGTCCGCCGCTGAGCATGAGCACTGGATCCGATCGGGAATCCCCCACCGGTTCCCTATCGATGAGCCCCGCCAATTCGCTGACCAGCTTCCCCTTCCACGATGCCATGTCGCTGCAGCATCGCATGGCCCTGACCAAGGGTAATGGCGGTGGAACCAATAGTTCCAACAGTTCCGCTTCATCAACATCCTCGGCCTCGGGCCTTGGCCTGGGCATGACCATGGGCATGGGACAGGGAATGGGAGCAACTACGCCGCCCGAGAGTCCCAATGTGCCCATCTCGCCAGTGCATACACCGCCGCCCTACGATGTTGAGGCATCAGCGATTAGCAGCGGCAAGCAGTTCCTTCAGAAGAGCGTTAGCACGCCGATGCAACAGGAGGAGTCACAGTCACAGCCCAGGCTGCCGGTCTTCAATCGGTTGAGCTCTGCGGTGGAGGTCTATCAGCAGCAATCCAATTTGGGACTTTAAGGACCACCCCCACCCTCTGCCAGACACAGCAACCCCAACAAAAAACTCATCCTTCCTTCCAAGCCCCATCCAAAACCGCATCCCTCCATCGACAACAACAAAAACAGAAAAGAAGAAAAAAAAAGAAGCATCCTTTGACAAAAAAAATCTCAGCAAAAACGACCAACGGGACACTTGGAACAACTGGGGAAATCGCATCCCGCACCCCACTTTTTAAAAAGGCTGGAACTCTTGGTTCTTGTGTAAATTTTAATTAACCTGAAGAAACGAGATCTTTGATCGGATTTCTCTCAAGCTGTGACACCGTGTATCGTTATATATTAATATGAAAGGACATGACGGACAGGACCAAAAACTGAGACAGAAGACGAACTGAAACTGAAAGCGGACTGAAAGTGAAACGGAAACGGAAACATAATCGGAAACAGAAACTAAATCAGAGAAACGGAAATGGAAACGGAAACTGAATCAGAGAAACGGAAACAGAATCCGATAAATAGAAACAGAAACGGAAACGGAAACAGAAACAAATTTAGGAATAGAAACGGAAACTGAATCAGAGAAACAGAAACAGAAATGGAAACGAAAAAAGAATCTGGAACTGAAACAGAAACGGAAACTGAAACAGAGACGGAAACAGGAAACAGAAAAGGACGAAACGGAAACAGGAAACAGAAAAGGACGAAACGGAAGGACGAACGGAGATTAGATAGATGTTAGATACGTAAATGACAAAACAAAACAATCCATATGCAAACGATGATCTTACGCTATATATGTTTAAACAAAAGCAAGAAAAAAAACAACAAAAAACAAGCGAAAAACGCAGCATTCTAAAAACGGAACGAAGACAAAAACACTAGTTGGGAATCTTTAGCGAAAATTATAATGATTATAACGATGATTGATGATTGATGATTGATGTCTTGCTCAAAAATTGAAAAAAAACAAATAACTCAATCGTTCCTGCATTTATAAAGGACTAGTAGTCGCCGCCTCTAACGATATATATATATATATATATATATATATTTATATGTATATATATATATTTATCTATGATTTTGGCTTAGAAATTGTGTAAAAAATTGTTTTATATATATAGATAACGTTTTGGAATAGAGAATAGAGAATGAATGTGTCTTCCAAGTCAAGGTTTTTTTTAAATCAATCCAAAATCAACGAAAACGAAAATCCCCTTAATTTATTATAAATCTTTTCGCTTCAAATTATATGTAAAACGAGGAGATAGGGAGAACACGTTGCTGTACATATATACTTGATATAATGATTGTGTAAATGATATATAAAATATATATATATATATTTAAACAATTACGATTACGATGATCTTGGATGAATATTATTATAATTATTGATGATATACCTCTGCAGTGGGCCAGACGAATGCCTCCTGCAACCACAAATCACAACAATAAACAACAATAACTAGACAGCAACTAAAAACAACAACAAAAGTAAATAAAAAACAAAGCAAGACAACAGAGAAGTGAAGAAGAACGTTAATTGAATTTGATGAATTATTTGTTGTTTGCATTTTTAGGAAGGAAAACGAAAGAATTGAGAAATGCTGATTCCGACTCAACATAATTTATTATTCACCATCTCTATTCTACATATAATACTTTATATATGCCAATTAATGTTAATAATTTATGAAAAAAAAACCATGTGACCACACACACACACACACAACAAACTCAGACACACACACACGCACACACATATTTTGACCATTGATAATTTTATGTTTTTTATATATATATATACAAATATTGGTATAGCGCGACACACACACACACACACAGAATCATTTTGTTTATTTTATATACATATATATTACTATATATTATTATTATTTTTATTTAATTTATTTTATTTACCTCTTCTTGATTTCTTACATTTTTTATATTGGGTGCGCAGTTATATAATTTTTAGTGTTATTTCGAGAGAGAGAGAGAGAGGAAGCCCTTAATTTATATATAAAATATATATATATACATACAATTTAATTAATTATTGAAGTGCATATATGCTGTAATACAAACAAAACAAATTAAAACTAGAAACAAAAACAAAGCAAAAAGAAAATAACACAAAAAAAAAGTTAAGATAAAACCTATTTAAATATTTATTTATAATAGGGAAAAGCGCAACGATTGTCGATCTTTGTATATTGTGCCGGTAAAAGCCCGAAAAAGAAAACTTTAGTGTTAGCAATATAGAATTAAGTTCGAAATATCTATATACATACTATATATATATATATATATTTTTACCATATATATATACATGTTAAATGCAAGTGCAAATGCGCGCAAACAACTTAAGGGAACTTGTTTAAATTATCCTTTATCCTTTAGACAACAAATTAAATAGAAATTGCAAACCTATTCCTGTTCAAATAATTTATAATGCAAAAATTTAATCAAATCAAACTAAATCAAATATTGCTACAATTATTGCTATTTATTATTGATTATATATTTGTTCACACTTTATTTATGATCTGTGCAGCATGATGACGACTCTTGTTAAATTAATAAAACTGAAACTAAAGGGAGAGCCAATTCCACGCGAGGAGGTGGTTAATAATTCTCAAAGTGCCTTATCATTAATATATATATATATATATTTTATATAAATTATACACCATATTATTGTACACACACACACACACACAAATTATATTATAGAGTCTTGTGCAAATAAATGGAAAAACGGAAAAAAACAATGTAATAAACAACAAAAAAAGTAACAAAAAACGAACACGAAGCCGAAGCGGTAGCGGATACAGAAGAGTGCAAAAACGAAATGGCATATTCATTAATTTATTATTATTTGTAATTGAATAATCTATTTTATATACCTATATATATATATTTTACCTTCAATTTTCGATTCGATTTTTTACACTCGCCTCGTCGTCCACCAACCAAACCCTCTCACTTGTTTTTTTTCTCGTACGAATCACAACAATTGATGCAGATCAAGCAGTGTTACAAGAGTGTTAAAACGGCAGCGTGCAAAGGTTTAATTACACTATTTAATGCTATATACAAAAAATATACTATATATATTTAAACATATTTTTATGCATACTTTACTATATACTTTTTATATATATTTTACTGTTTTTTTTTGCTCTATTTAATGTGTGAAATCCCCAAAAAAAACTTGAACTTAAATCGCTCTAGCTTTTGGTTACTATCATCAAAATGATTAACTATACTTTTCGTTTGTGTGTTTAAACATGTTCTTCCCCTTTGTACAACAAACAAACAAAAACGCAAAACGCAAAAAGGCAAAAGCTATAACTAACACTTAGTACTTTTAACAAAAAGTCAAAGTTGTCTTCCTCCTAAAAAAAAAAAACAAACAAAAAAAATGCAGAAATGCAATGAAACTAATTGTGGTGAACCGATATCGATGATTGATCGTTCGATAATTAAAACAAATTAAGAAAGAACAAGAATTGTAATTGCCAGTTGAATGATACGCTATTTATACACATATATGAATATATTTATATAATAATACTTTGTTCGTTATTTATATAACCATATACACCATAATAATTCATAGATTTCTCCCAACAAAACAACGAAAAAGACAAGAAATGAACACAAAACACAACTGTACATGAATTTTGTTAATGCTGATGAAAAAAAAAAAAAAAAATGCCTATATATATTTATGCTTCCATTTTGCAACACTATTGTGCGTATTTTTATATAGTTAATTAAACACGTGAAGTGAAAAACAATTTAGTTTATGGCGAATTTTAAGTTTAACTAGAAATTAAACAAAACAAACGTTACAAAATAAATGAAAGAAATAAACACAAAAGTCGACCCGACGGCCAGTTATTATTTATTGTTTCCAGCAGCAAGGTCTATTGTGGTGCTCTGCCGATAACGTCCGGGTTATCGCTAATCTTATGTCCGCCGGGATTTGGCGATTGCCGCCGGACTCAAGAATGTACTGATTTTTCCCTCTCCTCATTCTACCAAAAACAAAATGCGTTTTAAAGTGTTTCTTTTATCAGAGCTCGCTATGGGGTTGATTCTCGTTTCCACTTGTGGGTTTCTTGCAGGTTCGATTTAAAACAGAATTAAAACAAATTCTTAGATCAATCCTCGTTCTATATATTTTCCGCTTCGTCATCTTGACTTTAAGCAGTTTAAATTTACGAAATACTTGAAATACACCAGGCGCACAGAAGGCAGCAGTAGGCCGATTTCCCCTATCGTAAAGTATAACAGTTTTTCTCCCACCACTAGCTCTGTTGGAAAGACACTTAGCAAAGACTCAAACCTTCGGTGAGAGCTTTAAAGAGCTTTAGGAGCTTTTAAAAACTTTTAAATAGAGTTAATCGACCTTCTGCTATTCTCTGCGCGCCTGATACATGCAACCATGCATTTCATTAGATTAAACTAGGAAAAAGTCGGTTTTGGGATCTTGTTTGTTGCCTACAACAAAAACAACAATTTTTACAGCTATATTTTTACAACACCAAGATTTTAGACGAACAATTTCTCGAGACACTGTTTTAGGCAACAGGCGAACTGAAAACAGAAGAGCGACGATGCGCTGCGGCTTATCTGTGCAATGACGTCATTAGCATGTCTCGCTGTTCAACTCTCTCTGCCTATCAACGAAATCAATAACGCGCTATTGCTCAGATTTGTGCCAGCGCGTCGTCGCTCTACTATTTTTTGTTCACCTGTTACCATATAGCGGCGGAGTCGTAAAATTCTTTGCCTAAACGTTGTTTTAAATTTCACCGACGAAATGGTCCGTTTCCCATTTTGGGTAACAGGCGAACAGAAAACAAAAGGGCGACGATGCGCTGCCGCTGATGTGTGCAATGACGTCATTTGCATGTCTCCCTTGCGCTGTGTCGATCAGCGAGAAAAAGACTTCACAGATATTCCGCCAGGTGGCGCTTTGTCATTGTCCGCCATACTAATACATTTATTGCGACAACTTGGGAAGGCACTTAGCATAGACTCAAACCTTGGTTGAGAGCTTCGGAGATAATCCGCCAGGTGGCGCTTTGTTCTGGTACGCCAGAACAAATGCCTTATTTGCGCCATCTGAGAGTGAGAGAAGAGAAAGAGAGAGATATCGATATTCAAGAACTTCTTTAGGCTGCTTAGATTCGACCTTCTGCTCATCTCTGCGCGCCTGGTACATGAAACCATACATTTCATAAGATTTTACAAAACTCTTTTTACAACAGCCAGATTTTAGGTGAACAATTTCTCAAGACTCCGAACAAATTGTCCATTTCACCCGTTTCAGGTAACAGGCGAACGGAAAACAAAAGAACAACGACGCCCTTTCGTTTATCTGTGCAATGACGACGACGTAATTTACGTTAGGAAATCGGCCTTCTGCTGGCTTCTGTGCGCCTGGTGCATGAAAAATGTATTTCCATGAATTTGTACTGGCTAAAAAATCTCGATTAATATAATAATATGCATACCACTCAGTAAATCAGCTTTTTACTGCCAGAATGCCCAGATAAAATAAGAAACCAAAACCATTTTGTTATACATTTCATTTGTTTTTTATTTTTTTTTGTATTTGTTTTTATTTGTATTTTGTTTTGTTTGCTTTTTAATATGTTGTATTTAATTTTATATTATTTTTATTTATTTTTAAGCTTACAACTTAAGGCATAAAGTTACAACTAAAACTTAGGTGGTAAACATCATTTATCATCATGCCATCGACCATAATCAATCAGCTCTATTTGCATACATTTACTCCACATAATAATATTGTTGTTTACCTTCTTTTGTTTCACTTATATATCGCTTTTTTATCTCTCCATTCATAATTTCTGTTTATTATTATCGTTTTTTTGTTTTTTGCTTTTTTTGTTTTGTTTTCCACATATAACTATATCGATTTTGAATTGATACAACAGAGAAAAAATAAAACAAGCGTTCGAAAAATGAACAAATCAAGGAATTCCTCCAATATTTAGTGAATTTGAAATTGTTTTTATTATCGTATTGGGGGCTTTTTTTTCTGTGTGTGTGATTTTGCTTAAATAATTTGGGGCACAGCTTGTGGTGCATACACTTTTGTTTATGTTTGTTTTGTTTTTTATTATTGTTTTACATCCATCCATTCAGCCGGCGTTGTTTTTTGTTTTTATTTTTGTTTTGTTTTTTTAATGTCGCCCAGCCATAAAATTCGGTTATTCGTAGGTATTTATTTATATATATATTTTATGTGAAAGTGCTCTCTATTTGAGGATCGGGATCGGATCAGGGGTGTGGCGGCGGCGCAGGCCGTTTCGTTGTTTTGTTCTCCAGTCGTTCATGGTCCTTAAGTCCGTCCCCTAACCCGCAAATCCCACCGCCCCCGCCCCAACACATGTTCTCCCTTCCAGCCAGCGAACTGCTCGGGGGCGCCAATTTTCTTCCTTTAGTTATTATGCCGCCCTGCCTGCCGCTTGACATACATTCATATATATATATATATATATACTTGTTTGTAAAATTTTCTGTATATATATATAGAATTTGTTTCATTTACTTTATTTAATTTCTGTAATTTCTATATATATATATATATATTTATAAAAAAAAATACGCTTCCTGCTGCTGCTCTTAACTAAAACGTTGCATATCCGCTCCAGCCAGAGAGTTGCGGGGCCCCGCCCCGCCCCCGACCTACATTGCCATCGGGTTTGGGGCTGCGAAAATCTATATCGTATTTATCAGTTATCAATTAATCCATTTATCGTTTTAATCTGCATCCGTTTAGCTTTAACATATATCCATTTGTTTGTTTAATATTTTACAATTGTTTTGTTTTGAATAAGTCTTAGCGTTTTTCTTGTTTACTATATATAGATATATATATATATGTGTATATATATACGTATATATTTATTATACATTTTGTTTTTAGTTTATCATCAATATGTATTAAAAATATTAAATTTTGTTTTGCGTTTTTCACTTGATTTCGCGCGCTTTTATTTGCGTATATAAAAAAATAAGTTACAATAAAAAAACGACACAAAAAAAACACGAATTAAACAGTAAAATAGCTAACACTAAACACTGTTTCTTATTTTTTGTTGTTGTTGTTTGTTTGTATAGGTTTTCTTTTGTTTTCGTAAGACATAAGTGTTGTTGTATAAAAAAATATGCGTATGCTTGTGTATATATATGTATATATCCCACTATATACCACATATATACCCTTTATATATATATATAAGTATGTATATATTCAAGTATATATGCATTGGGTGTACTTTTACATTTATTATTTATAATATTTATTTTAATGTTTTACTTACAGCTTACTAACTCGCATTTTTAGCTTATCAACTAAATCGCGGTACATAATTCAATAGCGTTTTGTCTTAAACAAACAAAAAAAAAAAAGAAACTCTATTTCGGTGTTGCTCCATAAATTACAATATATAAAAAAAAGATATATGTATATAAACGAAAAGGGGGGTCATAAAGTAAAGTAAATAGTAGTAAATGGTAAATAGTAAATGGGTATCCGATACGATCGATTATAAATGATGTTCAGAGTTTTATGAAATTTACAATTGTTACGCTATATATAATATATATATTTACTTATTTAGCTTTTGCCATCGATTTTCTTTTATTTTTTTGTTTTCATCTTTTTGTTTTCTTTTTTTTTTTTCTAAGAACAGCCCAACAGTGTGTGTTTTTTCTTCTCTTATTTAATCTTATTTCACGATGTGTAGTTAATTTGTATATTTGCATTTATATATTCATAATTCTGGTTAATGAAAACTTCACTACCACTTTTTTTTCCGGTGCTGCCCAGAAGGATCACAGGAGCGCTGAGGCTGAAAATTACCGATAATCAAAGTTATCGATAAGTTTGCAGCTCAGCAAGGAGCAAGGCGCTAGAAGAAATAGGTTGTATTGCACAAAAGACATTTAGGACGTGGACATATGTATATAAAGGACAAACATTTAACATAAAAAAAAAACGGACATGGACATAGAGAACGGACAAATTTCCTAGGGATTACGATATTGCGAATTACGATATTGCGATAGAAATGCCTGCGTGTGGGCACCACTGTTTGACAGCTGGCAAAACCATCAAAGTTGATCGATTTATAATCGATCTTTCTATGTAAATAGATATTAACTTTGATTCTTTGCCAGCTGGAAATTGGTTAAAAGTTTCTAGTTCGAATAAAATGTATTTCTAAATAATAAAAACGTATAAAAATCGTCAGAAATGTACAATCTTAGCTGGACTCCTTGCTGGCATCCTTGCTACTCCTTGCTCTCCTTCTATTTGTATATTTTTTATTGCCGTGTTTGGTTTCACAACTAGTATTTGTTGTTGCCTACCCGTTGGCCTCTTTAGAGGCAGGGAAATCGCTTACTTAGTGTCAGTAGTAGCCGGGATTGCCGCCGCCACCCGCTCCACTGCTGCTCGAATAGTGCTCGTTGGCGGCGGCAAAGAAGAGGCTTCTTGCCGCATGCTGCTGCTGATGCTGCTGGTGCTGGTGCTGCTGCTGCAGATGCTGAAGATGTTGCTGGGACTGCAACGGCGGAGGCTGCAGCACCGTCGTCTGATAAAGCTGTTGGCGATGCGGCGACAGTTGCTGTTGCGCTGCTAGATGCGGATGTGACTGCTGCTGTTGCTGCTGCTGTTGCTGTTGTTGCTGGTGTTGGGAGTGTCGCCGGTAGCCAGGATAACCGTAGCTGGTGCTGGGCGGCGGTGGTAGTGCTGCTGCTGCTACTGCTATCGCTGCTGGCCGCAGATGCGACGCCGACGCCGACGACGACGCCGGCAGTCACAACTAATCTTCGTCGCTCAGTGCCTCGTACTTGGACGACAGCAGTGGCTTTGGTTCACTGGCCGCCGCCACTGCTGCTGCCTGTGCCGCTGCTGCTGCTGCCAAAGCAGCTGCTGCCGCCGAGCCAATGGTATTGTGACCGGCACCGCCGCCACCTCCAATCCCGCCGCCGCCTCCAGCACCTCCTGGTCCGCCACTAGAACCACCGCCGCCAGAAACACCGCCGCCCACAACCAGCGACACGCCGCCAACAGAGCCAGCCACACCTCCTCCTGCTCCTCCTCCTCCGCCTCCGCCTCCGCCCAGCTCACTGAGGGCATGCGCCGCCTTGGCCTTGGCACTGAGGTGTCCAGGCGGAGCAACCGAATGATGGCCACCACCAGACAGTTGACCGCCGGCCAGTTGCAACGATTGAGGCGGTGGCAAACCACCGGCGGCACCGGGCACATTCAGGGCGCTGTAGGGGAAGGCATAGGTGCTGGGGGCATACGATGCCGGCACCGGATGGAACGGCGAATGGTGGCTATTTGGGGCACCCGAAACGGACACAGAGACGGAGCCACTGCCGGCCGAACGCCGACCGCTGCCATCCACAACCTCGTACTGATTGGGCGTCTTACGCGACACACTGATCTCCGGCGGCGGCTGCTGCTGCTCCTTGCTCCTGTGCTGCAGTTCCAAGGCGGCGACATGGGCATGCGCTGCATGCGCCACATGGGCGGCATGAACGGCGACATGCGAATGAGCGGCAACCAGATCGGCGGCCACATCGACATCCGAACGCATCTCCACAATGCGATTCTTTACATAGCCAATATCGTCACGCATCACCTCGGCGATGCGATTTTTCACATAGTTATCAATGGTGGTGGCTCCTCCGCCGCCACCGCCGCCTCCGCCACCGCTGCCGGGTGCTCCTGCGCCGCCACCACTACCAGGTGCTCCTCCACAGCCGCTGCCAACGGGTAGGCCAGCAGCTCCACGCTGATCCGGCGGCAATGGCACACCGACGCGTACCTGTGGCGGTGCTGGCAAAAAGTAATGTCCTTGCTCACCGCCCGCCGCCGCTGCGGCGCCCATCACCTGATGTAGCATCAGTTCGTGGGCGTATTTCCTCGGGCTGACAGCCTGCGGCATGCGTATAATGTTGCGTCCATCCTCGCCGGGCGTGTTGGCTCGACCGCCGCTACCGCCACTGCCTGGGCCACTCGGAGCGGGTCCGCCGCCGCCGCCGCCGCCACCGCCCGGAGCTGAGACCGGAATCTGTGGATGGTGTTGCTGTTGGACATGGTGCTGCTGCTGCTGTTGCTGCTGCTGCTGCTGCGAATGATGCTTGGCCTCCTCGGCCTTCTGCTGAAGGCGACGATTCTGCTTCCAGCGATCTGGTGGCAAAATGGGCTGCGGCTCCTGCAGGTAAGTCATGAATGGTGGCGTTGGCCGCAAATGCGGATTAGCGCCATAATCATTGGTTATAATCGAATCGGTGAGCTCCCCGAAGGTGATGCTCTTCGTGTGCGACTGTGGACTGGGCACGGTTCCTGCCTGCGAGGTGGGTGTCCTTAGCTGGCCGTGCACAGAGCCTCGCGACGTTTGTGACGAGGGTGGCGGTGCCTGCTGCGGGTGCTGCTGCTGCTGCTGGTGTTGTTGCTGTTGTTGCTGCTGTTGCTGGGCAACAGCTGCTGCTGCTGCCGCCGAGATTCGCTCTTGATCCAAATCAATATTAATCACATTCGGCGAACCCGAAGAACTCGACTTGCCATTGTTCTCCGCCGTCAGCAGGGACACAGCGCCGGTTTCGTGCGGCTGCCGATGATCGCGCAGATACTGCAACGGATGCAGGACATTGGCGGGTGAGGAACGAGTGTTGCCGCTGCCACCGCCTGACCGGTCGCTGCCCGAACCGGAGCCACGTGACGGCGGCGGTGGTGGGCCATGCACAAAGGTGGGTCGCGGAAATTCACGTCCTGGGGCACCGCCGCCGGCATCATTGGTGCGGCTAATCTCATGCTTGATGATGGCATCGATCAGACTCTGGGCGCTCAGCTGTCCGGGTGTGTCCTCGGGCATGGGGCCGCCATGTGCGGGACGATAGTAGCTACACGGGGAGAGGGAAAGAAGGGTCAGTAGGCTGAAGGGATATCCCTCTTGGGTTTATACTTACGGGTCTCGCTCGCGATCTGGTATGGAGCGCGGCGGTCCTGTCTCCGGCACCGATGCTCGTATATAGTGTGGGGGCGGTGGTGCACCCGCTGCGCTTACAACACCCCCGCCGCTGGCCGCAAACATTCGATCCATCCGCCGGCTATCCCGTTCACGTTCCTCGGCCACCACACGCCGTTCCCTGTCCTGTTCGCGTCGCTCTCGCTCCCGTACCCGCTCTCGTTCGCGCTCTCGTTCACGCTCTCGCTCCCGTTCCCGTTCCAGTTCGCGTTCCCGCTCCCGTTCACGATCCCGTTCGCGTTGCAACATCTCGCGATCCCGCTCGAGGGCATGGTTATGCTGCTGCTGCGCCTGCTGTTGGGCCTGTTGATGGGCCGCCGCCGCCGCCTGCTGCTGCTGCTGCTGTTGCTGGTGCTGATGCGCCGCCTGCTGCTGATGCTGTTGGTGCGCCTGCTGATGCTGCTGCTGACGCTGCTGATCCCGCTTGGCCTGATCCATGCGCCGCTGCAAATCCACTTGGGCAGCGGCGTTCAGTTGCTGGCGATACTGCTGATGCTGGTGCTGTGCCAGCTGCTGCTGGTGCACGGCCACGGCGGCCATGTGCTGGTGATGCATCAGATCGCGATAGCGTAGATCATGATGGGCCACCGGTGGTGGCGGGGCCACGGCTACAGCATGCGGTGGCGGTGGCTGTGGTGCTGAGGAGGCAGCGGGTTGCTGCGGTTGCCCGGGAACGGCGCCCGGTGATTTGTCATCCTTTTGCGATGGCACCGGCAACTGTGGCTGCTGTACGGCTACGTCCACGAACGAGGCCAAGGCATCATGGCCAGCTGGTGAGGATGGTGAGAAGAAGGGAAGTTAGTTAGATTGATTAGGAATAGATTGAGACTATGGTGACCTTACCTGGAGCATACTGATAGGGGGGAACAATGTGCATCCTGCTGGGCGGCGGAGCTGCCGGCGATGGTGGCTTGGAGCCGGTATTGTGACGCTGGATAACGCCCTGGCGCTGGGGTGGTGGTGTCCTATGTGGACTTGGTGTGCTAGAAAGGGTGAAGTAAAGAGTAAAGAGATTAGTTATGATACTCATCCTCCTCCTTCTGCTCCTGCTTCTTCTACTTATATTTATTTTACTTATGCTCCTTCCTATCCTATTCTTCTCATCCGTATCATTCTTCTTATCCTCATTCTTATCATCTTTCTTATATGTACTCTTTATCCTTCTTATTCTCATGTTCTTCTACTTCTTCCTTTCTTTCTTCTTCCTCTTCTTCCTCCTCTTCTTCCTCTCCTTCCTTTCCTTCTTCTCCTTCCTCTCCTTCTTTTCCTTCTGTTCCTCTTTTTTCTACTTCTGCTCCTCCTCCTTATTCTTCTTCTATAGTTTTCATATTCGTCTTCCTCTTATTCTTCTACTTATCACTTTTTTTCTACTTCGTCTTCTGCTTCTTCCTCTCCATCTTCTGCTTCTTCAGTTTCTTCTCCTTTTTGCCTTTTTGTTCTTCTATTCTTTGTATGCTTTTTCTTATTATGTTAATTCTCCTTCTTAACCTTCTTATGCTCCTTTTCTTCTTATGATTCTTCTTTTACTCCTTCTCTTTCTTTGTAAGCGTATTATTTTTCTTAGTCTTCTTCCTTTTCTTCTTATACTTCTTCTAATGATTCTCTATCTTCTTTTTCTTTTTCTTCTCCTTTGCTTTTGCTTATGCTTCTTATTCTTCTTTACTTCTTTTCCTTCCTTACTTATTCTCCTTCTTAACGTCTTCTCCTTCTTTACTTATTCTACTTCTTTACTTCTTCTTCTTAATCCTTATCTTAAAAAGAATGAGATTCTTTTCCTTCTTAAGCTTCTTATACTCTCTTTTCTTCTTATGCTTCTCCCCCTTCTTCTTATCCTTCTTCTTCTGTTATTTTTCTCCTTCTTTTTATCCTTATTCTTCTCCTTCTTCTTAAACTTCACTTCTCATTACCCTTCATATCCTATTTCTTTGTAAGCTGCTTCTACTTCTTCTCCTACTTCTCCTTTTACTTATTTTCCTTCAGATTCTTCTGTTCCATCTTTTGCCTTTTCTCTCATCATCCCCATTCATCTCCAACTTCTCCCCCGCTCACTCACCTGTTGGCATGATCCGCTGGCGAGGCACGACTGGAATACTCCGGCCTGCCCCTTGGCGGCGGCTCCTTCTCCCCGCCGCCATAGACAAAGCCACCGCCGGCGCTGCCCACACTATTCCGTGGCGATGGTGACTCCTTGTCCGAACCGCCGCCTCCGCCACCGCCGCCGCTGGCGCTGCTGCCGCGCGACATATTCCGCTGCTGCTGCTGCTGCTGCTGCTGTCCCTGCATCTGCTGCGACGTGATGTAGTCGTGCATCACAATCTGACGCGTACTCAGCACCGGCGGCTGCTCGACGACGCCGCCAAAGGGTGACCGGGCATACGGCGATCCAACGCCCACGCCATAACCCTGAGGCGGCGGTGCCTGCGGCGACGATTGCTGCGGCGGCGGCGGCAACTGTTGATTCGGTCCGCCCGGTGCCTGCGACTGGGCGGGACTGTGGCGTTGCTGCGATGATTTGTAGAACTCATAGGCCCGCTTGCTCTCCAGGTGATGCGGCGGCAGGTGCAACGGTGTGCCCTGCGTAATGGAGCCATGCTTGCTGCCACCACTGCCGCTGCCCGGTGGTCCCGCCTCTGGCGTTGTCTGACGCACCAAACCCTCGAACTTGGGACTGAGCAGGGAGGACGAGGACGAGGATGAGGAGGCTGCTGCGGCGGCTGCTGCAACAGCTGCTGCTGCGGCATGAACTATAATCTGTTGCTGGGCACTGTTCGCAGGCGTACCGTGGGTTATGGAGCCGCTCTTCACCAGCAACTGTTGCTGCTGCTGCTGCTGCTGTTGTTGCTGCTGGGCTGCCGCTGCCGCCGCTGCTGCTGCTGCCGCCTGTTGCTGCTGCGAGGGCGAATGTCCATGGCTGGGATGTAGATGATGCGCCTGCTGTGGACTCAGCTTGGGCGGTGCCTTGCCTCTACCCGACGCTGACGATGACGGCGGTTGTGCTGGCGGCGGTTGTCCTGGCCGCGGCGGCATCTGTCCCTGTCCGGATATGGAAATGGGCACAGGCACTGGCACTGGCTGCACATAGACAGCTCCTCCGACTCCGGGCGCCCCCTTGAGCACACTATGTGGCGGCTGGGCATACAGATACGTACTGGGCGCGGTCAGAGAGGGAACGGTGACAGTGTCGCCGCGATACATGGCCGTGGAGCGTACAATGTGCTTCATGGAAAGGCAGGGCGGCGGCGGGCCATGGTGGCCACGGTCGGCCGAGGATGAGGAGCTGCTGCTGCTGCTGCCCACCGATGAGCCCGAACCGGCGCCCGTGTGCGGCGAGTGACCGTCGCGTGGCGGCTTCTTGATGCTCAGATCCAATGTTTGGGGCTCCGGTTCCGGCATCTGTTGCTGCTGCTGCTGCTGCTGTTGCACCTGGGCATGCACCTGCTGTGGATGCTGCGAGTGCGATGGATGCGGCTGGCCATGTCCTGGATGTCCCGGATGTTGCTGTTGCTGCTGCGAAGGATGTGAGGGATGCTGCGAGGGATGCTGCGAAGGATGCTGCGAAGGATGTTGCGAGGGATGCGAAGGATGCCCGGGATGCTGCGAAGGCGGCGGCTGTGGCAAACCTCGCTGCGGATGCGCCGTTGGAACATTGTAGATAATCGTCTCCGGCGGCGTGGGCGTCGAGTGGCTGCTCTTGGCTCCACCACCAACACTGCCTGCTCCCTGCTTGACAACTGGCGTAATTGTGGCCTTGTCCACGCCAACTGCCGAGGCAGCAGCGGCGGCAGCAGCAGCGGCGGCATGAGCCATGAGTCCCGGATGACTATTGGGCGGCACCACGCCAACGCCGAAGCGTAGATGGGGATTCACCACGGACAAGGTGGCCAGACTGTCGCTGGTTCCATTGTTGCCAGAGGAGACCGATCCCGAGCTGGTCGGGGGCTGGGGTGGTGGAGCCACGGCCGCTGGACGCGAACTCTGTAGCTTCTGTTGCGGCGGTGGTGCTCCTCCGCCAGGCTGCTGCTTGAGTATGCCCGCTGGCGTAGCCTCCTGCCGGTATTCCCTCACAATGGTCAGCTCCTTGCGTTCCAAATTGTTCGCCGATTGCTGTTGCGGTGACTGACTCTGCCCAGGAGTTGAGGCCTGTCCTTGCTGCTGTCCCTGCTGCTGCCCCTGCTGCTGCTGCCCCTGCTGACCTCCTTTGGGCTGCGGTCCCTTGTGCTTAAGCGAACGCTCAATGACAGAAAAGACACAATCCTGGACATTGTTGACCGCCTCGCGACGCATGCTCATGGGTCCATTGACCTCCTGCTGCTGCTGTTGCTGTTGCTGCTGCTGGTTTGTGCCCATATTGGCCACTCCCGGCGGCTGCAATCCCGCCACATTGTTGTGTCCATGCCCATGACCGCTGCCATGAAAGAGTACCTTGGGACTCTGACGATTTGCCGGCGAATTCTCGTTCTCCTCGTCCGCCGTCTCCGTGGCCGACGAATCGTATTCCTCGCTGGTCTTTTGCTTCTTGGGCGCCTGCCCAGCGGCTGGCGGAAGCAGGCGATCGTTGTCGCTGCTTGCCGTCGATCCTGTCGCCTTGCCACTCATCCGGGTGGGCGTGATAATCAGTGGTGTGTCGCCGCGTGACGATGATGTCTTCTGCTGCGGCGCTGGCGGCGGTGGCTGTGGCTGTGACAGTTGCTGGGCTGCTGCTGCTGTGGCCGTCGCTGCCCCCTGCTGGTGCTGCTGTTGCTGCTGCTGCTGCTGCTGATGGTGATGATGCTGGTGCTGCTGTTGGTGCTGCTGATGGTGCTGAAGCTGTAGCTGATGCTGCTGATGCTGCTTGACAATGGAGGTGAGCGACTTGTGCCGCTGCAGATTCTCTGGACTCTCCACCGAAGCGGTATCGGAACCACCGGGCTCACGTTCGTCGCACGACGAGGTGCTGACATCCGTTTCATCGCCGCCGCTGCCACTGCCGGCACCGCTGCCACCGACACCGCTGGAGCCGTCGGTGAGATTCAGCTGGGGATCCAGCTTGCGACGGATACGCATCAGGCAGGCGGAACAGCAACGGGTGGCATGCGGCGGTATTTGGAACTCGGCCATTACCGGATCGCGAACCTCCGCCGCCAGCTCGAAGAGGCGGGAGGGAATGTTCCGCAGGCGTTGGGCCCGATCCTTGGGATTGGGACATGTGGGCAGCGGACAATTGGGATAACGGCTGCGCACCGATTTGCATTGACAGCTGTTGCAGACGCGAGCGCCCGCCGGTATGCTCTCGTCCGGAATGCCATACTGCAGGCCGCGACCCTTCTTGAGCGGTCGGGTACGCGGACAGGCCTCCGCCTTGCACACGAAGCAGCTGGCCAGGCGGTCTGGAAGGGAAAGAGAGGGGATTGGTGGTGTCAGTGGAATTCCAATACAAGTTTTTTGTCATATAAAAAAATATATATCCTAGATATTCCATTGTGCAACGTTCCAAGGGAGTTCAGTGTGAGGAAACATCGATAAGGCCCTGTCTATATATTATGTTATATTATATTATGTTTTTAATCATTTGTGTCCCCCACCCTATATAATCAAGGGTAATCATTGAAGGAACCCCTTTTCCTAAGCTTATGTTATCATAAAACAAACATTTTTTTAATTAATATATATAAAAGGAATTTTTTTAGATGTATTTTGTTATAAAAAGTTTACGTAATCATTATTCTAGAGCCTATTTTTCCAACTTTGATAATCTTTTCACGTATATTAGAGTCACAGAATAATTGATTGAGAATTATAAGCTGGGTAAACTAAACAACCCTAATAATATAATAACAATATTTCAGCAACATTTGTCCCTGTCTGTATTTGTTTATTTATTCTCTGGTTTCGCGGCTTTAAAAAATAATAATGCCTACGTTTTATCTTTAACATTTTTAATGTTACCAATCTGCTCATTTTGCAATTAACTTTTTAAACAAAACTAAGAGTGGTATAAGCTTCTTTAATCCAGCAAATGCTTAAAAAATGCTTGAGAATTATAGGAACATTGAGGGAAATCTAACTTAAATTATATGGAATATTATTTACATAATAAAAATAAATATAAATAAATATAAATATATATCAATCAATAAAGAATTTAATTTCACAAAAATATATAAAATACAAGACCTTCTCCAACTTAAATCTAGCCTCGCAATAAATAAGCTTAATGCTGGTTTTTTTTTTTTTTGCTACAAGTGTAGGCACAAAAGTTATGCAAACACATTAAAAAATGCGATTTAATTAAAGCAACTGGTCAGGCAAAGTAAGGGGGGGAGTTGGCAGGACGAGGACGAGGACGAGGACAAGGACGAGACTGAGGATGAGGCCGCTTTCATTAAGCCACTTAACAAATAATGAGCAGCAGCCAATTGAATATTTTAAAACGCTTTCTCTCCCCCAGAAAAGCCAGGCAATGAGGGTTCATGATGATTGCTGATGGTTGGAAAAACAAAAAGCCAAATGAATAGCAAAAAATATATAATAAAAAAACATGAATTGTGCCCAGAAAGATCAACTTCTAAGTTGTTAACTTGATTTAATGATAAACAAGTTAAATATTATAATCAAAAAAACAATACAACCAATGCAGGTTCCGGTTCCCTTTCTTTATAATAAATATTATTTTTATTGGCGCGTGTGTGTGGATTTTAATCTGCATTAATTCCGTTTCAAGATATTCCCTGTAGTGAGGATTATTATCCTGCAGAACATCCCTGACCAAAAAGGCAGACACCACCACCACCACCACCAGAAGCCACAGTCTCCGACAACTTTCCAGCTTCGAGTTCTGTTTGTCTTAGTTTTTGTTTTTTGCCACTTTAATAATTTTACAATTTTAATGATTTGCAAATAAAGTGAGCGAGCGGGCAAACAATTGCGGCATTTAACCAAAATCAATGTAATTAAAATGAAAAGCGAGCCAGAAGGAGCTGGGAAAAGCGTGAAAAGCATTGAGCGAGGAGGAGGAGGAGGGAGAGATTGTGAATAAAATCAATCAGCGGAGTTTTAAATGTCAGAAGGAACCTGCTTTTACTTCGGCTGACCAAATAAAAGGAGCCAAGCCAAGGCAAGGCAAGGCTCCTTTCCTTCCATCTCCTCCTTTATTTTATCATCTCGCGATTCTCAGCGGAATATGAAAATACATCAAAGTAGCCTCTCCTCGCTTTTCCTCCACAAACGCTTTTTGCACAAAAAAAAAAAACCCCATTACCCTCCTGCCAGGAAAAAATGAGGAGTAAAAAATGCTTTTTGAGCGTTAAAATTTTAATAAGCCACTCATTTTAATTTTGATTGTTAAGCGAGGGGAAAAGCAATGCGACAGCTGAAAGGCACAACTCGTTTTTTTCTTTTTGTATACTTTTTGACACCGAACGCAGGAGGCTCAATCAAATTGCAATTAAATATTGCAAATTAAATAAAAATCACAAAATAAATATTTAATATTAATAACAGTAATAACAATAAGAGTAACCAGTAAAGAGATCAACAAATATAGCGGCCAACCGATATAAAAAAATGTTGTAAATCAAAATGAAAACACACGAAAATGAAAACGGAAATGATTTCGATAATGTTTCGACCTGAGAGATACTGTTTATGGGCTTAAATATAATTCATCTAGTTAACCTAATTTATAAATAATAAAAACATCAAGGAATCTAGGAAAATAATAAATATGCTAAGCTTTAGATTAATATTAAGCTAATATTTGGCAATAAAATGTATGGAAAACTCGGCCAGGACATGCCTCTGCCACATGGAATTCCAGGCACCAAATAAATTAATTAATAAAAGGGCCAGAAAAATATGGGTTTGAGGTTGCCAGGAGAGAGAGAGAGAGAGGGGCCGGCAGTCAATCATCAATGGGGTTGGGAAGGGTCGAGTGTGGGTCGAGTGCCCGGGCCAACCTTGTTTTTTATTATTTAATTTTGATTTTAAAAAAATATATAAAAATCATGTAAATATTTTATGCACTCCGGCCGATGGCAGGGCTTAAAAAAAAAACAAAAAGAGGGAAATAAAAACAACCGCAGAAAGTCAGCCATTTTTATAATGATTTAAAAATCAACTTGATTCGCTGGGATTTCATCACAAGTCTTATTTAATTATAAACAAAAGGCAATTTATTTGCATGAAATAAAGGCAATGGCACAATTTTTATATTAAATAATCGATAGTAACACACTTAAGCCTCCCGGAATGCTGCAGCTTTTTAGCTTTTTATTTGCTACATTATTTTATAAAACTCCTTCTAGTTTGTATATTAAATAATCGATAATAACACACTTAAGCCTCACGGAATGCTGCACCTTTTCATCATTTTATTTGCTACATTATTTTATAAAATTCCTTCAAGTTTGTATATTAAATATTCGATAATACCACACTTAAGCCTCACTAAATGCTGCACCTTTTCATGTTTCTATTTGCTACATTATTTTTTATCACAAAATCACTCAAGTTTTTCCAAGTGCTCTTTCGATTGGATTAAAATCTGGCTTTCCAAAACGAATTATTCAATTATTTTGTATTCATAGCCACAAAATGGGGAAAACTGATCAAATGTCAGACACAATTGATGTCCTGTGTTCATAAAGAGAGGGGAAAACACACACACACTGGCTCCTACGTGACAGCTCGACAAAATGAAGTCAAGTCGGCTGTAATTAATGCATATTAATGGAAATTTGTGTTAATTAAATGTGACCTACAACATGAATGCTCAGTTCACAGCGCCCAGCGCCCATCCACTTGTCCGATTTCTTTTTTATAGCATACTTATGCGGGTCCGCACTTGCAATCTCGCTTTAAAGTAATTCAATTCAATCAAATAATAACAACAAATATAAAAGAAAGAGACAGAGACAGAGAAAAAAAAAAGAAAAAGAAGCAACTGTGATATGAATTTCCGTTCAACGCTTTTTATTTTATTTTTATTTCATTTTTTGCCTGTTTTCTTTTTAATTTTTTGTGAGCTTTTTGTTTGCTGACCAGCATCGTTCGTCGCAGCAGCAGCAGTAGCAGCAGCAGCAGTTCTCTTTGCATTTCGATCAATTTTATTAATAATTCAATCAGTCAAAAAATTATTTGAACCGCCCCCAAAGGAAAACAAAAAAGTTTCCTCGTTGCCGGCAGGAGGCCGCACCGCACCGCAACGCAGCCGAGGAGGAAATGGAGGTGAAAGTACGAAGATATTGGAGGGGAAAGCGGCCACAAGACGAGTGCGGCATATCTTCGTACAGAGAGAAAAAAAACATACAAAGAATACAATAAATATATTCAGGAGGTGCTTCAGAAATCGGCAGAGATTTAAAATCCTATTTTACAGTGAAGCCTAATTCAATGGCTTACGAAAATAGCCCAAGGAGTTGCCTTATTTTAAGGATATTTGAATAATTTTCTTATCCTTAGATTCTTAGCTTAAAATAGGAAATAAGAGATCTAAAACTATTCTTTAGTTTCCTTTAAATTATGCCAGGCAAAGTATTTCTTTAATTTTTATTTAAAATTGCAAAAAATCCTTTCAGGAAATTCTTTTATTTTGCAACAAGAAACGCTACAAAATTGTTTAAATTTTCTTTGTAAGAATAAGCCAAGTTTTTGTCTCTATGCTGGCAGCTTCGATTCTCGCCGATTTTGCGGCTATATTTCCTACTTTGATTTGTGCAGTTTGCGACTATTTTGGGGACAGAAGAGAGCAGGGGAATCATCAGAAAGAGGAACCGGAGCAGGAGAAGAACCCAGATGAAACGTGGAACATTGCGAGTTATTTGCACAGTAAAAAAAAAAAGAAATATATATATATATATGGGAAGGAAAAGCGGAAAAAGATAGTAGGAAGGGGGGGATGGAAAAAAAAAAAGCAAAAACCAAAAGTAAATCAAAACGACAAACAAAACAAAACGAGACGCAACGCACAGCACAGCAAACCGCACACCCCCATCATCTTGGGCAGCCCTGTCTCTCGTTCCCTCAGCTCGCCAAAATGAAATAATTCCATTAGTACAATTTCTTTTGCAAGTACAAAGAGTAAATATTGAGGCGGTCTATGAGCAGGGGGATTGGGAGTAAGGAAAAAAAATATATATATATCTATATATATATATAAATGAGAAGGAATCTCTCTGTGTGTGTAGGCCTAATGTCTCTGTTTGTGACCTAGTAAGTAATATCCCATCACCAGCACTACATTATCAAAATCAATTACCACAACCCCATTCCCAGGCCATGACATTCTTCCTTCCCACTGTCACCCATTTCTTACAATATTTAACCAAAAATCACCTCATTCGCATTCGTTCGTTCCAAATGCTGCAGCATAATTGTGCAATTAAATTTCGAGCATTTGGGCAAATAGTTTTGGCTTGCCAACAAATATATACATATATCAGGCAAACACAAATTAACCTGAACTTATCCTCCCCGTCCATCTCCACGTGGTAATTCCCACTGGATTCTTCTCCGGACTCTGCTGCAGCAGCACAAAATTTCTGCACAAGTTACCAAAAATTTATTTAACTTTCAATTAGACAATTGAAAACAACAATAGAAGAGAGACAGAGGGCGAGAGCGAGTGAAAGAGTTGTAGAATAAGGGGCGAGAGGAGTGCGAAAACTGAGAGAAAAGGTCCAGGATGTTTAAGTTTTTTGACTTAACACTTTTTTTTTTTAATGCTAAAGTCACTAAATATGATTAATTAAATAGTTTTAACTTTTATTTTCTAAAATAAAAGAATTGTATTGTGTAAAAATCTGAAATATTTAACTTTGTAGTCTTCTAGTCTAGTTTTCTTGTATTTTTAAGTCTTCTAGTATTCTTTATTTTTTCTTGTATTTTTTTTAGTATTTCTAGTCTAGTCTTCTAGTATTTTCTACTATTCTTCTCTATTCTTCCAGTATTTTATTATTAGTATTTTCTAGGCTCCAAGTATTTTGTAGTATTCTAGTACAGTCTCTTGTATTTCCTAGTCTTCTAGTATCTTTCCAGTATCTTTCAGTACTAAGTATTTAATTTAATTCGACTTTTATATTTTTATTTAACATTTCTTGATATTTACTCCCGAAATCCGCACGGGAAATCGCGCGAAATGAAAATGAAAACGCAAATTCAATCAAATCTCGACCGCAACACCAATAACAATCAATTTGGAAATATAACAACTCCTGCCGACAGCAGCAACAACAACAACAACAACAACGCATTGAAAAAGCAACAACGAGCAAAGCAAGCGGGAAAACGCCGCCAATTAAAAAATATACGAGAAACTCTGGCAAGCGGCGAAAGCAAGGGCAAGCAAAACGCTGGCAGCAGGAGCAGACACGACGCAGGACGAAGGACACAACCGCTAATTAGCACCATGGGGAATTTGTTGTTGGCAGAGCGAAAGAGAGTAGCGAAGCAGAAGAAGAAGCAGCAGTAGCAGCAGCAGCAGCAGCAGCACAACTTGCGTAAGCAGAAGAAGCATCCACAGTGGAGAGTGAAGTGCAGAGGAGCTGCCAACTTGTGCAAACATCAAAGAGCAGCGAATTCCAGGAAAGTGGAAGCGAGCAACAGGGAGAGAGAGAGAGATGGAGAGAAACAGAAGGAATTATGGCCGCATGCACACACACATATGCAAAGTGAGTGCGAGTGGGAGGCAGCGAGAATCAGTGACAGAAACAGAGCGAGACAGAGTGTGATCACACAGACAAAAACAAGGTATCATTAAAGTCGATCAACATTTACTGGAATTCTAAAGAAATCATTCTGAAATATCTCCGAATTAGCGTCGTTTAGAATTAGTGTCTAAAAAAAATACATAACCAATTTATTTTTAATAATTAGTGGACTAAAATATAAACAATTTTGATTCTGTTATCCTTTTTCAGTGTGACCAGAGTATTTTTGAAATGAGATTTATTCGATTTAATCATTTATCATAAATCATGTTGATACAACAGTAAACCATTCAGGATTTACGGATATAAGGATGTCACAAATCAAAAGTCCCATTTTGACACTAATGATCGTTTTCCCCAGTGTGACCAGAGGCGAGCAGATAGTGAGCACCGTATAATTGTAAATACAGTTAATATGAACGTCGCCGCGTCGCTTGGCCGGGGCTCGGTTCGGTTTGGCGCAAACGCTTTCGCTTTGCTTGGCACTTTTAATTTACGAAATGGTGTTGATTTAACGGCAAAGGCGGCGGCATTGGCTCAGGAGAAAGGGCGAGAAAAAGGACGCGAAAGGACGAGGGCAGCAGCAGCAGCAGCAGCAGCATCAGCGCAACACAAAAGAAAATTGAAAATACAACAGAATGGAAAAGCATATTTTATTCCGGGCAATTGTGGCCGTCATTTCAACTGGAGCAGCACCAGCTCCCCCAAAAGTGCATACGTGTGTGTGTGTGGTTGTGCACAGAGAGAAAAAATAATAAATACCACATGCATAGTTCACTTGTTTTCCGGAAAACAATTTTGGTATTTCGAAAAATATTAGGAAATGTTGAAAGAAATCCTAAGTGAAAGGAGGAAAAACAGAATTTAAACAATATACATGTGAAAAATGTAGCAGTTAGTTAACTCTTAACCTCCAGTTAACATGCTTTCTATAAATATTCACTTTCTTGGAATTTCTATTTAATTATTTTCTCTTCAAGTGAAAAATCCTGCTTGCTTTTCTTTTTTTTCGCTTTTTTTTTGTGGGCCAACACAATTTTCACTGATTAATAACGTGACCGAACGAGAGGGAGACAGACAGAGAGAGAGATAGAGAGAGAGAGATAATCAAAAGGGTGTGCAATTTTAATTGAGCAATTTAATTACATATGTAAGCAAAAGTCTCAGCGAGAGAGACAGAGCCAACAGAGAGGAGCGAGAGAGAGAGAAAGCTGAGAAAGCAGCACCCACACACACACTCATAATTAGCAGATGCTGTTCCGGCTCTTTACACAATCTTCTCTCTGTGTATGTGTATGTGTGTGTTGACTCTTTGGCTTCGGTTTTTACTTATTTTTGGATTATTTTTAGTACACACACAGTTGGTCTTTTTCGGCAGTTTCCGTACCGTTTGCGTTTCGGTGTTAGTTGGTTCAGTAATTAGTTTGTCAGCGCCTAAAAGAAGGCAACAGTTTTGTGGTCACGATTACCCTGTCATAATATATTCCCCCCCTTTGAATAGGATATTAAAGGGAAAAGTTTAGTGTATTTGATTAATGCATTTAGGGAATGCCTTTATGGGTATTAGATATTTTTGAAATCACTTGTGATTTGAAAGCGAATTATAAAGGAGTCCCAAAGCTAACCTATTTCATCTTTGTTATATTTCTATTCTATTTGTTTTATTAGTTTTCCTTTTTCCATTAACTAGCCTCAAGAAAAACCACCATTTTGTCAACCTTTGAGGCTTTGCAAATTTAAGAAAAATTGCATTAACTGATCGACATAATCTGTTCAGTTTTCGGACAACGTTAATCCGGTAATCCCACCAATGTCCAGAAAATGTTTCGCTAATACTCCTTTTCCCCCATTTTAACTTTTTTCGCTCTTTTGGGGGTTGAGGGGATATCTTCCCATTCCCTTGCGAATTTTCCATCCAATTTTCCCCGTGTTCCCTTTATGCATTGCATGCGTGGGCGAGGGCAATTAGAAAGACGCGTTTACCGCTACACTGTGCGAAATAAAGGTTATTGAAAATGTACTAAATGTCAAAGGGGAAATCTGTTCAACATTGCCTACGTTTTTGGGATTAAATAAATTAATACCGTTAATAATTAATAGAGGCTCTTTAACTCGTAAATAAAATAAATAATAATATGTGTCTGACAGGGATGCCACAGAAATCGTTGAGGATAAATTTAGAATAAAGATAAACTAGAATAAATTGTTTGTTATTGATTCCCATTTCTTTTCTTTTGGCATACATGGAAGTTAATTTTTTTTAGTAATAATAAACTAATATTTTAATCTCTGGAGATTCCTTTGTATTTATTTGTGAATAGTTTATTAATTTATTTTATTAGTAAAATAATATAACTAATATTTGATTAAATTAAAGGAAATCTAATAAAAAATGATACAATTTACATGTAATTAATGGTAATAAAAACATTTGTGGTTTCCACAATGATTTCCTCATATTTTCTTTTGCCAAAAAAGTTGTTTTTTCCTAATTTACAAGTTTAGTTTTTCCCTAATTTTTTTGCGTGCCCAAGTTGACACATTTTGCGAGGGCCGAAAAAAAAAAAAAAACTCCCGACCTGGCGAATGGCGGATGGATGGATAGATTTTGAAGGGGGACTCTGCTTGCTGCTGGCTCTATTGGACAGATGGATTGGATTGCCATTGGGGGATACAGGATGATGCGGGATGTGCAACTGCTGCTAGCAGAGCGACGGCAGAGGCGGGCTTACAAATTGTGAAATGCGAGTGAGTAATTATGATTTACTAATTAGCAAACACACTCACACAACCGGCGGGAGAGGTAGGTGGAGCCGCAAAACTGACAAACTGCCAGGCAAACAAATTGGCTGCACAAAACGCGAATGTGAACGCGGATGTGGGCTGTGGATGGGGATGAGGAAGAGGATGCGGATGCGGATGCGGAAAGCGAATTGGCGGCTAATGCGCTGGACAAACAAAACGAAACGCAACGAAACACAGAGCCGAGCCACAAGCCTGAGACACACACGCACACACACGCAAAAGCACGCCAAAGTCTATTAATTAGCTGCTGCACCAAACAGGTGCAGGGCTCGGGGACAAGGGGGGGTTGGATGGATGCAACCTCTATTCCCTGACAAAATCCACCTTTCTCCCTTCCATCCCTATCTTTCCCCTTAGCGCGCGATCGCATGTAACGCGTGTTACGCGGATTTGCTCATCAAATTCGCTAATTGTTTTTGCTGCTTTGGCCAGGCGGCAGCATCCGAATTTGGCTCATACCAAAAAAAGGGAAAAAAAAATATCAACAGGGGTGCAGGCCCATACACTGGGCGATTTTTAGGGGTATTTATGGGGTGCTTTTTTATATATTTATTACTATAAAGCTGAATTGCTAGTCAGACAGTTTCTCTGCCCGGACTCTGCCTACACCTATAGTATTTTTTATTTAAGTGAAGAATCTGTATATCGAGTAAGTACACCTATAGAGTGTAAGCATTCGCTTGCCATCGGCAAGGACAGCACGGTCTTACAAAAATGAACGTTTGACGTTTCAACGTATGCGTGTGGGCACCACTGCTATAAAGTAAGAAGTTTTTAAGAAGTTGTAACCTTCAGAATAACTTGTATTAACTTCAAGTGTTCTTTGTTATTGAATTTCCAAAGAAACCAATTTAATAATCATATATTTTGCAAACATTATCTGATAGATTGATCATAAAAAGTATTAATTCAAGTTTTTTGGATTTTTTAAAAGCTTTTAAGACTGAATTAAATGAAATTATATGTTATATCCTTTGAAAAAGTGAGAAATTAAGAGTGAATTAAGTATACTTGATATTTTTGTAGGCCCTTTTAATTATATTCCAAAATCCATGGCTGTTTCTGTATGGAATGCAGTGTCACATATTAAAATATAACCTCGATTTAATTTACTCTCTACTATAGATGCATCTGTTTTTGGCTGAGTGTACTCTCGCGCGAGTCCAAACAATTAGCGTAATTTCAGTTTTGTTCAAAATTTCATAAACGGCGCGCGGGTCCTGGGTCTTTGTCAGGTGACTTTGGCGGCTGTGCTGTGCCCTTCTCCCCCACCAAAAAACATGCTTTTATAACCCCTTTTTTTGGGCCGCCCAGTTTTGACCAGTATTTGCCACCACCCCCACGTCCCCCCTTTTTGGTGCATTGCGGGCAGTTAAGCCGCTTGCAGCGGCGTGTGTTGCATACTTTTGGGCGGGCGGCGGTGGGCCTTTTTGACAGCCGGACACATAGCTCAAAACATCAAATTGCATTTGGCAACCCCCAACCCCAACCCGAGCACTTCTTATTTTGCGTTTACTTTCCATCAGCATAATGCACAAAAGAGCGGCGAGAGCACAGCGAACAGACATCACTTCAAAATGCAATGAACAAATTAATAAAACAACAACAACAGAAAGAAAAAAATAGCAACAATAATGGCCAGTAAGTAACGCCCGTGTGTCACCAGTTTAATAGCCCCAATTGAGGGTACAAAATAATACACACACACATCCTGCTTGGTGGTGTGCCCAAAATGCTTTCAAATTTCGTTTTTGGCGGGCTTTCTTTTTTTTCTGGGTATGTTTTTTTTTTCTTGTGTGTGTTTTTGGAGCTTTGCCTTCTTTGGGTGGCACCCCTTTGCTTTTTTTTTTCCCCCCCGTTTTGGCACACAAAAAGAATTTTTAACTAACACAAAATGGCTGTTGATTTGTGTGAGCGAAGCGGGGGTAAGAGGGAGAGATATATAGAGAAAGAGAGAATATATCTCTGGGGGATCTGGGGAAGAGGGTATGTATATATCCTGGCTGGGGGATTAGTGCGTTATTCGTTTCATCGCCAGGGTGGCGTTCTTTTTGTACCGAAAAAAAGAGTTCAATTGCAATCTTGTGTTGCTCAATGTTGGTGCTGTTGTTGTTGGTGTAAAATGTACACCACACAGCACAGCACACAACAAAAAAGCGCAGATTGTTCAATCTACGAGAAGTTCTTTTCTCAAAGCACAGCGAAAAATAAAGTTATCATAGTTAACAAGAATAATTCACCATATTTCATTGGAGAATTGTAAAAAACAAACGTGTTGGTGATTGGTGTAATCCATTTAAGAGCTGCCTGAGAATTTCAACATGCTCAATTTATATTGTAGGAACTGCAGCACTTGTAATTGTTTAAAATATCAAAGAAAATACTTTCAACATTTCACCAATCATAACAAACTTTAAACTCAACTTCTCAAAAAGATCTCTAATCGGAAACCTACACTAAGTTCAATTTGGAATATCTTAAAATGTGTACAAAATTCAGGCGAAGCTTCTTCGAGTGCATTTACATATGAACATTTATATATATATGAATATCCTGGACATCCTCCTGTTCTGTTCTGTTGCCTTGTGCTCTTTGCTTTTCTCCTGCTGTTGTGTTGTGTTGCTTTTTTTCGGTGTGCGTTTGGTTTATTAATGTTGACCGTCAATTATGTTTTAATTGTCATAAAAGGTTTGTCCCTTTTGACTCGCTTCCACCTAGAAGCGAAGGATGAGCAGCGGCAGGAATCCTGTACAGGTATCCTGTATATATATATATATATTTGTGTGTGTGTGTGTGTGAGCGAGTGGAGTGGAGTGTATGCAAACAATAAAATCCAACTGGGATAAGCTGCAGCTGAGCGCAGGACGAGAGGAAGGTAGCAGCAGGAACAGAAGTTGCTTGTCAACATGGACAAAGCTGCACTGGTTGTGCGTATGTGTTTGAGGTGTGTGTGTGTGTGTGTGCAGCACGTACGGTAAGCCAGTTGACAGGCGAGGCGAGTGTGTGTCCTGTTGCTGTTGCTCCTGCTGCTACTGCTTCGATTTGGTTTTCCGGTTGTCAGGCAATTTGCCAACTTACTGCAAAGATCAGCACAAAGTGTGGCCCACACAAAGTGAGGCAAAAGTGACACACAGCGCTTCGTTTTTCAACGTTTCATTAATTGAATTGAATTGAATTGTGCATCACGGACAGCGACAGCGACAGCAGGTGACACAATTCCTCCACTGTGCAGTGCACAGTGGTGTGATTTCAACAACATTTTCAATAAATTCAAGAAAAAGTTGATAGGGTAAAAATTAAACTAACAAATATATCAACTGAGATTACGAATAACATCGCAGGTTATATTGCTTTTAAGTTATTAATAAAGTCGTATTATTTGTGGTGAAGTTGCAGTGTTGGTGAATTGGTGAAATATTCAACAATTTCCTATAAATTATCAATTGAATTATGTGATTTTTAATCAATAAGATCGGTAATTAATATAGGCAGTCCAGGACATGTTTTTAATCAGAAACATTCGCTATAAACATAAATTTATTTATAATCAAGTAAAATAAGAAGTAATATAATTCCATTGATAGCGATTGCCTATCAATGATCCATAAATAAACAAAAAGAAACTGACAAGAAGGCACCCACAGTGTTTTTAACAATTAAAAAATGTAAAAAGAAAAGCAGACAAAGGGACAGGGACATATGTACATCCGGATAAGGATACAACAGGATGGGGTATTAATGCCAACGTTTAAAATACATGCCACACAGATTGACGATGTCGGAAAAGCTGCGCACAGTTTTATTCCTTTTTTTTCTCTCTCCTGCAGTTCAGGACATGTATTTTTTCTTTTTCGTATTTTCCATTTTTATGCCAATTTATGAAATTTATTTTTTGCCTACGTTGTGATTATTTATTCAAAAAGTTGGCCTCGGCCAGCGTCTGGCGGACGGCCCCTTATCCTTCTCCATTTGCCACATTTTCTACCCATTTTGCACCTTTCCGGTCGAGGGAGAGCGATCCTGCAGCAGCCAGGACTTTTCGAATTTTCGGTGTAATTGCAATTGTTGTCAGTGGGCGGCGACGGCGGCGGCGGTAGGTAAATAAATTAATAACACAATTTATGCATGACGCACATTTATAATTACATTTGGAAATAATTTAATTAAAATTGTTAACGCTTGATTGAAGTGAAATCGAAGCGGACAGGAAGTGAGCAAAAGGGAGAGCGCGAGTGGTATGAGCGAGAGAGGTCCTTACAAAAGGCGACTTAATTAAATTAGCCTATCAATAAGAGCCCGAGCATGGCATATAAGCATAATAAAAAGCCAACAAACTGACCAATTGCCATATCGGACAGCCGAAATCTTTTTGCTTGTACCCCCCACTCTGCAGGTATTTTAGGGGCAACCGCAACGAATGTCCTTTTTTTTTGTTGGGACATAGGAAGGACCCAAAGGGTGCGGTTGCTCAAATAAACCGATCAGCAGTAACGGTAATTAAAAGCCAACCAAATGACCAAATAAGCCACACACCAAAAAAAAAAAGGAATTGGGGAAACGAGCACTGGTTGTATGCTGATGGAAATCTTAGAAAAATAATGCAAGAGTGGATTCCCCTTCATCGTTTGAATCCCACGTTACTCTGCATAAAATTCTTTAAGAATATATTAAAAGCATGGCATAGGATAAGGTCTAAGATTAAGAGATATCTTGTTAGGGGAGACAGATTAAATTCTATCGTATTTCTCTAGGAAATAATACCTATTTTCTTTTTTGAAGACGCCAAATAAGCTAATTTCCCTAAAACAAAAAATTAAATTATATAAAAAGTAAGCAGGACACTTTGACTTAATCCAATTCCATTAAATAACTCCATTCAATCTATTATAGACTCCTAACAGAAATGCCCAAGTATCTAAGAAACAACTTAAAAGCAGGACTGCCCACCAGAGCACCCGAGGAGACCTAACCTTATAATTCGAGGATATTTTTAGGGTATTCCCGCTAATAGCTGATTGGGAATTCCAACAACAGAACCACAAGAAACACACACACAGATACATACACTAGCAGTTAAGGCACACACTCGCTACACACACACTCGCTACACCCACACACACTCAGTAAATCAACATGCGATATGTAGAGATACAAACAGTGTGTAAATATGTGTTGGTTATGCCCACAAATCAATTAAGTCGATTGGGCCAACATTTTCGGGTGGTAACACACACACACGCACACTACAGTACAGCACACACACACACAGAGAGAGACATGAAGACGGTAAAGAGTTGTTAAGCGCTCAAATGACACATGCAAATGGGATGTGAGTTGCAAGCGGCTGAAAAATTGCCTCAAAGGGACCGCGAAATCCTGCCACTCTGCATTTTGGGTCAAAAAGCAAGTGGGGCGAGGGGAGAGGAGGTGGGAAATCAAGGAAAAACCCTGGCTTTTAAAGTAGGCAATGCTTCTAATAGTTAGAACCAATAAAAAATATTATTTTAATTTACTTGCAATACACAAAAAAAAAAAACGGAGCAACCAAATCACCGAACATAAACCAATTAAACTTTTTAACTTTCCATGGAAAGTGTTGTCTGACTGAAAATAGTTATAGCTTCGGAAAATAGCTAAAAATAGCTATAAAATATATTAAGCTATAAGTTTTGGATATGATATTATAAACCATAGATACGTAACACTTATAGAAAGTTTTTTCCAACAGAAAAGCAACTTTAATTCCCGAAAAATGTAGGGAAAGAAGAACTTAAGTTGCAGCTTAATATTTATAAAGAATATGGATTTATTCATTAGATCTCCAATAATTAATTATTTTATAATTTTATAAATTTTAAACCCAACAAATTAAATAATAATAATTATAATAATTATAATAATAATAGAGTTACAAGAGATTTGATTTTGTGGACATCTAAAGTGCTGTCTCTGAAAACCGACAGCCAAACGAATCCTCGAGTCCCGAAGGACAAAGAACGAAGGGCACCAACGACAGCGACGACGATTGCTGCGCTGCGGCTGCTGCTGCTACTGCTGCTGCTGCTGCTGCTACTGCTGCTGCTGCTGCGCCTGCCTCTTTTGGAGTATAAATACCGGAGACGCACGGCCATGGGCCATCAGTTCGCCAGTCGATTTCGCTCTGGTCACGTGGCAGCCAACCGCCGCATCGCATCCTTTCGCGTTCGCTCGAGAATCTCGCAATTTTTTTTTTGTATATTGTTTGTTATTGTGCCGCAACAAGCACGTGCCATGTTCACCAACTGGCTGACTGGCAGCAGCAGCAGCAGCAGCAGCAGCACGCCGGCAGTCTCCCGTTCGTCGGGCTTGGGAGGCGGCGTTGGCCTAGCCGGTAGTGCCTCCTCGCTGGTAATGAGCTCGCCACCGGATGTCATCCTGGAGGTGGGTCCGGCGCCGAGCAGTGTCCGTTTCGTTGCCCACTCGCTGGTTCTGGGCATGCACAGTGGTTATTTGCGTTCTGCCATTCGGCTGGACGAGGCCTCCACCATTGCCACCATCACAGCAGCGGCGGCTAATGGAAACTCCACGGGAGTCACCTCCTCGGCAACGGCCACAACGGCCACTGGCGAGTTGCTGCTCTACCTGAGCAACGTGACGGCGGATCAGTTTGCTCCATTGCTGACGTACATGTACACGGGATATCTGGATTTGAACGTGGACAACATATTTGCCGTCCTGCTGGCCACCCATGTCCTGCACATGCCAAGGGCCCTGGAGATATGCCGGTGGGTTGGGATTACGAAGGGTCGGGGGAAAAGTTTAGGGCGTTCACAAGCACCAAGATACCTTAAAGTGTGAAATTATAATAGGATATTCTTCTTCGAAATATCATACTATTTTCATAATTTCTTAGGGATTTCTTTGGGTTTTGAGGAAAAAGTTAAAGGATCCCTAGGTTTAGGATTTGAGGAAGGCTTCCCTAAAGTTTCAAATCAATTCAAGGACAACTCTTCGAAATATCATACGATTTCTATAATTTCTTAAAGATTTTATTGGGTTCCTTGGGAAAACCTTTAAGATCCCAAGGTCTCAGGGGTCTCAGAAAGGTTTCAAACAAAAATTCAGAACAATTCATGGCCAACTTTTTGAAATATCAAATTTCTTACAAATTTCTTTGGGTTCCCTGGAAAAACCTTAAGGATCCCCAGCTTGAGGCTCCCGGCAAGGCTTCCTCAAACTTTCAGATCAATTCATGAACAACGTTTCGAAATATCAAGTAATTTCCAAGGCACTGCTCTCTCTCTCTCTCTTAATTTCATAATTTCCTCATATTTTTTGTAGCTCCTTTTTGGCCCGAGCTCAAACGGAGGGCTATCTAAATGGCAATCCCGGTCCCCTTTGCCCGGCTGTGCCACCCAACAGCGCCAAGGTCATACGTCCAATACCCAGCAAGGCAACCATGCCGAATTTCGGTTTCATGCCCCACTTGCCACAGGCGCCGCCAAGTGCACAACCTCCACCTCAGCCACAGCCACAGCATCAGCATCAGGCACCTCCTCCTCCTGCTCCTCCGGCAGTTTTTGGCACCACCATGATCCTAAACATGGAGGTGACCGCCAGTCCAAGTGGAAATAACGAAGAGGACGACGAAGAAGAGGATGTGGAGGTATTTATCGATAGCAATACGGTGACGGACAACGAGCTAGAAGCCGAACCGGAACCGGAACCCGATGTGGACATGGATTGCAATGTGTCGGTGGTTAGTTCATTGGCGGGCAGCAGTGCCGGCAGCCTAAACATTGAGCGCCTGGACGTGAAGCCAACACCAATACCTGTAACACCTGTGCTACCAACTCCGCCCATCGGCAAGCTGCCAAAGTCCAAGAGAGAGGGAACCAAGGCAGGTCAAGGCAAGAAGGGAAGATCAAGGAAATCAGGAGCAGGAGGAGCGACAGCGGGTGCCGCCGCCTCAAGTGGTGGCCTTCAGGTGGCCCGGGCTCCGGTGCCTGCTGCCCAGCTAGAACAGCTGCCCACAACGCCCGCTACCGCCTCCAAGTTCATCATCGATGTGGCCAGTTGCGATGGTCCGGTGCGCTTTCGTCGCATCCTAAACACAGCCTATGGCCACAAGCCCGAGGGCATGGACAGCGGCAACTCTCATCAGTCGGGTGTAGCAACGGCAGCTACGGCATCGGGAGGATCTGCCTTGGAGCAGCATCGCAGCCAGCAGAGCGTTAGCTATTCCTTTCATCAGCAAATGGCCAGAGCCATTAGCAGTCAGCAGCGCCAGCTGAGCCACCAGCAGCAGCAGCAGCAGCAGCAGCAGCAACAGCAGCCGCAGCAGCATCAGCAGCAGGAGGAGAGCGAGAACAGCGGCGATGCTGTGCCGCCGGCAACCACTTCCAGCTCCTCCAGAAAGCCATCCACTGGCGGCTCATCAGGTGCCTCAACGAGTGGCGGTGGTGGTGGTGCCTCCTCCAATCAGGAGCTGTACGTTTGTGTCTACTGCAAGCACACCTTCAAGTCGCAATACTGCTACCAGAAGCATGCCAAACGTCATCTCAATCCACTCAGCTTGACCACAACAACGACCACCACGACTGGTGGCGTTGAGAAGAAGCTACTGGCTGCCGAGCCACCCACAACGTTGGCCAGTCTTGAGGCAGATTCACCGCCAGCTGCAACAGTGGCAGGAGCAACGGGTGCTAGCAGTGCAACAACGGCATTGTTGCGCCGTGAAGTACGACCCTTGGACATGAATGTCCAGTATTATCCGTGCAAGACATGCGGCAGCAAGTTCCCCAGCTACTACTTTGTCCACAAGCATCGAAAGATGTGCCATGCCGATGAAATTGAGGCGGCGGCCACCAATAATACGAGCAACACCAGCTCCGTCAGTAGCAGCAGCAGCAGCAGCAGTAGCAACAGCAACAGCCACACCAAGAGGGAGGTGGCAACAATGGCCCCGGCTCCGGTTCAGGCTCAGGCTCAAGGTCCTGTTGTAATGGAAACTCCAGGAGAGGAGACACAGCCAGGACAACAACAGAACTAAGGTGCACACACACACACACGCACAAACACTCAAAATCAAAGTATCGAAATTTACGAATTTATAAACAAATGCTACAAGTTTGTCCCCGTTTTTTTTTTGTGCTCTCTTTAGAAATGCAATTAAATAAATATATAAAATATATATGAATAAAGAAAAGGAAATAAATATATAAAATATATATGAATAAAGAGAAGGATATATGAATCAAGAAAAGGATATAAGAACAAGTAAAGGGAAGGAGCAAAAGGGGTAACAAAGGAAGCAACTGTAAGCGTTACAGGTGAGTAAGAACATCAACATGAAATCCAAGATAAAGTGCCTATAAAAGTTAATTAAATAACAAATAAATAACAAAATTTAACAATCATAGGTTGTTAAATTAAATGTTAAATTAAATGTCTAATAAGAGCTTGAAATAACAGCAATAATAACAGTTTTGTTAAAAACCATTAAGATTAACAAGAGATTTATCGGGTGAGTTCTTCAAAAATATCAAAATTAAACGATATAAATCAATTAAAATCGATTAATTCGATCACAAATAACTAATTTAATCGATATACAACCATTGAAAGTGATTAGTTCGATAATTTCCATATTAAATAAACTGAACAATCAAATTAAATAAGAGACAATTTCCGCAAGATTCAAAGTGGATTCAGCTCCAAAATATCTATAATATATGTAGATCAAATCGTACAACGATTAATCGCAACTAACAAAGCTAATCATTAGACGAAACGTTAAGCGATTAATTATATTTATCGATCATTTAATCGTTAGATCAAACCGTAAGCGAATAATTTTATTAATCAATGTTAATTAGTAGATAAAAATAAAGGCGATAAATTACTTTAAGGTACGTTATCAATCGATCCAAATAAAGGCAATGAATAATATTTATCTAAGTTAAGGGATTAATATCCTTATTTTATCGGAAAACAAATACAATTGATCAACTTAAATCGATTAACTCAATTTATCAAAAATAAAGGCAACTAAAAACCAGAATCAACGTTAATTGAATAATTCCCTTTATCAACCTTTATCGGTAGTTCAAAATAGATCCGATTAATGTCATTTATCAACACGAATCGATAGACATCACTAGCAGGCCGCTTTTAATCGCATTTATCATTAGGTTGACTCTTATCGAATCCCATTAAAATGGCTCAGCTTGAAATGGAGAAATGCAGATGGAAATGTGCGGAAGTGGGGATAAGGAGAGGTCTACGCCTGTTACGCCTGCTACGCTGCGCAGGTAAACAATCCTTGCCGCAATTTAATAATTAAATTAAATCACTTGCATAATAAAAAAGACGTTAAAAAAAAAGGAAATTAATTTAATTGAGTTTAATTAACTCGCCAGGGAGATGATGACAGCCAACAACAAGGCCGAAGATGATGAGCAGTGGAAAGTGGAGAGTGCCAAGTGGGTGGTGGTTTCCTGCCTCAAGTGGGCGGATTTAAATGGGGGTTGGGAGTTGCCTCAAGTGGGTGGCATTGGGCGGCGGTTGGCGGTTGGTGCAAACAAAAGCCACAAGCGGCCGAAAAACTGGAACTTGGAAATCAAAAGGATATACTCGCCACCGCCGCTCCTTCCCACTGTCAACTCTTTTTGGACTCTGGACTCAGGACTCCACCCTCCGCCAGTGGCGACGCGATTCGCGACTTGACTTGAGGCCATCATAGCTTTTTCCTCTCGCATTTTACTTTTTCCTTATTTTTTTTTTGTGATGAAATATTAATCGAAAAACGCTGGCGGAGAACGCAGCACAAACAGACGGCGAAGAAACGCAGATAAAGAGGGACACACACAGAGTCTTCTGGTTTGGTTTCAACTGAAGGAAGGAGCCAGTGTGGTGGTGACTTGGTTTTGGTTTTTGATTTAAGCCAAGGACTGCAGTTATTGTCAATGGAAAATGCATTTTTGATTAGCTTCCAAGGACCGCCGCACAACGACATTTCCTTTGAAAAAAATAAAAATCAACGAAAGTTTTCTGCAAAAGTTAAGCAAAAAGCTTTTTGGCGCAGGATTTAAAACAGGATCTTGTTGGGCAAAGTTTTATATTGCTTGAACTTTAAGCTAGGCCCACTTGAAAGCTTTCATTGGCAGAGAGCAAGAACATTCAACACTGGGAAAGCTTTTACCTCGAAGGTGCTTGGGTTTCTTTTCTTTTTTGGTAAATAATTCTTAAAAATCTTGATTCTTTAATCATTTATATTTATAAAATATATAAGCCCCTTAAAGTTTCTTTTTTATAACGATAATTATCGATCTATGCAGAAACTTCCATCTCTAGCGCACACACAAAACGCTAATTTCACACCAAAGCTAAAGGAATTTAAGTTTGAATTACAATTTAACAATGAGAATCGTTTAAATAATTTCCAATTGAATTTATCACAGATTTATCGAAAGATAAATCAAAGTTAATTGATATTAAACAATAAATCCCATATTTAAAATCGAAATCTCGAGGAATTTAGGTTTAAATTAAAATTTAGCAAAAGGGGGTATTGGATCTAATTGCTTTTCAAAGTAAATAAAATTATAATCACATTATTTTCACTAAATAAATTGTTTCCCTATTCAATTTTGTAAATTCAAGCTTATCCTTGTATTTTTTTCAAGACAACCTGATCTTGGAACGTTGCAATTGCTGGATTTTATATACATATATATATCTTAAAATAACAGTTAAAATATAGATTCTTGCACTTACCTTTGCCATCCAAAGAGATAACCTCACCTCCATCTGATAGCAGGGGCATAGAGATCGCCGGAGCCGTGGACGTTGATCCCGTACCCGGTGCTGTGGACATTATGGAGGCGGCACTGATCAGTACAATGGAGCCAGACGACGATGCCGGCGTAGAGGTAACCACAGAGGACGCAGATACCGATGGGGCAGAGGATGATGACTTGATCATTGCCATATCCTTGGCATTGGCCTTCAGGTTGTTGCTGTTGTGGCTATTGGTGGCATTTGCCCCATGCGCCTCGCCGGCATTCAGTTCGAAGCGCTTTCGCTTTGAGTCACTGCAGAATCGAGGGAGATGGCAATATGTGGTTAGTTAGTTAGTAACTAGTTATTAAAGCGATAATAATAATAATAGAAATTGGATTTGTAATAAGGTATCACTGATATAGAGATAATAGAGATGTATATCGAGGGGAAAATATGGTTATGGATATGATCGAACAAGAATATCGCGAAAATATCGAATTTAACAATACAATGTCGATAATTACAATTTATATATCGAAAATATCTAATTGATATCTAATTGTTGATATTTTAAACATTAAATATCACAATATATATACATATATCGAATAATTTCATATTTAACGTTAAAATATCGAATAATTTTACATTTAACTTTAAAATATTGATAATTTCAATTTTAATATAGGAAAAATCTTCAATTTAACGTTAAAATATTGATATTACCAATTTAAATATGAAAAAATCTTACATTAAATGGTAAAATATTAATAATCAATATTTAAATATCGAAAAATATCGCTTTTATCGCGGAAAAATCGAAAAATATTGCATTTAACTTAAAAATTCCGCATTAAACATTAAAATATTCTTACTACCAATATAAATATGAACAAAATTTAGCATTTAACGTTAAAATATCGGTATTGACAATGTGAATATCGAAAAATACCAAATTTATCGAATATTATCGAAGTAAAAACATCCCTAATTCATTTGTATCCTTTTCCCGATTAAATTCGATCGATTTATCCAACAGTACTTCGATTAATCGCACATATATCGATAAATATCAATACAGTATGTATATATCCACACTTTCTATAAATTCTGCTCGTTATTCCTAGTTTTAAACTCTCACCTAACATCCGCATGCAGATCATTGCCCGCACCAAGTCCCTCCACTTGGGCCGCCTTCAATTTCTGTCCCAGATAATTGCCCGCCGTTGTGGCTGTGGTCAATGTGGGCAGTGATCCTGCTCCCGTGCCGCTCTCGCCCGAAGAGGGAGTACTGTTTGCATTTGGTAACGCGCCCGATGTTGGCATTGTCTTGACGATTTTATCGTTATTGCTGCCGCCGCCGCTAACACCAGTTGCCGTCGTTGCATTCTTCGTTGCTGCTGCTGCTCCTCCACTGGAGGTTAAATCATCGCTTCCGTGCGTCGCCGTTGCCTTTACATTGGCCATGACCACGTTCTGATAGCCGGTCTTAAAGCCATTCAAGGTTACACTCTGTGCGGGCGTGGGAGCAGCCGATGTGGTGCCTAAAGATTAAGAGAGAGAAAACCTTAATAACTTGAAGAAAATTTAAGTATTTCGTTAACCCACCATTGGAGTTCTCTTTGCTGGTTGTCTTGGCCAGCGGATCAGTGTTGGCTTCCGTTGCTGCAGCCGCAACCTTGGCTGCCTCCGTGGCCGTCTCTGGCTTGCTTGCCCCCTTAATCGGAGTAGTGCCTGTGCTGGCCTCGGCTGCCGGATTTGCGGCATTGGCTGCTTGCGCGCTGGCTGGTGTATGGCCAGCCGTGGCTGCCACAGAGGATTTGCCACCTGCTGCCGCCTCTTCTGCGGCGGATTTGCCACTCTTGGCAACGGCCTCGCCGCCCGCTGAGATCTCTGATGCTGTGCTTGCTGCTGCTGCTGCTGCAGCTGCTGTTGCGTTTGTAGATGCAGGTGTACCGCCGCTCGCTGCAGCAACGGCTGGAGTAGCCACCGTTCCCGCTGGAGCATTCTTATCGCTGGCGGCGGCTTTGCTCGCTGCTGTTGCTGCTGCCTCCGCTTTGTCTGCTGCTGCTGCAGCTGCTGTCGTCGTGGTGGTCGTTGTCGTCGCTGTTGATGCCACTGAGGAGGACGATGCCGCACTTGATGATGACGATGACGATGCTGCTGCTGCTGCTGCTGCTGCCTGGGCCGCCACCGCCTGCTTGGCCACCTTCTCGCCAGCGGCCGAGGCTTCCACTGCCTTGCTGGCCGCACTTGCCTTCTCCGCTGCACTCTCCGCCGCCTTGGCCGCATCGGCGGCTGCCTTCTCTGCCACACGCTCCCGTTCGGCAGCACGTTCGGCCCGCTCGCGTTCAGCAACGGCCGACGATCGATTGCCGGATTTCTGTTGCTGTTCGCGTTGCAGGCGCGTCATGACACCGGTGGTCATGGAATCAATGATGCATTGCGGCTGTGCGGCCTGAGCCTTGGCCGGATTCCGGGAGCTGCGTGTCCGCTGGCGTGATTTGCGCAGTAGCTGCTTGTAGTTCTCCGTCTTCTTGCTGAGGTAGTAGTAGCGGACGCAATCCTGCGGCGACTTGCGATCCAAACTGGCCGCAATGGCTCCAAAGTTCTTTGGATGCTGCAGATACTTCTCCTTGAACGTCTCCTTCTCGCCCGCCGTCCACATATTGAGGGCTTTGCGTTGCTGATGTTCCGCCACCATATCCTCGATCCTTCCATTCTCGTTGTGATAGGCGCAACGGCGTTGACGTGCGTCGTGCATGAGGGGCGGTATGACGGCATATGAACGCATCTTCTTATCCTCGAGCGCCTGCTCCTGCAGACCGTCCATGATCTCTTCGAGATCTGCCTCGGATTTGATGCGGGAACCGACACGATTGAAGCGCTCCTTATCCTCGCGTTGTTTGCGCAGCTCCGTAAAGACTTTCTCGAAGTATTCACGATTCTTGGCCTCGCGCGCCTTACGCTTGGCGCTCGCCTCCATTCGTTCGCAGCGTCGCTGCCAGTCGGCCTGCTCCTTGGTATATTTCTCGACGAGTCCCTGATTGTGCACCCAGCGTTCCGCCTTCAGTTTCTTGATGTGAAGCAGGAGCGGGGCACGCACTTGGCTCTGATGCTGACGGATGAGCACGGTTAGGGCTTCGACATCGAGGGGTTGGTTATATAGCGGCAGCCAAGGTCGTATGCTAAGAGCATCGCTGGGATTTGGTGTTGCTGTCGCCGCTGCCGTCGTCGTCGTCGATGGTGTTGTTGTTGCCGCCGAACTCTGTTGCAGCATCAGCTTGGAATGTTGGTCATGGGCCGTTTTTCTATTGGCCGCATAGATCTTCTCCGCCAGCATTTGACCGCGCCAGGCCAGCTCCACTACTTCCTCCTCCTTATTATTATTATTATTATTGTTGTTATTGTTGTTGCTGTTGTTATTATTATTATTATTGGCAGCCACCTCCTTGTCAGCCTTCTGCTGCCTAACCTGTGCCGCCTCCTCCATAAGGTTCTTCTCCTTTTTCCGCAACGTCTCCATGGTTGTCTCAGCGGATTTGATGTCATTGTCCACTTTCTGGATTTGCATAAGTAGATCCTCCTTGGCGCTGGTCCGACCGCGCTCCTCGATGGCATTATCGCTGGGCAGCGTCGGCGAAATGGCCTCCACCTGAAAATAGTTTACTTTAGTGGGTTTTCTTGTAGGATTTTGTACTCTTGAACTCACCTGTGGATGGTAGGCCTCTGTGCTGGCACTTGCTCCTCCCGCTACCCCAATCATCACATGGCTGCTGCTGCTGCTACTGCTCGTTCCCGCTCCTGATCCCGCCGTGGAAACCGTCACTGTTCCTCCTCCCACACCGGACATGCTGCTGCTTACCGCTGCCGCTGGCTGGCTTCTCTGTGCCGCATGTTGTTGCTGCTGCTGTTGCTGCTGCTGCTCCCGCTCCCTCTGATGCTGATGCTCACGCTCTCGTTCCCGCTGATGATGCTGTTCCCTTTGCTCCCGCTGATGCTGTTGCTCCCTCTGATGTTGCTGCTCCCTTTGCTGCTGCTGCTGCTGCTGTTCCCTCTGATGATGCTGCAGCTGATGTTCCCTTTGGTGATGCTGCTGCTCCCTCAGATGATGCAGCTGCTCTCGCTGCTGCTGCTGCTGCTGCTGCTGCTGCTGCTGCTGGGGCAAAGTCTCCACCTTGAGTTGAATGCCCAAAGGCGTGCCACCTCCCACTTGCCTACAGAGATCAATGTGGCTCTGCCGGCTGCTATTCAGCTGCTGCTGTTGGGCTGGCGAGGATCGTTGTTGATGCTGCTGCTGCTGCTGCTGATGCTGCTGCTGTTGCTGCTGCTGTTGATGTGACGGGTGCTGCTGCTGATGCTGGGCATGTGGCGGTGGTGGTGGCAGGTGATTGGCATCGCTTAGCCGCTGCTTCTTGTACGGCTGCTGGCCGCCACCACTGCCAAATGGCTCGGGCGGATGCTGCTGCTGCTGCTGCTGTTGCTGCTGTGGAAGCTGCAGCTGCTGTCGCTGAATCACCGCACCGGCCACCGCCGCTGTGACATTGGTCAGGTACTCGCTGGTATATTGCAGTGCCTGCGAGTGGGGTATCAGGATGCCCCGATTGTTGACCATTATGCGACTGCAATTGTCGCCAGCGCCTGATGCTGGTCCACCGCCTGCAGCTCCCTGTTGCTGCTGCTGCTGCTGCTGTTGCTGCTGCTGCTGCTGCTGTTGCTTCTGTTGCTGGGAGGGATTACTATTTGGTTGGCTGGCATAATGGGGCGCGGCCTCCATAACCAGGACACCGCCGGACTGCGACACTTGAACCACACCGCCGCCGGGCGGAGCAGCCCCACCTTGACTCCCACCGCCACTCCCCTGACTTGCGTTGGAGCCCTGGCCCGGTGCGGATGTTTTGCCTGCCAGCACAGCTGCCGCCACTCTTTGATATCCGGGCATCTGCTGCTGCTGTTGCGCCTGCTGCTGCGCCTGCTGCTGCTGCTGTGCCTGCTGCATTTGTGTGAGACGCGTGTAGGGATTCTCGCGATAGGTGGGCGCCTGGGCAATCGTATAGGTCCGATCGAATCGATGCTGCGGTGGCGGTGGCGGGTAACTGTTATTAACGGACGCACTGCTGCTGCTGTTGCTTCCACCGCCGCTGGTGCCGCTGCCTGTGCTGCCGCCACTGCTGCCGCAACTTCCTCCTCCACTGCCGCCGCTAGGATTTCCAGGACGTGGCGGCGACAATGGACTTGCCACTGCTCGTTGCTGCTGCTGTTGGTGCTGGTGTTGCTGCTGCTGCTGCTGCTGTTGTTGCTGTTGTTGTTGGTGGTGGTGGTGGTGTTGCTGCTGCTGGCTGGCAAACTGCTGCTGCTGCTGCTGTTGGCTCGTCGGTGGCGCCTGCTGCTGCTGCTGCTGCAGGTGGCCCAGGTGCTTGGCATACTGAGTCTGCTGCTCCAGAGCCCTGTACGACCAGTGGGGGCGGAAGTAGGGAAGAAAGGAAGACACAAGCAGATTATTAAATTATTGTTTAAACATTTCGGGGATCAAGATGATCCTTGCAAGGTATTTTCTTTATTTTTTTGTCTTTAAAGCAAGGTAGGATAAGGAAAGGAATAGAAAATTCAGAGGAATTTCAAAAGGAATTCAGAGATATGCCAAATCTACACTGATTCTGGTGGCTTATAAATATTTGTTTGCCTGTCTTTAGGATGTTCTTTATATCCCTATATATAAAAACGAATCTTTCTTTACTACAAAATATCAATAATTTGTAACTAGATCCTACATTTCTTTTTCTAATGGAGTTACCCACATAAATTCCCTTTTTTATGATACCTAACATCCCTTATGCTTCAGTTATAGTTAACTATATAGTAAACTATATCTTAGGCTTCTTAAAACTGTTCAAAACTATGCCTCCACATTTTACATTGTTAAAATTATACATTTACACTGATTTTTTAGCTCAAAATTAGTATTTGCTTAATTTAAGATATCTTTTCTTTCTTTTTAAGACCCCCAAAGAAATCAGAATCATCTTACTTTATATTTCTTATTAAATATCCCCATAAATATAGAGCAGTGGTGCCCACACGCATATTTTCCCACGTTAAACCAGCATTTGTGTGGTTAAACGCTTACACTGTCGGTGTGAGCAGAGCTCGGGCAGCGAAACTTACAGACTCGCGGGTCTATCTGTAGGGCATCCCTGCTCTAGTGTAGTCTAAAGCAACGAAGGGCACGCAGTGGCTCTTTTTGCCCAGTTTGCCCAGTTTGGTCCGCAGGTAGAATTTTGTTCGATGGCGCCAACGTGTCGCACAAGACGACCGTCGCGCGTGCCCAGTCAACCATGAAGAAATGCAACAACAAATTCTATTGAAAATAGGCGTCAAAAAGGAGACAAAAAAGGGTCGCGAGACTCGCGATCTCGAGTTTGCAACAACAAATACAGTGTCTTCGCCCACGCACAAAAAAACAAATTGCGCAGTTAGCCGCGATCCCTGCACTGAGTGAAAAAATTTTGATTTGTTCTTTAGTCGTTCTTCTAACAAGGCCATGGAAAATAAAGAAAAGTGACTGAAGAAATTGAAAATTCCGAATTTAAAAGGCGAAATTTTTTATTTTTGGCAGTGTACTGCATTCGGGCACACAAGTGACCTTTTTCTCGACTGCGCCGGATCGCGGTGGTGGGGGTTGTCCCTTTTTTTTGTCTGTCTGCTGTCCCGATGTGTGTTTGCCCGGTTCCTTAGATTTCGTGCCCATCCTTGGTCTAAAGCATCCCTAGTATATAATACTTATCGAATATCCTTATTATTATCAAAGTATGCTTTCTATATCAATATCTATATCTATATCTATATCTATATCTCTCTTTCTATTCTTAGATCGTTTTCAAATTGAATCTACTTTATTGTGGGTCAAGGTCAACACTTTCTTAATTATACTTTCTTTAAAAATTGAGGTTTAAAGACAGTTCTGTATATTTTCACCCATCAAACTCTCAAAACCCTTACTTTCGACTATAAATATACAACATTTTCACTTTTAAAGCAAACTTATTCTATTAATTAATATATCCATTAATATTCCTTTTTACATAAACCCTTCTTAGATATTTAGATAGATATTTATGATTCCAGAATACATTCTACATTATTTTTCTCCTAAAACAATTTGTACCTGTACTATTTTCCTCTTTTAACTCATTAAAAATCCATCTGTAAGACCACATTTCTAATATTTTAAATAGAAGAACTACTTGAATCTATGATCTGAATGAAAGTCTTTATTTTCCCAGGCAATTGCAATTGCCTTGACCTCCTTTCCGAGACAGATATAGTATAAAGTGACTTAAATGAGTTCTCTGGTTCGACGCAGATTTTCCTTTATTATCTCAAATCTAAAATCTAGGATCGTTAGACGACGGACGACACTCTCTTTCAGTCTGCGAATTTTCTATTTTCAGACGATCCGATCTACACACAAAGTGGAACCAACTGAGGCTTGACCCCGTTTTTCCCCATCATTTTTTTTTTTTTTCTTTTTTTTCTATTTTATAATCCAAGATAATCGGATGATCGCATCGCTGCGTTTATCTGCATAATGCACCCCATGGGGTACGAGTATTATATATATATATATATATATTATACAAGTGCGGATAATACAATCTAACTGTTGATTTACGGACTATTATTATTATTATTCCCCGTTTTTTTTTTTTCTAGTTTTTTATTCTGGTTTATTGGGGACACAAACCTCGAAAACCCCGGCCGGTAAATAGCCCGTTTTCGAACCGGGTTCGAGAGAACGAGTGAGAGGTCTCTAGAGTCTCGAACCTGGTTCGATGCCATTTGGCCATCTCTGTCATTTTCGTGAAGCCATGTGCTAATGCGCGCCTTCGTTGTTCGAGTTGCAACCATGCGCGTTTGTTGTAGACCAACGTGTGTGCCGGCGAGCTGCAACCGCGCTGGCAGAGGGCAGAGCACGACGCTAACGGCGGCTGAGGCAGCGACAGAGAATACAATGGCGGACCCAATAATTGGGTATAGCCTTCAAAGTATCTGATTTTTCGTGCTTAAGAAATGATTTTAAATCTTTACAAATTCTTATTAAATTTGTTTGTTTAGATTGCTTAATATCCCTCAAATCCTTGCATTTTTTGTAATAATTCAAACAGAAATTTAAAAGATTTAAAGGGGAAAGGGAGTTCCTAATCTATTTTAAATAATTAACGAAACTAAATTCATAAAATATGAATAGCATTTAAGGTTAACAATCTAATGTTTGCTAATAATTAAGAGGGAATAATGTTGAATAACTAACTTAAGGTTATAGAATCAATAAAACCCTCAAATATGGCTTGGTATTTGTTATTAATAAATAAACGACTTGCTTTTTGACATTTCTTATATTTTTTCATATTTTTGTATCTTATTTTGTGTTTAAAAGATTTATACTTTGATTTATCAGATATTAGATTATCAGATACATATATCATTCAGATATCTGATATATCATTAAGATATCATATATATCATATAATATTTTATTTTTATTTATTTCATTTTCTTTGATTTTTATTTATTTTTTTCTTTGATTAACGTGCGACGCGTTTGACCCGGACGCCGCGACGTCGCAAGCTCTGTCGGCTTCAACGCCGGCAGCGAGGACGGCGACTCCAGCGTTCCTCTGCCAGCGTTGCGGCAACAACCACAGGCTCTCCGTTTATTAATTCATTAAATATTAAAGACCATCGTTGGCCTGAGTGCGACCGAGATGGCATACCTCATGGTCCGCGCAACGTTGCCAAACTTCTTAACTTTTTGTATTTTTTTAAATTTATTTCTTAGAAAAAAACAACTGAAATTCAAGGCTTTTTGTCCAGAAAAAAAAAACGAAAGAAAAGTAAAGCTTAGACACAATGATGGACCGAAATCATCAATCATGAATGATGAGCCATCCATAAAAATATCAGCAAAAAAAAAAATGGCAACAGGCAACAGAAATACGAAAAATATTCTTTGCTTGCTAAAAGTATCTCTCAGTTTTTGTATCTTTAAGATTTGTTTTGCTCTTCGCATGGAGAGTGAATGCTTTGTTTAATTCATTTTAGTTTCATTTGTAATAATAAAAGTAGAATTCGTATTAAACTACATTTTAAGATTAACAATTGTTTAATTTGAATACAAAAATGTTTTATTTTAATTAAAAGAATTAAAACGCAAATAAAGCATAAATTAAAGTTAAAATAAGTTAAGCAACGACCTAAACTTGTTTAATAATGCATAGAATATTATGTATTTATTATTAAATAAGTTTAAAAATGTATTTCGTTGTTTAACTTATTTAACCTTTAATTAAATCATAAAACTAACTTTGTAAAAGGTTTCAAAATTGGGATTTTTACTTTAAATATTTCCTATATTCCTTTTTGCTTATTTTATAACCTAAATTTAAGATATAACTTCACTTTTTTCTGCTTCTTTTAAATGCTTTAAAAATAAAGTTGTTTGCTTTAAATATTTCCTATAAATTCCATATATTCCTTTCTGCTTATTTGCCTTCTTTTTTCTGTTTATCTTTTTAATGACTCATTCATTATATTTTTTCTTTTTGCTATAAAATTTGGCTATGATTTTCTGACATTTCATCGGGCTTATTATTTTCGAGCTCCGCCTCCCCCACATTTTGCTTATTAGCTTTTATTTTCCTTATTCTCATCGTTTTTGTTGGTTATTAATTTTCTGTTTAAAAAAAAAATAAAGAAAAATATCTTTAGCTTTAAGTATCTTGTACGCGGCAGCTTTATTTTGCGACTGTAAACTTTGACATTTCCGCTTTTCCTTGAAGCTTTTCGTGTGCGTTTCCATTTCCTCTTCTATTTCAGCCCTCTTTCCTTCCTCCTCCCCCCCTATATAACATATTCCCTTTGACCTTGCCCATTACTCTGGCGAGTCGTCTTTAAGTTTAGCTTCTATTTCTTGTTTTTAGTTTTAAGATATCTATTTTTTTGTGATTTAAATTAAATTTTTAAGCTATTTTCCTATTTCCCTAATGAAATGATTTATTTCCCTTGAGTTCTTGGGAACTTTGGTGCTTATATAAGCTGGTTTTTGCTTTATACTTTACTTTATTTGTCGTCTCTTCTCCATTTCTATATTCCTTCGCTTTGCCTTATTTATTTAGCTTGGATTTTATATATTTTCTTTTGTTTTTCACGTTCGTTTAGATGTTTTACCTGGAATGAGAGAGAAATTAAAAAAGGGGGTCAGTAAATGTAGTAATTTTAAAAAGAGACTTAGTTTTTAGTTATTATTTGGTAATTTCTTGTGCTTTAAACTATGTTAAACGTATCTGTACATCGCCCTGTCTTCCCACAGTCAAGATACATACATCATATTTATAATTTTCATCACCTTTAGCTGGTTTTTCGCTACATTTATAAGCCTTTCTATTCTCTTCCTCTTTTTCCTTTTCTTTATCATTTTATTCAAATTCTTCATCATAATTCTCTTTACTTATTTATCATCTTTTCCAGATTCTTCTACATCATCTCTTGCTTCTTCTTTATACATCATTTGAATCCTTTTTTGCTGCTTTTTCCTTGGCTTTTTTCCCCTTTATTTTTCCCTCTATTTCCTCTTGAATTTTCTTCTTTTATTTCTGGCCTTAAAGTTTGCAACAAAAAAATAATTAAAATATGCAGCTTGAAAATTCGTTTGAAAACAAGCTGCAGTTGAAAAGAGATGGAAGACAAATACAGAATAGAGGCCCTCTCTCTCTCTCTGCCGTAAGAGAGAAAGAGCTGAAGCTGAGGCGAGAGAGAGAGAGCAGGTTAACACACATGTACCGTTATGTGCGCAGTAAGTTATGCACATACAGCACACACACACATACACGTATGTATGTACATGGATATATACGACACACACACACATGGCAAACAGCATCCATTTACCACCCACTTTTTCCGCCCGCTTTATCATCATCATCTTCTGCCTCTTCTCCGGCTTCTGCTTCTGCTTTTGCTTTTGCTCCTCTTCTTCTTCTTCAGCCACGCCTTGTGTCTGTGTCACACACACACACACCTTTAAATATATATGTATTTATATATAATACTATCAACTATATATGTACATACATACATCATGATATATAACATACATACATATCTAGAACACAGCAAAATAAAAGAAAAACTAACAGAAAAAGCAAACAAGAAAAGCACAAGCAAAGCAAGAATGCAGAAAATTGAGAGAAAAGCCAAATTCTTCTATGCCAAAAGAATAAAAGGCGAATCAAGTGAATTATGTGCTTAAAAAGCACAAATAATGCAGCAAAGCAAGATTTTAACAATTACTTAAAGTTAATTATTTGTATGCTGTGGAAATGTTTTATTTCTATCATTATAAATGTAAATTTCGTTGCATACTTAATGGGCATCGATTTAGGAGATTTGAAATCACCAGGAATTATTTATTATCAAAACTATAACCAGTCTTACTCACAGGGCCCGACTGCCCAGTCAGCCAGTTTCTCTGCAGGGGCTCTGCTCACGCCTATAGTATAAGCATTCGTATGCCGTCGGCAAAGACAGCAAGATCTTATTGCCACAAATGCAAGTCTAACGTGTCAATGTATGCGGGTGGGCACCACTGCTGTAAACAATAAATTTCACTTTCATTTTTTAAAATCCTTTTTTTAAGTTAAGTAACTAACTTAAAGTAAACAGTTTATATTTATCTCGTTGGCAAGTATCAAATAATGTTTCTGCTAGCTCTGCTTAAAAAAACTATGTACAATATATAAATATAACAAAACATTAAAAACAATAATCAAAGAAAGCAACAAAACTTTTTTATTATCGATTTTTTTGGGAGGGTAGAAATTGCAAGCAGAAACGGCGAAAAAGGTAAAAAATGGGGAGGTGGCCGATGACAGTCTTGTTATGAATTCCCCAAACACCTAGGACCAAAAAAAGAATTAAGGGGGACCTGAAGAAAGCTGAGAAACAGGCAAAAAATAAGCAGGATAATTGGGTGGCTCCTCGGCTCACGTTCTTTTTTATTTTTCGACTTTTTACCCGCCCCGTTTCCTCCGGTTTTCCTCTAATTCCTTTTGGGTTTTCCTACATTTTTGGCCCTCCGTTTTATCCGACAGAATTTCGCCTTCGCCTCTTTTTTTTTTGCGCAATTCTTCTCTTCACTCATTTTCTGCATTTTTCCCGCTTTTCCACCGCTTTTCTCCCGTGCTCTTGCTTTGCACTTTTGTTGCCTGCTTTTAGGCGCTAAAAACTTTTCGCTAATGCCAGAGCGAGATGGCGCCCAACTTTACAACGTCCTTTACTATCTGTGTCTCTCTCCCACATCCCACACCCCGACCGCGTTGAGCGTCCTTCACCCCCTCCCCCCTCTCCCATACCCACCACTGCTCCACCGCCTCCTTGTCTGTCTGTGTGCCATTAAATTCGTTGGAAATTTAATTTGTGCTCGAGACAAGAAAAGCCCCACACAAACACGCACACTGAGACAGTATACGCCGAGACAGAGATGGCAATAGAGAGGGAAATAGAAAAACGAGAGCGAGAGAGAGAGAGAGAGAGAGGGACAGCGAGATGGATCAGCTGTTTCTTCGAGCCGGAAAATGTCAACTTTTCCAACTTTAATACCGGCTCGAATAGTCAAACTAGGAAACTCAAAACTCAGTGCTATGTCTGGAATTAAGAATTATTTAAGGCACTTTAAGAGCATAAACTATCCAAATTGAGTAACTATTTAAAGAATTTTTGAATATAAGAGAGTGATACCATACTTGCGAGGCTGCTGATTTCGCTGCCCGAGCTCTGCTCACACCGTTTGTATGCCGTCGGCAAAAACATCACGCTCTTATTCCCCCAAACGTTAGTTTAACGTCTACAATGCATGCGTGTGGGCACCACTGCTTTAATACCTTATTAACGGGTGTCTTAAAGTATGTCGCAAGAGCTTTAAATGGTATGTAAAACATATTCTTTAAGGTATAATCTGTTAATTATTCAACAAAACTATTTATTCAACTTATAAATATCCTCTTTTCATACTGTAAGTGCAGGTAAATAATTAATGCATTCAGTAATTGCTACGTAATATGGCCAATAAAAATAGAATAAATTACCACTAATAAGTGATCACTTATAAGGCTAAATAGCTTTGTGCTGCTTATTGAGATGCATTGCGAGGCGGAATGGTGATTCATTTCCTAATCACAATCGCTTTGTACGATCAACGGAATTCAGTTAATCGATTAAATGTTGCAAATCGAAGCAATAATCAAATAAACGTTGCGTTGTTATCATCAATGTCGGGTCAGGCCTGCCTGCATTCATATATAATTACATTCGCTAATCCACCTCCTAACTATAAAGACAGTACCTATCTATATATATATCAATAGATCCATCAATCTTTCGGTTGTCGTTCGCAGCAAGCCAAGGACAAGGGACCCCGAGACCTGGGCCCCATGAGGCACTTGAATATTAATTGAGCTCGAATTGCACATTTGCATTTAGCCCATTTAGTGTAGTTGCAACATCGGTCATCGATGAGTTATCATCTCTCTACACTTTGGACTTCCCCGCCAACACACACACACAACACACCTGTCACACCTGTCCGCCTGAATATACACACACCCCGGGTAGCAGCGGCCACATACTAAATTATAGAAAATAACAACAACAAAAAAACAGACAGCAGAGAACGGGTTAAGTGTGTGGAAAATAAATGCAATAAAAAAAAAATCACAAAATTACTCATGACTCATATGAGACCATTCATTCATTTAGATTAGTGTTATTATTGTTATGACGGGGGGCGTACATTGCCCTTTCTCTTCCGCTGTGATAATAGGCGTCCCCCGTCCTCTCTACCATATATATACTATATACTATATGTCATTAATATACAACAAGTTGATAGGCGGCAACCGGAGGGCGCTCTCGGTTATCTAACCATCTACAAGGCAAAGTTATGATATTTTTGGAAATGTGCGATATCGCACAATTATAAATAGTTGTCAGAGTTATCATCGCAAGTTGGCAAACATATTTTAATATTACTTAAGTTCTCATATAACATTGTACTTTTCTTTGGTGCTACAAACATAATGAATAAATAATTCAATTTAAAAGTAAAAACCAGTAAGTAAGACCAATTATTCGATGTCAATTTAATTTAAATTCAGTATTTTGGGTTAGTTATTTCTTTTTTCTTGATTTATAAGTGCGTCAATATTCAATATACCTTATTTATACTGGTATTCTATGATTTCATTAAACAAACAAAGACTGATTTAAATCAATTAGAGATTCCCATCCAGCACTTACTTATAATTGAAAAGAAATCATCAAATCGCGTGTCTAATTACGTTTGTCCAGCGATAAATAAATAAAAGTAGAGCTGGGTTAAAAATTGCTAAAGCATGTGTCAACTACTTATATGCCGGTATTTGCTTTATATTTTTACCCAAAGGGGGGCGGAGTAGAAAAATTGTAAATGGGAAAATGCCATGTGCAAAAGTTGCATTATCCGATTTCATGGCTATATACACATTTCGCTATTTTCATATACTAAAAAAAAGCAGCAAGCCATGCAAATTGTTCTTCCCTTGTTGTGCCCTTTCATTTTCTCCTCTTTTTTTTTGTTTTATTTCTATTTTTCATTCCAGCTGTTTTTACAGCTGTTCTCCTATATCGTTTGTCGTCGTCATCGTCGTCAGTCATTCAGACGAGTCAGTCAGCAAATTTGAGCTCTTTGTTCTCTCTTTGGCAGGTTTTTGTGTGTGCTTGTTTGGTAATATCATTATTATTACTAGTTTCCAGCCCCTCTTAGCGCTATATGCAAGTATTTGATTTCATTTCAAAGTCAGCTTTTGGCGCTTGATGTTACGAACAAATTTACTCGAATTACACACAAGGCCTCAGGAGGAGAGAAATTGTGACATTAAATAGGAAAATAATAATGGTTAACGAGGGATAATACTAAAAATATATATAAATATAATATAATGAGAACAAAATATGAGAGATTTTCTGTGTCAATTAGAGGTGAAAAACAATCGATGGGGCTATCGATGGCTCGAACTACGACTATCGTCAAACTATCGATATTTATCCACCTCTAATATCAATCAACGAAGTTAATAAATAATCTTCCTATTAAAAAAACAGTTCTTGATTAATGAAAGTTGTAGCTTCTTTTAGTTTAAAAAAAAAAAGATGCATACATTGTTGAAAAACTCAGCAAACACACTGAGCATACAAAGAAAACATATGTGTAGATAAAAACCTACAAAGTACCACCAACTTGCGAATTTTCACATCAAGTTGCTAAAGCAATTTCCTGTCCATACAAAGATTCAAAGAATCCGGATGAAGGCGGACGGACGGACACTCGCTCGTACGATCACTACCCCCAACCATCCCATCCATCCATCTCCACTTACTTATTTCCATAGCTGTACATTGAACTTTTGCCAACACATGGCTTTCGAAAAAAAAAATCCACTAAATATAGATATAGAAATATATATGTAGGGGAAAGGGTTGGGCGGAGGAGATTAGGTGCGATTTATGGCCAGCCAGTCAGCGTTGTTCGCATGAAATTCAACTCTGGCCTGGGCGCAAAGGTTTCATAAACAATTGATAGAACCCCACAAAAAAAGAAAAAACGCACAAAATTCACCTAAACGTAACACTACGAGAAATATACACAGAGAAAAAATACTTCCTGTTTAACTTTTGGTTTGAAAAAGCGACTAAAAATGATTATAATATCTTTATAAGGTATTCAGATAGGAATAGTAAATAAATAAACATTCATATTCCTTTATTTTAAAATTCAAGAAAATATTTCGGTTAAAGTGTTGGTTAAATTTAACTCTTAGTTCTTGGTTCATTTTAAAATTATAAAAGTTCCTAACAAATATCTTCGAAGAATGTAAAAATTACTTTAAAATAAGTCATGAAATCATTTCGTTTTTATTAAATTTTAACCAACAGTTTTGTTCCTGTTACCGCAAAGGTTATCTCAATTTACCTTTCAAATATTACCTTCGATCACAGTTACGGTTCACTCCTTATTTTCACAACTGCTTTGGTTAGTTACTAGATATATATCTGAAGCTTAAACCTTAGCTAACTCCTGGTTTTCTCACTGTTAGCCCCCCGGTTAACTCAATTTAGTAACTGAATTACACGTTTGTCTACTCTATAAATAAACTCACACTGTGCAGTCTATAAACCTTCGTTCAATTCAATATCAAAATTGATCTCATATATTTTGCATTCTCATTTTTCATTCATTGATTGGGTTTTTCCCACAGTTTCCCACAGTGTCTGTGTGTGTGTGTGTGTTTTTAGTTAACGGGAACAGGGCAAAAGGTACAAAATTGTCCTATCTAATCTGGGTTGTACAATAAAAACTATAGGAAAAAAAACGTTGCCATGCATCAGCACACAATAAATAAGCCGCTCTCTCTATCTTTTCCACTCTGACGATCTCAACTTGTGTGTGCAACAAAAACAGCAAACAGAATAAAAAAAAAAAAATACAAAAAAAATGCGCGCCAAAACGGGGCCATGAATTAATCGGGTTTGTTTTTTGTTGCTTTTCTTGTTGGTTTTTCTCGATTATTATATTTATTATTATTTCTTTTTTTCGTGGCTGTCATAGCTGGTGCTAATCTAATCGAAAAGCAGAACGAACACACACCAATTACGAATGCCGAGTAAAACAAATAATAATGCACAATAAAAGTCATAAACCTTATCATTCTTAAATAATCTTGGAAAGCGGGTGAGTGGTGAGGGGAGGGTGAAGAATGTGTATTGTATACTCGAAACAGGAACGTGACATTGGTCAAACAGAGAGTGGCATCGTTATCAGCATGTTGACGTTATCACGATCGATTGACTATCGACAAACTAAATGCGGAAGAGTTAACAAAGTATCAATGATCAATGGCGGGAAAAAACAGGGTTTAAAAAAAAAAAGCAGGTCATGAAGGTGAGTCAAAGGCAGGGCAATCTGGTTTTTAAGAAATATTACATTCCAAAGAACACAAAAACTCTCTGAATTTGCATTCAAATATGAGTTTTCAAAGTTTTAAAGCTTTGTTGATTTGATAGACACTTTTTCTAGTAATACAAGTTTCTATTATCACTCTTTCCCAGCCTTGCAGACTATATTTTCTTGCCTTTTGTTTATAACAATATAATCTTTCTCGTAAACAAACGTTTTGTATATTTATTGGATTGTTTTTTCTTACTGTAAACGAAAAATCAATTTGCAGTCTAGTAATGCGATATATAAACGTGGACAATTATCAACCAAGTACGGAATATGATGACTGCTGACTGATGATTCTAGAATTCAAACTCGGGGAATCATCGGCGGCGTCCAAGTCCCCGATCGAAGGCAATAAAAATAGAATTTCGGGGGAGGAGAAAATGCCAAGCGAAACTTATCAAAAATTCAATAGGCAATCATCATCAAAAACGAATATGCAATGAGTTGAATGATACAGCCGGAAAAGTTTCCAATGCGCTGGGAATGTGAACAAATGTTATTTTGCCAGAGTCTTCCGTCTTCGTTAACTGTAAAGCTATATGAATGTAGCTGGATATCGATATATGGCTGGGAATCGAGGGAATATGAGGGACTCGGAGAACACAGAGAACTTAAAGGTTGTGTTGAGCATTATATTGCAGATACACAGATACGGTATTGCAAAAAGATACATAGCCTTGATTTTTCAGATAAAAAAGAATCTTTGGTCGTTTTTTACCTTATTAATTGTATACTGGAGCTCAAATTAAAGTAAGTATTAATGTATTTTATGTTAAAAGCATGGTTGGAGCCCGAAATATGAAAACTGATTAGACAAAAAGTACCATTGTAATCATTTAAACATGGTGGGGCTCCGAATTTCGTGTTGAGAGCCCGTAAAAGAGCATCTAACTAGAGAAAAAGTATGCTTGCAAGCATAAAAACATAGTTGGGCGCCGAAAATCAAGGTGGGAGCCCAAGAAGGGGAAACTGGTAAGACAGAAAGTACGCTTTTAAATCATTACTATGTTGTAAAACATTTATAAGCTTTCTAATGTGTTTTTTGTCTAATATTTTATTTGTATTATTTGTGAAATTTGTAGTTTAGTTTACCATATTGAAATGCTTGTAATATTTTTATAGAAAATATTATGAGAAATACTATTAATCTCATTGTCTTTCATTCTTTATGAAAGTCTCTGTGCTTCTCTGTCTATCTCTCGTATCTCCGCCTCTATCGCTTTCTCTCTCCATCTATGTATTCTCTCCTCTCTGTCTCTCTCTCTCTCTTACTGTCTATCTGTCTGTCTATCTCTCTGCCCATCTTGGGGTCGTTGCAGTGCAAAACTATAGTTGAAGGTGATTTCATAATGAGTGGTTTTTCTCCGCTATTCCGCCGATTTCCCACCATACCATGAAACCCCCTCTCCTCTTCCTCTTTATTCCACTTCTCGTCTCTCTTTCCTTCTGTTTTATTGCTTTTTTGCATTATTTCTTTTTATTTTTTTTCCTTTGGGGCCGCTGCACTTTTTGCATTGTTTTGTTATTGCGCTCTTGCAAAAATAGACATTGTCTGGACGCTGACGGCGACGCTAACTGCGACTGCGACTGAGACTGCGACAGCGACCGCGTCAATTGTTAATTATACTTGGCTTTTCTCTCTTATTTTTTTTTTTATTTTTGTCGTGTTTGCCTGCTTTTTTCCGTTTTCTTTAATTATATTTCATTACGTATGTGCATTTTATTGGCGTTTTTTTTTAAGAGAGTGTGTGTGTGTGTGTTGTGTTTCGCCTTTTCCTCTCGTTTCGGTTGGCGCCCCCTGGCGGGGCGCGTCTGCAAAGTGCACTTCCCCAATGTGATTTATTATTGGGATAGGTCCGTCCATAAGTTGGATTTACTATATGTATTCCCGAGTTCAATGTCGATCCCAAGCTATGCCAAGCAAAGGAGCTTTGATTAATGCATAACTATCTATCGATAATAACGATAAATAATCGAAATATATACCATCTCTAAGCAGTTCGATACTTTTATCTAAAGGATCATAAGTTGAATTCAAAGAAGGAGGAGCTTCAATGCATCGATAATAACGATAAATAATCGAAATATATACCATCTCAACGCAATTCAATATCTAAGGGATCTAAGGGACAAACCTATCGATATTTTTTATATTTTAATATGTATTTCTATATGTTCTTGGGCAACATATCATCTATTTTCCATTTACAACTATATTTAAATGATAAACACCAAATCTTAACCCTTAATAAAAAGATAAGGCACAAGAATCTTGTTTTAAAATGCATCTATATTTATCCCATCAATATTTCCCTACTTTCTCAAGGTAAATACCGAAAACCCTGCTATATAATTTAAAAACCAACTAGACCTTTATTATGCCAAAGGAATACGCCCCTATTTGCATCCTTGGCAAAGTTTCAAGCTCTAGAATTCCAAAACCAATAAGAACAAGTAACTTTTGAACTCTTTAAATATTCCAGAATATTTACCAATAAAACAATAAGTTTTCAAGAAACTAGCGCGCGCAGCTGTAGCTATTGCTGTAGAAACTCTCTAAGGCAAACAAAAAAAAAGCGAACTTTAAACATTGACGTTCCACCACTCAGTTAATTATTGATTTAAAGAGCAAGTCAAACACATGAGTAGTTTTTCTTGTGCGCTCTGTGGCTCTAAATAATTAATAGGCTCGTGTTCATTTCCCTATTTTTGTTTTTCAAAACTTGCTTGAAAGTGTTTATGCAATCGAATGTTGCACAATTCCTTTTAGCTGTTAACTTTTTATATGTCTGGCAATGTATAATTCGATATTCAGAAACGCGAATATCGTACTTTAGGCCCGAGTGCAGATGTTTATCCAGAACGTCAATGGCGAAAACCATCTGGAAATAAATTTAAAAAGAGTTCCGAAAGCAAAATTAATCGATCGAAAAACTTTCCATCAAGGCGAAGTTCAAATTGATTTACAATTCCCAAAAAAAAATCACAAAAAAAAATACAATCCCCATCAGTTTTCTCGCCTCCTTCGATTCGCAAAAAAGTTTTTTCCCTCCGCCACCCATTCTTGAAATATTCAAAATACAAATTCAAAACTTTTCGCCAAAAGTTACAAACTACGAAATAGTTGGGCGCGGCCAGAGAAATAGAAAATGGGCGCAAACTTGTTCCTTTTGGATGAATTTTAAAGACGGTGGCAGTTTGGGTTTTGCCGTTTCTTTGTTTATTTTTTTTATAGCTGCATATTCGATAACAAAAGACCTCCTATTCTAGATACCAGATACACAAAAGCGCCCAGATACAGATACAGATACCGAACACAGATACATTTGTATCTCCGCGTTAGCTATGAGTTTTCCCATTATTTGTTTGCTCCCCACAAAGGCCAGTATCGAATGTGCATAAGTAAATAAACTTAACCCGAGATGTGGAGAAAAGGAGAAACTCAGACTTAGTCTGTGACTGAGAACAAGAGGCGGCTGTTTTTCTTCGCCTTTTTCAGAATGTAAACATCCTTCTTTTTCTACAAATTATAATAACGTGTGTGGTGTGGTGTGGTGTGTAATTAGCAATATCAGTGTGTCTGGTGTGTGTTTATATTTGAATTGGAGTTTGCTGTTCGAGAAACTGGAGCGCCGAGCTCACTTTACTTTAGCTTTACTCCTATCTGGAAAGCAAAGTATCTCTTGTTGTTATTTAGTCTATGAACTTATTTATGGTTTTCAAGATTTTTTCAAGAGTTAGATTGAGTTTCAAATGAAAAGTGAAGGCTTATGTTTTTATTTATTTATTTATGCAGTCAATTCTTTAGTTTTCCGTACTGACAATTTAGATATTCTTACGAGAACTGCTTCAAGTAGTTAACATTTTTTGTTTTTCAAAAACATTTGCTTAATAAATAAAATTAAACATCAAATAGAATATTAATTGTGAACTTTTTAAAGACATACTTTTATTATTTTCTTTATTTCAATCTGTTCTTTATTCCAATCTAAGTAATTAATAATTGCAAACCAAAACTAACAGTTTTTTATTTCTCTCAATTAATTGCGATAAATTATACAATACGCCCCGATTACAAATCAATTTCTTTCGATCAACTTCGATAGATGACACGATAAGTCCCGATATCTATCGTTAGAATGAATTGCATATCCATGAATTAGAAACAATCCATAAAATACATTCCTAAATATATGTAACTGTGACTAATTCCATAAATTTTAGTTTATTACAGTTTAAAGCAGTTTTTGTTGTTGTTGTTGCTCCAAAAATAGCTTCTCCTCAAATCGCAATCATGGGTTAAAAATGGCACACGAAAGCAAGCACACACACACACACACACACACACAGAGGAAACGGCGAATGGAAAAATAAAAGTCAGCGGGAAAAACAGCAAAAACAACAATGTAAGGAGGAAATTATAGAGAAGGGAAAAGGGGAAAGGGAGAGGGCCATATCGACAAATGACTGACAAGCAAACCATAACAACAACAACAACGACTACGACGACGGCAGCAATAACACCAATGACACATACACACACACAACTATGTGTGTGTGTGAGTGCAAAGTGCCGGGTCGATAAACAAAAAAAAAAAAACAGAAAAAAAAAAGCAGAAAAGCAAGCAAGCAGCGCTGCCCGCTCAGCCGCTTCTCTGCCGGCGTCGACTGTGCTGCCAGCTGATAGCGGGCGTCGTCGCGTTTGACTCATTAAATATTTTGCAACCTTGACCGTTCGAAAAAGCGATTAAAAATGTGATGTGTACGTATTTGTGTGTGTGTGTATGCCCCTTGTGAATGAAACAAAAACTGTTGACATTTTGACAAGAAAAAAAGTAGCTAGAAATATAGAGGATGAGGGGAAACGACAAATAAAACAAACCGTTAAACTATATATGTATGTATATAATGTACATAGGCTGTTATAAACAACTAATAATAAAGGACTGACCTAAAAACTGTTTTTTAAGCTCATAACATATTAAATATAACTTTTCCATGATTCGATATATAATTTAATACATTCTACGATAAATTCCAATAACGGGCTATCGGTATTGAAAGCAAATAGAGAGAGAATATATGACACTTTCCTATTCTTCTATAACATAATTTGCATCGATTAACTTCGATAAATTAAGTGATCAATTTCAACAAATCGTTTTGAGTTGATTTAAGGAGCGATAAATACAAAAGGGAGTAGGCTGTTATAAACATCTGATAATAATATAAAAAACTGAACAATAAACAGTTTATAAGTCCATTACTAATTATATTTAACATTGTAAGTGATCCAAAATATAATTTAATATACTTTATCTTCGATAAATTCCAATAACTTTCCTTGAAAATATCATTTCAAATACTGGTTATCGAGTAATGACAGAAAATAATGCAATAATACATCAAAAGGCACTTTTCTACTACTTCTTCAACTCAATTTCCATCGATTAAATTCGATAAAATCCGATAACTAGCTTTGCCTTGATTTAAAGTCCAAAGAATACAAAAAGAGAGTAAAGAGATAATCCCCATTATTGGAAAGGAAGAGAATTTCAAGAAAGATGATAACACAAAGCCCCGAAAAAGAGACGGAGAAGAAGAACAAGAAGCTTTTATCGTTTTACTCGCTTTTCTCCACAGTTTTGCCTTGGCTTTATTTATTTTTTTTGTTCTCCAATTCCTTTCATTTCCCGTTCCATTCGTCGTCGTAAACATTTTTTTCTGTGGAAAAGACAGCAACAACCACACAAAGGAACAGATTCCGGACTCCCATGACATTCTAATGAAGTTAAATTGCCATTAGGGTGTTGTGTGTGTGTACAAGTGTGTGCGAGTGTGTGTTGTGTTTCCATTTCCATTTCAATTTTGATTTCAATTTCAGTCCAAGTCGAGCATAAATATCTGGGATCTGAACAAAACTGGGTATAGAAAGAAAGCCAAGTGAGAAAGGAATATGGTGGGGCGGGCAGAGCCATTAAAAGTCGATTAACAGATGGATTTTGCTTCCCTTAACATTCGATTTTGTGGTTTTTCCCCTCTTTATTTCATCATTTCTATTAATTTCCTCCCTTAGGACTGAAATTTGGGGGTTTCTGATATGAGAGCTCCATAAAAGATATCCTTTCAAATGGTCTTTCTTAATTAAATAAGATAGAAACCTATAAATCTGATGAGTATATTAAGTTGTATGTTCCAACATCTTAATTACAAGTTTCTACCTTTAATTAAACAATTCCTAATTGACTTGGAAACTTTATTGTTTCTTTATTTCATTTTTTATTTAATACATTCTATGCCCAAATAAAGCTAATTTGTTTGTCTAGCTCTTTCAAGGCCTTTTTTCTGGTTTTATTTTGTATTATCTTGTGCTAATCTCTTTGGCAAACATATTTCTTTAGCGGTTTTTTATCTCTATCCCAATGACATCAATCAGTCAAACTTTTTCCGCAAGAAAAATATAAGAAAAAGACAACAACTTTAAATTGCGTTTTAATTTAGCAAACACGACGACAAAAAAGTAACGTTTTATATCTCTAAAAAGGGGATTTCGGCTCCATTTTGGGGCATTTCTTCTTCTCTTAATTGCTGTCATTCAAGATGGACAATAAATAAAAAAGGAAATTGGGAGAAAATGGGTGGAAATGGGTGGAAAGCATCTTGGAAAGAGGGAAACATTCCCTTTTCCTTTTTCTTATTTGCTTCTCGCTCTCTCTCTCTCTCTTCTGGTACTAATCATTGTGGCAGGTCAATGGTGTTGAATTACATGTAATTATTTTTAGTTTCCTTTTCATTCATCAGCGCTCCAATCCTTTGTCTTCTCAAGTGCTTCCCCAAACCGCAACCGAACCTCATCATCATCATTATACATACATATATATCGTCATCAGTGTGTTTTTTTATTTGTTACGTTTTTCCGGATTTTTTTTTTCTTTTCTTTTTTTTATGGCTCTTGCCTTGTTCCCTCCACCCATTGGCATTTTTTGCAATGACTCATTTACCTACCAACTGGCGTTGAATGCAAATTATGAAATCAATTCAAATGCAAAATGCTGGTAAACGATATATTTCGCTTTGAAGGTTTCCCCACCGCGTCAAGTGGAATCCAGAAAGGAAAAAACAAAGCGAGACAAATGCGGAAATGTGCAAGGAAGGAGGTGGAAATTGTTTAATTTCTAGGTAATTACAGGTGCATTTTGTATTCTCTAACAGCTGAATGGAACTGAAAATAGCTGAATGGAACTGAAAATAGCTGAGTTAAATGGGAAAACATGTTAAGAGAATGGTTAACAGCAAAATATATCGAAGAAGAAGTGAATATGAAACATAGAACAGCTAAGTGGAACGAAACAAGTGAAAATGAAACAGGGAACAACTAAATGGAATGAAGAACAAGTGGATATGAAACTGAGGACATCTGAAAAGGACTAATAACTAAATAGAATGGAGAGCAACTAAACGAAGAACAAGTGAATATGAAACAGCTAACTCGAAAGGACGAAGAACTGAATATAATGTTCTCCATTAAGTTGGAACGAAGCAAGTGAATATGGAGCAGTAAAATGGGGAAAGGAACAAGTGAATATGAAACAGTTAACAGCTAAATTAACCTAAGAACGCCGCACTATAGAACTAAAGACTTTTAAAAATAACAAAGAACTGAATAGAATGAAGAACGGCAGAGAACTCCTAAATACAAGGGGAAACAGTAGAATGGATCATGAAACAATGAAATTCAGTTAAATATTTCAGCAAAACATTCAATAATTTAACTTTTGTTAATAAAACAATTGGTATTATATGTTTAACTCTTTTACCTTTACCAATTTAAACTATGTAACTTGCTTAAAATAAATATTTTGAATTACACTATGATATCCGTTAATATCTCTCTCTAATTTTCTAATGTATTTTAAAACTGGTTACTCTTTTAATATGAAAAATATTTCAAAAAACTTATTCCAGGCAATTCCTTTCATTAAAACACAAATGAATAAATACAAATTTGTCTATGAATATATAAAAGATTTTTCCCTTAAGCCCCAAAACCACTTATTAAAGTCATAAATAAATAAAGTTTATGGAACTTTATATTAACATAATACTATATGTTCGAGCCACAATAGGAGTAGAGCATTAGCATAACATTGGTTATGGAAACTGGTTGCGGATAGTAAGTCTAGTAGTAAGTAGTTAACAGTGGCATTGGGAGCGAGTCAAGGTCAGCTTAAAGGTCCTCAGAATGAAACAAGATCGATTTTGTGGGAAGCTCGAGAATTCTCGTATATTTTCATAATTCAAGTGGCAAACGGGCGTCAACTTCACTTTCAACAAGCATAAATAAACCTCAATTTCAGGTTTATTTCCATCACACAAAAAGAAATCTAATCTGTTGACTGACTTTCTGAGAATTCTAATTGAAACGCCGCGGCGACTGATAAACGAAATCGGAGTGGCATAAATTGCATTTCGAGTGGAAGAGAATAACAAATGACTAATCCCTTCATTAAGGAAATAAACATTTAAACCTATCCTTGACTCACTATAAAATGAATATTTCAAATTAGTATTATTATTGTTACACTTCCTAGAAATAGTTAAGCGCCCTCGCTCAACAAGGGGGAAAAACTTGAATAGAAAATTGCATTTTTCTGGGGAAAAAAAAAAAAGAAAATAATGAAAGCTAATACCCTGGCAACCACATTATTTGTATCGTCCTTTCTGTATATACGCAGGGGCAGTGCGCAAGGATTGCACAGGCAAGAATGCAATTGCGTAAAGAGAGGAAGGGATGGGGCGGAAAAAAAAGTAATACCAAGCAAAGTACGCCCCCGAAGGAAACCATATAATTGATTGAAGGAAAACATAGAGCAAGGAAAGCTTTAACCAATTAGTGGAAAATAATATGAAAAATCCAGCACAAACTCCTCCCATTCAGCATGTTCGTGTGTGTGTGTGTACGTACATAATTGACAAGGGAAAATAATACAAATTGTTGGGCAAAGGAAAGATAATACTTTTCTCTCTATCTCTTACCTATTTTATATATATACTATATATATATTTATAAGGGAAAAAATGCATTTCTAAAGGAAACGTATACTCGAAACCCAGGGAGGGGATAACTCGTGTAACAACATGGCATCGGCAACTATAATAAAACGAAGGCATCGAATCCTCCAACTTCACTTCAACTGCAAATTGGATAAGAATCGAATGAAGCAAAGCTTCATCCCAATTAGGGGAAATTTCAGTTGGAAAATTGGGGCTTGGAAGTGGAGGCACACATTTACTTTCATGAAAATCAAATCCAACCTAATTTCGGTTAACTAATATGTGCAGATTCTCATTAAAATGCGATGACAGGCCAGGCCAGGCATCGAGAGAGTGATATATAATTAAAGGAAAAATTATGGATATGATTATTTGTTCACACAAAAGGAAAATAAAAAACAACAATTCCAACTGACTGACCCAGGGAAATCCACACTCGCTTCACATTTTTCCTTCCACCTCAGTGCATACAAACGCAATTTGCAACCTTTTCATTAAAGGAAACACCAACCAATACTGACAGTCGGCCGTTCCAACTGATTCGGTTGAATAATAATTTACAGGAAAAAGCCATTAAAAAAAATGGAAAGAAAATGTTTGATTTTAATTTCGAATTATTAAAATGACCTGTCAAGGAAATCCAATATATATTCTTTGTCAGTTCCTTCGCTTGTCACATTAAAAAGGGACACTAATGGTATGCAAAAATCCCATTTGTTGTAAATTAACAAATGCAATGTGCAGAATGCAGGAATGCAGAAAATTCCAAATGCTAATTGCCATTATTGCCACCTGACTTAATCCAATAACTTTACATCCAAATAATGCTGATTAAGCCCTGAATAAGAAGCCTGCTTTGAGTTCTATTTTTGGTTTTTCCCAATGAAAAAACAAAATAGAAATGGCCAAGGTAGCTACTAAGGTTTATTTTAGCAGGAAGGCATTTGAAATTAAGCCCACTTTGCAGCTGTGACTTACCAAAGAAGGCTTTGAATTCTATTTTTAAGTTGGTTTTCCCAAGGAAATAGCTGAATGGAAATGGCAAAGGTTGCCCCACAAGGTTATCCTCAAGAGAAGACATATTTTTGCCAAGGAACAAACATTCTCTCAAAGGCAAAATATAAATTAAAATAAACTGGAATAAACTGAACACAGGAAGGTAATAAGTAAACTGTTGTTTTCTTTCCAAACTGAACACGAATTCATACTACAATCACTATGTTCTTTGTTTATTTCCAAGGCAGGGTGTAGACAATCAAAGAGAAATCCTAAAGTGAACACAAATATGAGAATATTCGGAATATGTTTTTGTTCCTAAAGTGAAGACAAATATGCGAATATATTCACATCTCTAATACCATCCATGCCTTGATGAAAATGGGATTTGAAAAGACATTTCATGCTTTAAACTTTATTAAACACTTTAACACTTTGAAAAACTCTTCTATCGAAGAAGTATTCTATTGAATTAGGAACTATATTTAAAGAAATATAGTCAAACTTTTATCCAATCAATCGTAAAGATATATAAAATTGTTCAAACTTCTTTAGACTATTTATTTATATTTTGTTGAACAAAATATCCATATATTTTGGACAAATATCTCTTTCTAATACAGTGCTCTTGCATGGTTTGGTATGGCGGTTCAGCGAATATCTCTGCTGGCGCTCTGCCGACACATGCACCTTATTAACATTCTTGGGAACTTCTTGGGAAAAGCACAGCATTAGTAATGTTCCTTTGTTTAACTTCCAAGCAAATGCAATGATCTAATATCAATTTTGACTTTCCCTTTCACTAAAATAACTTGATGTTCCAACTTTCTAGAATTAAATACTACAACTTCTACATTTTGTTGCATATCTGCTAGATATAAAAAATGTTTCACTGCTTTTCTTATCACTTTTTCACAAAGATAGTTCTCATAAGCCTGTCTGGGCTTTCTTTGTATCGAATTTTCTCGACTTTTTCTCTCTAAATTTTTCTTTGCACTTTTTCCTGAATGGAAATCAGAGTCACACACAGACACAGACACATACACAGGAAATGAGCTTTGCGGCGGAAATTTGTTCGGGGTGTGTGTGTGTTTGTGGAAAAATGTGATTTGCCGATTTGCCGATTTGCGGTATCTTAAATTACTTGAATTAAGAGTTGGACACTCACCTGTGAATCGATGGTGCCCCTGATGGCAGGCGTTGCTGATACGCGGACATGTTGGCGGCCTGCTGCTGCTTTTGGTGCTGATGCTGCTGCTGCTGCTGCTGCTGCTGTTGCGTTGTTTTACTTTGCTGATTAGAGACTGATGATTGATGCAAATGATGGGACGTTGGTCCATTATCATGCTGCTGCTGCTGCTGCTGCTGCTGCTGCTGGTGCTGCTGCTGCAACTGTTGCTGGTTGCTGCTAGCAACGCGCTGCAAGTGCTGCTGCTGCGCACCGTTCGGTGTGTTGCTGCTGTTGTTGTTGCTGCTGCTGCTGCTGCCGTTGTTGTTGTTGTTACTGCTACTGCTGCTGCTGCTACTGCTGCTGCTGCTGTTGTTGTTGTTGTTGCTGTTGCTGTTGCTGTTGTTTGTGGGCGGTGGAGCACCGACCTGCACTGAAGTGGAGCGTATAGCTGCTTCCATTTCATGCCGAACTCTTTTGGCTTAAACACTTGTTTTGGCGCCCAGAATAGATCGATTCAAAATTGATTAATGTGTTGCTGCTGTTGCTGTTGCTGATGCTGCTGTTGCTGTTGCTGATGCTGCTGTTGCTGCTGTTGCTGTAGCCGCCAACAGCATTGCACTGCGACATTCTCTCCGGAGAAATGCCCCGCACGCACAACAAAAAAAAAAATAAATTGCTATGTCACTTGTATTTAAATTTATTTTTTATTTCTTATTTCTTCCCTTTTTGTATTAGGTTTTATTGATTTATTTATTTTGTGGCTGTGGGTGCCACAACAGCACAGTTGTTGTTGGGTTGCCCCTTTTTTCAATGGCTTTGTCGCATTTTGCTTTGCTGATTGCACTTTTCTCTCGGTGTATTCCTTTCTATTTTTTAGATATATATATTTATTTTTAAATATTTCTCAATATTTCTTAATATTTCCTTTTTTTCTATTCAATTGGTAATTATTTTCTTGTTGATCTATTTACACACACACACACACACATGGCTGTAAGGTAAGGATATAAACAATTATATATATATATAGATGTATATACAGGATATATATCTATATATATATACACTGGGAGAAAGCCTTAATTTCTTCTTTAACAAAAACACAATAAAAAAAACAGGAAAAAATATACATGTAGAGTTGTTTGTTTTTATTTTTTAACAAATTTCATTTGCTGTCTCCGCTTGTTTTTTTTTTTAATATTTTCTCGCTTTTTTTTCTCTCTATATATGAATTAATTTTTTAATCCCATAAAAAGACGAACCGAACCGAACCGAAACACACGACACACCGGGCCAACAAAACGAATTTTTCCATTAATTAACAGCTTTGCACACCACTTTTTTTTATTTATTTATTTATTTTTTCATTACGCATTTGGTCAGTCTATCGCCATCTCTTTCTCTCTCGCTGGCTCGCTTGTCCTCTCTTTCACTCTATCCGAGACACACACCGAAAAAAAAATATAATTGTAAATAGAGGAAAGCGAGTTTAAGTTTACAATTTTTCGCCGCCGCCGCTGTTGTTTTCGTCCGATTTTCAACCTGCAAAGGTAGCAAAAAATAAAGAAAAGAACATTCTGATTAGTTGCAAATAAAGTCACAGTGACCGTCACAAAACGGTTATAGGGGGATTGGGGGGAGGAAAACGATAGCAGGCATAGCAGGTTAGATGATTAGAAAATCGATAATGGCCATAAATATTCCAGCAGATAATGTCCCCCAGACCCGAGATCCCAGACCGGTTTTCAGTTTCAGTTTGAAGTGCAGGCAGGCGGCAGGCAGGCAGGCAGGCAGCGGGGGCAGCGCATTATCGCAATCGCATTATCGTCTGCCAGCGATTACGATTACGATTATATTTTTTGTCATTGAATTGCCTTGCCTGCCTCCCTGCCTGGCGTGGCCTTTCAACTGACTCTTTTTGTTATCGACAGGTAGCTTAAGGTATTTACGGCCAAAAGTCCTCCAGATCAATAGAATATATATATATATACATGTACATATATGTATATAGCAAATACAATAAATACCCTGCTTTCATAACTTCTTTAATAGTATTTATAGGGTTTTATCGATATTATGATTCCTTTATTATTTCTTTGATTGCCAATCAACTCTCTTTCTATAATGCTATCGAATAACTATACTATAAAGGCCTTAATGAAACATAAAGACACTTTTGCATTTTGATAAATCTCTATTATAACTTTTTAATAATATTAGTAGATGCTATCGATAATATGATTCCATTATTTTTGCTTTAAATTCAAGCATTGTGTCATGTTATCGATGTGCAATATCAAATAACTCTATTTTAAAGGCTTTAATGAAACATTCGATATGTCTCTATTATAATAATATTTTAAATTATTCATATTTAAAGAGCTAATATAAATAATTTGCTTCTATTATTATTTCTTTGATTACCAGAATCGGTTCTTAATTCTCTTTCTATTAAGCTATCGATTGTCATATCGATTAACTTTATTTCAAAAGACCTAATGAAAAAAAAAGACTTTTTTACTTTCGATAAATATCGGTTAAAGCTAATTTCTTTCGATTAATGGCATGAATAATTCCTATATTTCTATTAAACTATATTCTATTCTATTTATTTAATTTGTTTGTAAATAAAATATATTTGTTAAAGAATATTAGTTAAAACCTTACACAAATACCCAACGAAATCACAAAAATAAAAAAACTCTTAAATATATTGTTTATTAAAACTTCACGTTATTAAAGAGAAAAAAAACCACAAACCAAACTCAAACAAAGTTAATGAAATTCTCATAATTATTTTGTAATAAAAAGCAATTACGGGAATCAATTGAAATTCAAATTCACAGACGGACTTCAAGTCAAGCGAAATGATTCAACGAATTGTAGTTTTTATTTATATTTCTTAATCAAAAACAGAAAAATGTTTAATTATTCCGGAAATTTGCTCATTAAATTGTTTACGATGTTTTGCGCAAAATAACGTTTAAACAATGCAAGCAAATTATAATAATAATATAATCTTAAAACTCTTTAAGCGTATAAAAATAAGAAAATGTTGGTTTGAAAAAACGAAACAACTTCCCATAAGTTACAGATTTTATTTTGAAATTTTCCAAGCCCTTTAAGCGAATAAGAGGAAAACAATGATTATGTTCGAAGATAATGAAGACGAACTCATCAATAATTTTTCGCCCACTCATCTATCATTCGATATCAAACATGCACACACACACGAATACACCCTAGAACCGTAAGAAACAGAGAAGAAGGAACAGCTGCTGCTGTGGTGATGATGAAATGCGGCAACGTTGCCCTCTGTCTCTCTCTTTCTCTGTCTCTGTCTTATTCTCCCCACCTAGCAGTATATTTTTGGTATTTTCGGCCACATGTTTTTTATCTTACAAAAGATATACTAAATACTCTACGATAAATACTAAACAAAAATCACACTATCGCGAAAATTGAGCGCACACCAAAAACTGAATTGGATTTAAGCTGCGAAAATTAAGCAAGATATTCCGCATAACAAAGTAAAATAATAAAAGCCAGAGTGCGAGCGGCGGTAAAAGAAAAACACACAAGGGGGGTATATACAAAATGAAAAAGGGTAGGGGAAAAACAAAAAGGAAAAAAATGGAAAATCAACCAAGCGTCGCAGGCAAAGCAATAAAAATACACAGAAGCAGACGCGGCGACGTTGCCGAACTTCGTAGCAGAGCGAGTGAGAGGCAAGACAAAAAAAAAGAAGGAAAAAACCTTAAGCACGCGTAAGATTAAAGCAGCGCCGTTGCCAAATTTCACCCAAAGCCAGGCAGCATGGCAAAAAGCAAAAGGCAAAAAGCATGAAAACAGCCCCAGTGCAAACAAATTAATAAAATATAAAAAAAAATAACAACACACACACACGCAGCAATCACAGACGACGACAATATGCATGAAAAGGAGGCTTAAAAACTATAAGAAACAAAAATACAGAAACAGAAGACCGAAAAAGAGAAACACAAGCAAAATGCTGCGTTATAATAATAATAATATTACAGTGCACACTGCTAAAAAAGAATATGTAAACCTTACTGTAAAAAATATACAATACATATGTACATATGTATACCCATGGATAGTGAGAATGTTTATACATATAACAAAATCCCATGTGATCCTCTTTTTTCCATGGTATAAACAGTAATACAATTTCTACGCTCACTGTAACCAGAGTGTACTGTAATAGCTTAAAAACAACAACAAAAATTATACAAAGAAGAAGACGAAAATGATGCCGAGGCACATGTTCAAGAGCGAGAGCGAGACAGAGAGGGGTAGATGGCGTGTAAGAGTGATACCGAGCGAGTGGAACAGAGCTAGCAACACGAGGGGGCTCTGCGCACAAGTCAAGCGGAAGAGCGACTGAGAGTCGGCGGAGAAGAGCGAAAGGGATTCGACGTACAACAAATGAACGACCCATCGAAGCAGTAATGGAGCAACGACTAAGAAGAAGAAGCAGAGGGGAAGTGAGTGGGGCTAGCAACGGTCGAGGATGAAAGAGATGGAACAATGATGATGGGTAGGAGGAGAGGCCACTGCTGAGGTTGAGTAAAAACAGAAAAGGAGAACAACACAGCAACAACAACAAAACGCGGGAACTTTTACACAGTCAGTAACAACAGGGACGTCACACAGTAAGTGCAAAACCAAAGATTTTCCCTTTTATTATTTATGTAGTATGTATTTTATGTACATTTATTTATTATTTTTTATTAAAATAATTTTATTTTTAAATAATTTTTATATATGTATGTATGTATGTATGTACATTGTAGGATTAGTTTAATATTGTTTAATAGGTGACCTTGTTACAATTAATTTAAAGGCAGTTAACGATGTTATCCGTTGGCGAAATATAAAATTTGTTAAATTGGTGCAATTTGGACAGGTGCTATAATTGCGAGCACCACTGTTCACACAGGCAGACACACGAACACACTTAAATGTACACGAAAGCAAACAGTAGGCGACATGGCAAATAGAAAGAGAACGAGGTGGAGGTGGCGTGAGGGCGGCTAGAGTGGGTGGCATTCGGGTGTGGAGGGGAGGTAACGAGGCAGAGACATCGTGCGCAGGAACGCTTGTCCGTATGGAAGTGTGTGTGTAGGTAAAAGAGTGCGGGTGACGCAACAGCAACAACAAGTGCAAGGCGGCAGAGCCGTTGGCAACTGAATACCACACACACACACACACATAAACACAGCTAAAACCAGACGCACACATACAGACGAGCAGACATAAAACTCGCAACGTCATAAAACGAATCGAACAACAAAGCGACCAAGCGACTAAACGACGAACGACGAAACGTCAAGCCGACAAGGCGACGGTCGAAACAAAACGACGAACTCACCAAAAAAATTCCCCAGAGTGCCAGAGAGGGAGAGAGAAACGGAGATAGAGATGGAAAAGGCGAGCGATGGCCCGAAACGTAGCGAGCGAGTGCGAGCGAGAGAGGGCGAGCGTGTTGTTGTTGTCTGCGGCTGCTGCTGCTGCTCCTGCTTGCTTCGTTCGGCCTTTTATTTCATATTTTTGGCTTTACTCTTTTTTGGGCTATTTTGCTTCTCGCTGTTTTCAGCAAATTTTTCAAGCAATTTAAGAACTTTATCATCATTGCGAAAAAAAGGTACACACAAATTATCAATAACACTACACTTTACATTCTCTGCTTTAAAGCAGTTACTAAAACAAGTAAGAAAGCTACAGTGGGCACTACCAAACGTTTATCTCCGAAACTTACAATCTCATCGACTTGAAAAATAAGGGAAATATCCTTAAAAATGTACGAAAAAGAATTGTACGTTTTCAGCTAGTAACGAAAGCTAGCAAAGTTGATAGTAAACGACGTTGCTACTTTATTCTCCAATAAATCCCAAATTTTACTTAAATTTAGGGAAATAAATGTGCACAAGGCTATTTATTAACATACAGTTAAGGAATTGTTACTCCCACAACCCTTTATTTCGTTTTAAATGCACAACTCAAGTAACCATTTTAATAAAAGGGAAAAGTTTTCTTCCTTTGGCAAATAACTTCATTTTTTTCTTGGAAATTGAATGAGAAAAAGCTTAATTAAACAATAACCAATAGCTGGGTCCGTTCTCTACCTTTGTAAATTAGTAAAGATTGTCCATGTTTTCAAGTATAAAAAAAGTGGCTTTAACTTAATTTGCAAGAATAAAGTGAAAGAACTATTTTCCAGCGAGCATGCTTTGGCAATTAGTGCTTTGTTAAATGTTGCAAGTGGGTAATAAAAGTTTAATTGAAAATACTGAGGTCATGTCGCTCTAATTTAATTAATTACACAAACTAGTTTCCTTTTTCCTGAAAATCCAGGAAAAGTATTTAGTAAAATTAACTCATGAAGATTAGTCACTTTATTTACTCCAAAAATAATCCAAAACATTATTAAATAAAATGCATGTTCCGAGAAACAAATACCAATAGAGTTTTTTTTTTTTATTGTTTATTTCGTGCTTATTAATTAGCTTTGTGCTAATCAGAAATTTAAGCAATTGTTCACCAAAAAAAACCTGATACCAGGGAATTAATACCAGTGTTTAAGAAAACCTGTGCACGATTGTCATAATAATAAAATTAACAAATTTAAGCTATAAATTTGTCCTTGATTAAACAGAAAAAATACAAAATAATCAAGTTTCCAGTTTTTACAGAGTATAAAATGTGGTTGTGGAGTTTTTAGTATATTCCATTAAAAATAAGAGCAATTCGTTATATTATTATTATGTTGCTTTATTTATTATTATTATATTTTTGTTAGTTTAGTTAGTAACGAAAGCCATTTTACATTTCAAAAATATCCAACAAAATAACATAGAATTGGAATATTAAAATTAGTTGAAAATTCAACCAACATTTCTTGCAAATTTTCCACCAAGTTTTACATATTTTTATTTTCTTCTCCAATGAAAATTTTCGTGTGAAAAGCGGCAACGTCGCCATTTCAAACCCCACAAAGTGCGGCAACAAAAGGCGGCTGTGGCTGTGTGTGTGTGCATGAAAAATGAGAGGAGACTCTCGTGTGGAAGCAAAAGGAGAAGACAACAAGAGGAGGGTGGTGAGGAGAGGAGACAAGAGCAAGGAGAGGCGGGGAGTAGAAGCGGCGGACAAAGCGCACAGCATGATAAAGACGGGTGTGGGTAAAAACGAGTCTAACGAGTAAAACGCAGCAGCAGCAGCAGCGGCACACACGGCGCGCAAGGTGAAACACGTACGAAAAAGTTAAAGAAAACAAGAAGAAAACCGTGTAAAGCGACTGAAAGAGAGAGACAGAGAGAGCGGCATAATAATAATAATAATAATTGTGGAGCACACACACATACACACTCACTCAAAGCCACGTATAAATAGCAGCGCATGCTTTTTCACTGTTTTATTTACACACACAACACACACACACTCCCATGTGTGGGTGGTTGGCGTTGCTTTTAGTCTTTGTTGTAGTTGTTGCTTGATAAAAGCCAGAAATATGTACATACACACGTACATACATACATCCATACATACGTACGTACAGAGACAGAAAACGAAATGAAAAGAAAAAAATCACGAGTAGGCCGAAAGTAATTCATTTCAGATAAACGCCGCCTCCTGCCTCTGCCTCCTCCTCCTTCTCCTTCTCTTGTTTTTCATCCTCATCATGCATGCTCCTCCTCCTTCTATTCATCTTCCCCATTTTCCTTTACATCTTTTACTTCTTCTTTTCGGTGTTTTTGGTTTGTTTTTTTTTTTCTCCTCTTTTTGGGTAAAGTAAAGTATTGATTTTTCGCTTTTGAGCTTTAATTTAGTGCACACATCGTATGCGTGTGAGCAAAAAACAGTGACGGGCGTAAAAATATATGCGCTTAAATAGAAAACAGATTTTATTATTTACTTTTCAGCGAAGAAAATTTATACAAATCAAATGATTTTTGAAATTTAATTTCGTTTAAATAATAAAATAAGAGAGATAGTTTTATATATGTATGTAAGCTCAGATATATTCTAATAGCTTTGATTGATCATAATAACTAAATAATCTTTTGAGAAATTTACATTTTGAGTCTAAGGACCGTTATAATGTATCGATTCGATAAAGTAAGGGTTAATCTAAACCGTTCATTAAGAAAACGGTCATGTCTTGTTAATTATCTTTTCAGAACTTTGCATTTTAATATAGAATATCTTTAAATTGTGTCGATTCGATAAACTGAGGGTTAATCTTAACCGTACATTGGGAAAATGGGTCTTAGTTATTTTATCTTTTGAGAAATTTACATTTTGATACTGAGGGTCGTAATAATTCGTCGATTCGATAAACTGAGAGTTAATCTAAACGGGAGTTAATAATTAATGAAAGAATATAAACATATGTAAATATAAAATCAAATAATAATATCAGTTAAAAGTTAAACGTGCATATATCGATTATATCACATTTTAAATCCTTTTTTTATATAATTTTTTCGCGAGTGTTTGCCTTTGTTGCGTGCGTGTGCTTTATCAGTTATTTTTGTACTTGTTGTTTTGGCCGGGGAAAACGTGTTTTCCACCTCAATTTATATACCGTAGGCTGCAGATTTGTTTTCTTTTATTTTTCGTTACTTTTTCTTAATTTATTTGTGTGTGCAAAAAACACGAAAATATCTACCCACAGCGAAATAATAACAACAAAGTGTAGCTGCAATTTTTAAAAATGTAAAATTTGGCAAAATGCAAAGTACAATATGCTAAGTGAAACGCATATGTTGCACACATGTGGTGTTTTCTTCTTCAATCTGCAAAATTGGATCTCAAAGATTTGGGGGAAAAACTAATAAACTGCATTTAGCAAATGAATTAATGACCATTTTAGAATTTATCAGGTAACCAAGGGGTTTTCTTTTGTGATCAAGTAACAGTAAGAGTTTATACAATTTTCAATTATATTCATATTCTTTTATAGTAGTTTCTTTGGAGAATTGGTCAGGGAAGAGTTTATACAATTTTCAGCTATTATTTATATTCCTTTATAGTAGTTTCTTTGAAGAATTGGTCAGGGAAGTCTTTACAATTCAAATTTGTCTTTATTTAATAAAAAATTAAGTAAAAAAGAAGAATTTGAAGAGTTGTTGTAAATGGAAATTAAGGAAAAAGGGCAACATTTGGAAATATTTGTAAAAACAGACTTGCTTTTTAAATATTCAATCATCAAGTTTTAGAATATTTATTTTAGATCGAAAAAGCTGAAAAAACTCCCATTTGAAATATTAAAACCAAAGAAATTCCGAGAATCATGTAAAAAATGTGAAGAATGTCAAAAACTTCAAACTCAAGTGGTCGGAGTTATATAGTTACCAATTCTTCTGTTTTTTTTTTTAGCATCTCTTCTCTGTTTTCTGGTTTTCTTTTCTTTTCTTCAGGTTCAAGAACATTCGAGTGTTGGAGAGATAGTGAGAATTGGCGACGGGTAAACATATATATATATAAAAAAGCGATAAGAAAGTTGCGCGAGATAAGGCCAAGAGCGAAGAATTTGCTTTTAAATTACTTTCACATGTTCCACAGTTTGCGAATGAAATAATAAAATAAAGAAAAAGGAAATTTTCAGACTGCGTAATACCAACAACAACAACGACAACAACAAAGGGGGAGGGAATGATCTACATTCGATGGCGCAGAAATAATAATAATAAAACAAAATTGATATCAACTTTGACTTTTGCTCATTCATATTTACGCCTTTATTGTTCCCTCTGTGCTTTGTTTCGTTTTTCATATTTCTTTTTTTTTTTTTCGTTCCTTTTGTTGTGTCATATGGAATATATATTTTCTTTTTTTTTAAGCTTTATTTTGTTGCCAACAAACACAAAAATTCCATTAAAATGTCAAGTGACTGTCTTGGGGTGCCTCTGTCTCTTGATCCCCGCCCCTCTTTCTGAAGATTTGCCCCTGTTCTCTATAGATTTCTTTAGAAATCCAAGATTTACATTCAAAATTCTTGGATTTATTTTGTTCAATTGCTAAAAACGTATTTAAATAGAACAAATTAACAAAAGCAATTATTTAATGTTGAATTATCTTGGAAGAATTGTAATTGCTCAAAGAAGAAACGTTTTCCTTAGTTGCTGGTCTAATTTTTCTAAGGATTTTCTAAATGTCTGGTTAACTAACCGTCGCTTGAAATAACATCTCTATTACTTCCTTTGTTCTTGAAGTTTCAGTTTTAAATTCATTTGTTATATGATTTTTTTATAGTTCCATGGAAAACGTTTTTTCATTAATCTTAGGTCAAGTCTATGACTATTTTTAGAGTATTTTCTCAATGTCTGGTTAACTAAACCTCACTTTAAAAATACATATAAAATATCCATGACTTGTATCCCCTTTTTTAGTGTTTTTTTCTCGTACAAATATTGAATAATACTATTTATTTTATACATAAAGTCTTAGATAGGGAATTACTGATATATAAATTTAACAAGAACAATCATTTATCGTTGAATTATATTCCGAATTCGAAGAATTTTTATAGCTCCGAGAACAAAATGCTAAACCTCGAAGAATATGTTTTAAATGAATTTATTTTTAGATGATTTTTTATATGAATTTCATAAAAACAGTTGTTTTCTTAGTTTTAGGTCAAGTTTATGCCTATTTTATCAGTGTCTGGTTAGTTAACCTTCACTTTAAAATGTAATACTAAATAGCCCTGACTTGTGATATTTTTTCTAGTAGTTTTAATCGAACAAACATTGAATAATACAATGTATTTGATATTCTATAATTCTATATTCTATAATTTCCAATTTAAATATTAAACTAATATATAATTGTAGATATTACGCTGTGGTTTTCACCTTCCCAATGCTATAATAAACCCTATTTTGATGCCTGCAAGGACACTGGTTTACTATATTCAACTTTTGTTCAATATGTTTCTGGTTTTTTTTTTTCGTTTCCTTCCATTATCGAAAACGTTGCCAAACTTCAGGCGAACGTGAACTTTTTACATGCGTATCTTTCTCAATTTGTTTTCTTTTTTTCCTCTTTTTATTTTACAAACATTTCCCCATTTTTTTTTCGTTTCTTTTCCTTTTCTGGAGAAGAGGAAAAATCAATATGCGCGGATTGCGATTGCATTCAAATGAGCGCAAAAAAAAACAAGAAATACCATGTGAATGTGTATTTTTTCTTCTTTTTTTATATATATACATATATATATTGTATATATATATATGTATTTATTTGTTATTTGTTTTTCGTGTGTGAGTTTTGAGTGTGTGGCAACAAATAAAAAATATGGTGAGCAGCGGCAGTCAGAAACCGGTTCAACAAGAAATTCTACGTGCGGCTTATAACAAGAAAAAAAAAATAATAATAAAAAGAAGAAACTGAGGCCACGTTGTATGAGTGTGTACATATATGTATATATACATGTGTACATAGTATAGCTATTCACATTTTGAGCCGCATAAAGAAAAGAAATTGGTTGAAACATCCATCCACAAACAAACGCACACACAAAGTAGTAATATTTGCATAATTTAAATGCTAATTAGCCAACGGATCGCGATCGGAATCGAAGGAACATATATGTATGTAGAAGAAGTTGGTTAACGTTCGAAAGGCCAGGCCACGAAAGGTATAAATAAATAAAGCCACAAATCTATGGAAATATATACCACATATAGTGAGGCATCGACACAAAATAGAAATACCAAAATACAAATAACAAAAACAAAGATACATTAAAAACTATATAGAACGAACAACAAAAAAACTTGATATTTTTGGCGCCACACGTTTTGGAAGAAAGAAGAAGATGAAGGGAGGAGAAGAAGGCGAACACATGTCGCGAGGAATTGATGAATTCAAATCAAGAAGAGTTGAAGAACCAGAAAACTTAGCAACGAACAGATTCTTAACCTCGAATCAGGGGTTATTCCCAACAAATAGAACAGATTTTAAGCACATTTCTTAAAACAAAGACAACAAAGAGGGCTAACCCGAGGTTATATTTAATTTGAAAGTTATATCATGAGGAATTGATGATATTAAATCATCTAGAAGACTTGCAGAACCAGAAGACTCTGCTTAAGAGTTTTAATCTTGAATGAGTGCCTTTTTTAAGAAATAGATCAGATTTTAAGTGCATTATAGAAGAAGGCTAACCTAAGGTTAGACATAATTTAAAGAAAATGTCATAAATTTAACAAATCATAAGAAAATCTCGAACAATCTTTGAAAATCAGAGATTCCTAACCTAACTTGAATTTAAACAAGTTTCTGCATACAAAGAAGGTTAACCTGGGGTTAAATTCAATTTTTAAAAACAATGTTTCGACTCTAAAAGTATTGCAGAAATCTCATTGACAAAACTTCAAAGATGAGCTTTAAGAGCCTTAAAATCAGAGGTATTCCTCAACAAATAGAAGAAATACAAGATGCGCTTCATTAACATGAAGGTTACTTTAGGTTATTTATATTAAATCTATTCCAATAGGAATTAAATACATTATATTTAAATTAAAAGCACAATTATATGCTGAACAAATCGTTAACAATTCAATGCAATATTGAACAACCAAGTAGGTTTCTTTTATTCCGATTAGATAACACATGATATATGATATATTATAACCAGCTGAACAAATATAAACTATTCCTAGGCAATAACAACTTGCCAAACTTGTATTGTTTGTATCAATTTATTTCTAAGTAATTACTCAAAGTGCTCAAGTGGCATGGGAAATAATATTTATACATTTTTTACAATAGGAGTTTTTTTTCGTACTTCTAACTCGAATTTGTATCTTAAAATACCTCGTATCTTGAACTTGTATCTTAAAAAACGCATTGGAAAATAACCTTTTTAAACAATCACAGCTAACCGACGGTTTGCGGAATAAAAAATAATATATTCTATTATTAAAAAAAAAGATTCAAATTAAATAAATCATCATTAAATCAGAAATGGGTTTTGAAGAAACTAGAACTCTAATTTCAGGTCTTAACTTCTTTAATAAATTGAACAAGTTTTAGAAAAATATAGTCAGGTTTCCGAAAATTCCTTATCTGAGTTTTATTCATTATATTTCACACCAAACTTGATCTTTTCACTTTACAAACAAGGCTATACATTTAGTTTTAAGTTATTCTTTAAATATTTTATAATACATTATACTGTTCCAATATATAATTAAGTTTAAACTTTTGTAATAAACACAATTCTTTAATTATATTTAAAAGAAGTGATTCACATTTGAAATAATTTATATTCCCTGAATTCCTAATTAGAAACGATTGAAATTACTTCTCACTCATTCGATGCTTAAAATAAAAAATTATATCCCTGTATTTACAATCTTGAAAGTATTCAACTTTAATATTATTTTAATACCCAAAAACACATTTCAAAACATCCCAAAATCGGTTTAAATACTTTGGAAGTAAACCCAATTATGACCAAGTATATATACATATATTTCCTATATCTGAATTTAATGATTTGCAATAAAAATTTACAGCCCAAAAGGAATGGAAATCATATTTCAAAGATAAAGTAACGCCTTTGCAAGTCAAGAATCCATGAAAAACTATCTCACAGGTTTCAATTGAAATGAAATCAAATTTTTGGCACTATATATCTTTGGGAATAACTTACCCGATCGGCGATGCATGGACGATAAATCCGCGATGCAAAAATCCACGAGAATCCATGCAAAAAAAAAGGCTTTAATTTTCGACTTTTTTTTCTTTCTTTCTTTCTTTTTCTTTTCTTTTCTTGTCGTGCGGCACAAATTCGCGAAATCTATTGATTTTTCTTCTACTTGGGCGAAGCGGTAACAATAAAAAAAATAATAAACTTTACAAATATATATATGTAAGCATATTAATATATATATTTTAGATATCGGCGAAAGGGAAGCATATAACGGTTGATTATAATTTTTTTTTTTAGCACAGGGCGTTGTCTGGCCCAAAAAAAAGTTGCGTTTGCTTTTTTCCTTTTTTTTTCTTGTATTTTTATTTAACGAATTCTCTCTGCATGGGTATTGGTATGGCTGTGTGGGTGTGCAAAATATAAAACTATGTTTACACACACACACACACACACAGACAGGGGGTAAAATTAACAGAAAAAAAAAATTAGAACACACACACTTTAAAAGAGAGAGAGCGAAAGAGAAATGCAGGGAGGGCGGGCGAGCCAGCGAGAGAGCGAGTAAAATGTTATAAAAAAAAAAAAGAATTAACGTCGCGACGCAATTTTAAATACTTTATTTTATTTGATTTGATTTTCTTTATTTTTGCGCTGCCTTTCGCGGATTTTTCATCTTTTTTTTTCTTTTCTTTTTTTCGTTTTGTTGATTAGCTCGACAGCACAAACACACACGCACGCACGTACGCACACAGACAGATGATATATTTTTGCTGTCATATATGTATATATATATATATATGTATATATGTATTCCTTTTGAATAGCTGTATATTTATCTATTTTGCGTTGCACAAAAAATACCTCCGTTCGATTTGCTTTTACGTGGATTTTTCTCTATATATATATAGATATATATATGTATATGTATGTATATAAATAAATTCGCAAAAACGCTGTCAATTTCTTTATATTTCTTCTTTTTTTGTTTCGTTCACATGCTCTGCGCGCAGCACACACCCGAGTTTTTAGTTTGCGTTTGCAGCCATTTCGACAACGACAACGACAACGCCGAAACGTAACGCAATGACGGCAGCGACGGCGGCGACGACGCCGGCAGCGAACGAACGAACGGCAACGGCGACGGAGCCAACATCGAACCGAAAATGGAAGAACACACGAAACACTATCTCAAAAAAAAAAAAAATAATAAAATAATAATTATTATGGTTTAATACCTGGCTGCCTCTTTTAAAACTCCACCAGATTTATTGGCAAAATATTGATACGGAATTATCGAATTATATTTGGAATATCTGGCGTAATAAATTTGCAAAGTTTAATTTAAGCCGCACAGAGAGCTAGAGCGCTTGTTGTTTGGTTGCTCGTCTCCGGCATTGCTTTGCTTCACATCACACACTCGCTTTGCCGCCGCCGCTCCTTCGCTCGGTTCGGTTCGCCGTTAGTCAGCTCGACGTCGCCTATCGAGCAGGTCGGCTTCGAACATCAAACTAGCGGCGTCGAACTTTAAGTCAAAGTGCCTTACCATCCGCACAGTGGCGTCCATATTGGGTTGGTCAAGTGCTGGACAAAAAATTATGGAATTTATTTTTAAATTTCTTTTATTTTTACTTGGGGTAACTTGGAAAGTAATTATGTTAATTAATTGGTTTGTGGAAATAAACATAGATTTATCAGTGATATATTTTAAAGGAAAACTATATGTTATTTTGTTTTTAATGGTAAATTAATTAAAGACAATTATTTCTTGTGAATATTGCGCTTATCAAGGAGTCATTTTCAACCCTGGTACATATACAATCTTGATAAGCCGCAACAGCCGACTCAATCTAGCCATGTCCGTCTAGTTTGTCCGTCCGTCCGCGTCCGTTTCTACGCAAACTTATTCAGTTTTTAAGCTGAATGCCAACTTCTTTCTATTCCCTTTAGTATATAAGTTGTAACAGTCCAGATCGGACGATTATAACATATATGTATATATTATATATATATAGAAACAAAATAATATAAATTAAAATTCTGAAAGCATAACAAATTTCAGAGTAAATGGAAATATGTTTAAAAACGGCGAAGTTATCATTTTGTTTCTACATTTTGTATCTTTTCAGCATATTTTCATCAATTTCAAGATGTTTCATGCTTTCAGAATAAGGTTTTTAATTTAATAAAAATCGGACGACTATATCATATAGAAATATATAATTTTTGGCTGCCTTACTTGCTTTCAGACTCTATTGGTAGCCTTCATGTACAAAGCAAAGTTATATCTAGAAGAGTTTCGCAATGCCCGGTTAATTTTAACTCTCAGTTGTAATACTTTTAGAGGCTTTACAACAATTTTAGTGGTCTTTTTCTTTGCTTATTTAATAGTTTATACTTTGAAAAATATGCTGTGAACACGGAAAAGTTAATGAATTTCAACGTTATAGAAAGCGACTTCTTGTAGGAATGAACTTTACTGAACCTACAACTTTAAACGTGTTTTTATCGAAACAACATTTGTTAAAAATTGCAAACTAATCAAAATTTAAGCTGAGTAATCTTAAATATATTTCCTATATATACTATATAAAATATTATAATATAAATAAAATAATATTATGTATTTCCTATATAAATTGTAAATTTGGTCTTAAAAACAACAAAGAACTACTATTTTTATTTTATTTTTCCTTTTTTTTTTAAAAAAAGATCGTTAGTTTAGTTTCTAGGAAATATATTAAACTTTAATAAACTTTTTACATTTTTTTTGGTAAAGCTACACATTTGTCCGGGAATCTTGTCAGACATAATGTGTCACATTTATTAACTTAAAACCTTTGTTTAAACAAGCTCTGCAGTTTCTCCTTTCCTTAGTTCTCAGCAAAATGAATGTTTACAATAGTTTCCTTTTTTGTTTTATACTTTTTTTGCCTAGACAATAATATTTTGCCCATAAAGTTCGGATTACCGACGCCAGTGGCGACGAATTGTTTTAGCTTTAGCTTTTCCTGGCGAAGCTTCGGCTTCAAATTGTGAAAAATAAGCAAATATCAAGTTGAGTTTTCAACGTTCTTAAGCAATTTTTGCACCACCCTCTTTTTGTTGTTGTTTTTGATTAGCTAATTCCCCTCTTTTTCCGATCGCCTCATGCGTTTTGTTTTGTTTTTCCTTTGCTTTATCATTTTTTTTTTTCGTTTTTCGCCGCTTGCCAATTTGCAGTGAAAGTGAAAATCGCTGAGAGAGCGCGCAGGCGGCGCAAAAAGGGGAATATTGCGCTTGCTGCCAGGGGTGGGTGGAGGGGTAGAGGGGGATATACAGTGGGTGGAGAGGTACTGGTAGTGGTGGGTGGCTTTGCGGGCAGAGGGCAACGGCCAGCGTCGGCCTAGGCCGAGCCTAAAAAAAAAACAAAAGCAACACGCACACACACACACACATGCAATTTGCTTTACCTGAGAATATCAATCATAAAACCCGCATTAAAGTGCAGCAGCTAAATTTTCGTGCAGTGTATGGAGATTTAAGTTAAGTGATAACCGGAGCTATATATTTAGATCAAAAATATATAAATTTATTGTTAATTTGTTTCCTAACTCTATAATTTATGCATTTTTATATGTATAGCTTTAAAAACAAACCCCAAAAGTTATGTATTTCCTTTAAAATTAACTTCATTATTTATTTTAACCTGCAGTTAGTTAAAAAGTTATTTTGAATAATTAATTATTTTTATTTGTATATTTCATTTTATTAATTTAATTTAATTTATTAATTTTTTTATCTATAACTTTTAAAAGCAAACTCCAAAAGTTATGTATTTCCTATAAAATTAACTAAGCTATATTTTTTAACCTGCAGTTAGCAGGTTTTTTAAATTGTTAATTGTTTTGCATTTATATATTGAATTTTTTCATATGTTTTGTTTTTTTATACTTAAATCCTATTTTTGCAAGTAAGATTTTCTTGTAGTGTAAAATATTAATAAATTTTAGCATATTTGTTAACATTTTCTCTAACTTTACAGTTAACAGAGTTCGCTAGGTTTGCCCTTTCTTGTTTTTTATTTTTAAGTTTTATTACTATTAATTTGATTTGCATTCGAATATTGTAATGGTTTCTTGCAGTGCACTTTGCGCTAATGTTTCGTGTCTATTAATATTGTCCGTTGTCCGTTGTCCGTTGCTGTTGTTGCTGCTGATTTGCCTTGTTTGTTATTATTAGGTCTGCCATCGCTACCTCTTCCTTGCCCTCTTCTTCCGCTCTCTCCGGCACCGCAATCTCTCTCACGTCTCTCTCTCGCTCTCTCTCTCTCTGTCGTTCATTTCGCTTTTTCCCCCCTTCGCTGACACTCCTCTTAATGCATGTTGTTGTTATTGTTGTTGTGTGCAACCGGCCGGCGGAAGACTTGCAACATTTTTTATTTTCCCTAAGCTACCCCTCCGTTTTGCCACGTTGCCAGTTTTCAGTGCAAAAAAAAAAACAAGAAAAAATCCGACATCACACACACACACCTACCCATATGGAAGAGCGGCAACAGCGCCAACATGTTCGAAACAAACTGAAGTTCGGCAACGTTGCAGCGGCAGCAGCGACATTTTATAACAAACATAAATAAATAAAAGAAGCAGAAAGAATGACGGCAACAAGAGCGAAATGAAACGGAAAACGGATGAGGGGGGGCGACAAAGATGAAAAGGTGGCCAAGAGGGAGAACGATGGGCAAGGTACTCTCACACGCTATGTTTATTTGCATGAGACCGGCTTCATACAGCATCATACCGCTTCATACAGCTTCGTACAGCTTTATACAGGTTCATACCGCTTCATACAGCTTCATACCGGTTCACACAGCTTCATACAGCTTTATATCGCTTTATACAGCTTCATACAGCTTCATACTGCTTCATACCGCTTCATACCGCTTCATACCGCGTTTCATACCGTTTCAGATATATTGCATTGCCGTTTACTTTGTGTGCCAAGCATTTAACGTCAGACAATCGAACTGAAAATGTCTCGAGAGGCCGGTAATCCCGCAAATTTGTACGATGAACGTGAAGTATGTTTATTTTTTCTTTTAATAATATTAAATATAATAAAAAAAAAAGCGTATTGTGAAAATCGCTAAATTTATGAAATTCTCTAATAAAATGAATGTCCACCAAATAGGTAATGGAAGAGTTTATCAGCTGCTATCACCACTTTCCCGCCCTGTGGGATAGCAACAGTCCCGATTACCTATTGAAGAATAAGAAAGATCCGGGCTACACTGAGCTCCTTGGTATCCTGCAACGGATCAACAGTGAAGCCTGCCTGCAGGATGTAAAACGCAAAATAAACTCATTGCGTTGCTGCTATCGTCGCGAGATCAAGAAGATAAATGCCTCGGCGAATAGCTATAAGCCGCGCCTCTGGTGGTTTCATCGTATGGACTTCCTGAAGCCCGTTCTCAACATCCCATCGCCGTCGAGAATCAAGCCGGACGACAGTTTCGATGAGTCCAGCATTAGTGTGAGTTTTTTATTAATAGTTTTTATTAATATTATAAGATAAGATCGCTAGAGTTGTAGAACTTGCATCAAACTTGCTTGTAATTATTTTCCCATTTCTTTTTTTCACCTAATTCGGGTTCGTTTGGATTGGTTCCGTTGTCACCCGCCGTACGACACGTATGGTACATACATACATATGTATGTATGTATGTTTGTAGCTTTGGTTGGTCGTACGACAAACGTTGGTGTTCGGTCGTCGTACGATAGTCTTCGGCCGTCGTACGACAGTCGTCAGTCGTTGGTCGTTGCTCGTTGGTTGTCGGTCGTCGGTCGTTGGTCGCTTGATTCAGAATTCCGATTAGTCGCTCTTAATCAATGTCGCAGCCTAATCAAATGACAATTGCATTTTGGCGAGAGTTCTTCCAGCTGTACCGCTCCATGCCGGAACTCTGGCTGGTGCGTAGCGACTCCTATCGCAATCGTCGGCTGAAGGACGAGTCCTATAACCGATTATTAACGCTGTTGCGTCAATTCGATCATTGTGCCAATATTCATACGCTAAAGCGTAAGATTAATAATTTCCGGACATCGTATCGCCGGGAATTACGCAAAGTCCTAGCCAGTCCACCGACATATGTGCCTGCTCTATGGTATTTCAAGGATCTAGAGTTTCTATGTGAATTGGAATCGGGTGATTTGCATTATGACCGAAAAGAATACGGTTTTTCGGCGGAACCAGAAATGGAATTGCAACTGGAACCGCAACCGGAACCGGAACCGTTATCACTGCAATATCAGAGCAGTGACCAAGCTGGTTTGGATCGAAATCCATCCGGTAGCATGATGGGATTTAGTGAAATCACTGAGATATCATCCTCATCATCCGACCTGGTGCAACATCATCATCAGGTTGTTGTCCATCACATTGGTAGCGACACTGAAGTTAGTCTAAAACCCCTAATTATATATTTTGTTTTTTTAATTCTATATATATTTCTGTGTACTTAAATATATTCTTTATTATATATTCTTCTAGGATGACGATCTATTTGCAGTTTCCTTTCCCAAGGAGGAGGATGCGCTCGGTGACATAGAGCGTTTGAGTGACGGCGAGCCCGCGCATGAGTCATATCTGGAGTCCGAAAGCGAACCAGATCCCAATCCTGAACCGGAACTAGTTGGCATCCCTCTAACCGTAGATCCCAAGCTGAACCAAAACTCTCTGCTTCTGGCCAAAATCGAGCCGATTTCCCATCGTAATAATTCCGTTTCACAATCGCGTGATATCGATAATTCTGCCGGAACTACACGGAATAACCAACGTCGTCGTAAAAGCAGTGACAGCGATTATAATGAAAGGAAGGCGGAAAAGCGCAAACGTACAAATAAGGAGTCTTCGTCGGACAAAAATCGGAAGCGTGACATGGATAGGGATAGCGATAACGAGTGTGATCTGATCGGAAAACGTATGGCCGCCCATTTCCGTCATATGCGTCCAGATCAACGCCTCTTCGCCGAACGTATCATTAGCGAAGTTCTCGTCTTTGGTCGCATGGATCGTCTAACTTTCGACACCCAATTTAATCCAAATAACAAAGTGGGTTAGCTAAGGATGCATAATCAAGGGATTCCTCACTAAAAGAAAGAAATGCTTTAAACAGATTTCAACTACAAAAAAAAAACCAAACAAACAAACAATAACAAAAATTATACATTTAAGGGAAGAAAATCTTCCGAGGGTTCAGGATTTTCCAATTTTCCTTAACCTTCGGGTTAAGGTAAAAGCTCAAGCTCCATAATGCCTCACGATGAAATCTTCTGGCTGTTTTAAAACATCAAATAGAAAAATCCTTAACCTTCCGGTTTAAGTAAAGACAAGAATTGAAGAAGACGGAAGATTTACAGATTTCAAACCGACGTACCGTCTAAAAACGGGATTCAATAAATTCCTACATACTGTTATAAACTTTAAACTTAAATAAACTAATGCACACAAAAACAAGGTCTTCTTATTATTTAAAATAAAAATGTACATATGTAATTATATTTATATTTATTATTACATATTTATAATATATTTTTTATATTATAAATCAGTTTCAATTAAATATTTGACTAGATCTGGTCGCCTGTAAACATTTTTGCAGGCAAAAAAAATGCAAAAATGGCAAAATGCAAAGCAAGAGGAGAAGGCGAAAGACAAGCGGGATGCCGAGGGAGGAGGATGAACAGAGACGGAGACATCGACAGAGAGAGGGGAGGTGGAACAGAAAAGAACTGTATACGGGCAAACCGGTTTTTATTCATTTTAAATTTGTGTGAGCGGTTCTCCTCCTCACCCCTACCCCAACCTCCTTCCATCATCATTTGCTTCTTGTTTTCTTCCCTTCTTGTGCTCACATTTTCTGCTGCTGCTGCTGCGCTGCCCCGACTGCGATTCTTTTATTCTCATATTTTTTTTTGCGCGCGCGCTCGCTCGCTCGCTTGCCTTCCCTCTCTTTCGGTCTCCTTCTCCTCACACCAGCCATCAGCCTCTTCTGGCTCACGTTTCCATGCCATGCCAAGAAAAATGCACAGCTTGTTCTTGTTGTTATTGCCGTTTCCTTTTGCTTTAGTAACTTTAATTTGTTGGCATTGCCATTGCCGTTATACAGCTTCCATCTCGCTCGCGCCCGTTCCACTCTCTCTCCCTCTCTCACACTTCTTGCCCTTTTACATTGCTCTATTATCGCTGGTTTGGTTAGGTCGGGTTCTACTTTTTTTTTTTTTATCTGTTTTTGTTGTCTTCTTTTGGCTTCTCTTTTTTTTTGTTTTGCTGCCTGGTTGGGTTTTTGGTTGGTTGGAGAAACGGGAGAAAGGGGTCTTATGGCATCTCTACGGATCTGTGCGTGTGTGTGAGTCAGTCGGTGTAGGGTTGTGTGTACATGCACCGCATGGCTGTGTGAGTAATCATCTATGCATGCATGCACGTAACTTGATCAAATTTTTAACTGTTATTTGCATTTGGTCACACCTCTGGCTTAACCCTTTAACTGTGTTAGGGGCTTGACAACACGGAAATACAAAAAATAATTCTAACAATGATATCAAGTATGTACATACTTGTGTTTCTAGTTTTTGTTTTTTCATACATTGTATTTCTGCTTTTGGGATTTAAGATGCTATTATGAGAGTTCGCATGCCTTGGAGGATTACGGATTCTTAAGAAGATTTTCAAATAATTCTTTATGGCTCTGTTTTTCGCCACATGTTTGTCTGCATTCGCTTTCTTGGTGTTTTTATTTTTACGTTTCTTTTTCCTCCTCTTTGGTTTTACTGTTTTACGGTTCTATATAAAAAAAAAAAACAAAAAAAAAAGAAAGCATAATAAAAATATAAAATAAAAGCAGCGCGACGTCAGGTCATTAATAACTTTGTTGCCCCCACTGTCCTTCCTGTTTTGTTTTTGCGCCTTGCTCTGAATTTTTATTGCCACCTCCTCCTTCTCCGCAACATTCTCCTTTGTCACCTCCCGCCCGCCGTTGTACCAAACACACATCTCCATCGCCCTTCGCTGCTGCTGTCGATTCTTTTGCCATTTTGCCTTTGGTTTGGTCAGTGGCGTAGGTGGAATTTACTTACTAGGGGACCGGGGCTAATTAACACCCCTCCAACAAATTTCTTGCTTTAAGCGGTTTTCATGGCATTGTCCACATTCTGCAAAGAGGGATTTAGCGACGGCCTCTCCCCCCCACAAACTACACCACTGGTTTAGGTTTATTTTTCTTTCTCTGTTTTCTCTCCGACTGCTTTATTTTTGGGCTTTCAGCTTTTGATGTTTGTAGTTGGCTTTTGTTGTTGTTGTAGCCGGCATTTAAGCCGTCCCAAAACAAGAAGAAGAAAAGAACAAAGTTTAGCTAAATTACTGGCCTCCGGTTGTGCTCTTCCTCTTCTCTGACAAACGCAAGCATGTCTAAAAAAAAATCACAAACTTTCTGATCAACTCTGATGTTCCCCTCATTTTCAGTGTGACCAGGTCACAGACTTTCTCGAAAACTTTTGCATGTCACCAAAGATACGATGTCCACTGTGGTACCATCTCCTTGTGCGTGCTTGTCGCCATTTGCCTTTTGCTCGGCATCTTTACATTGCTTTTCACATGTCTGCCTCCCTTCTCCAGCCATCCATCCCCGCCATTCGACATCTCTCGTTCACCAATCTCAGGGTTCTTTCCCCTCGTCTCTATCCTCGGCCATCTCTTTATCCTTGCGGCAAACAGTTTTTGGTTCGTAGTCCACCGCAATAATCCATCCCCATCTCTCAATGTGTGTGTGTGTGTGTTTGTGTTTGTGGCACAAAATGAAAATGGCAAAACAAGGTCAAGTGTAGGGAGCAAAGTTTGTTTGAGTGCACGCACACACGCACAGTCACGACCAAACCAAACTATGCAAATAAATAAATTAAAACCAACGAAAAAAAATAAATAAAATAAAGCAAACAATTCAATGCTCTATAAATCATAAAATTACACTCAATCTTTGGTTGGTTTATAATCCGATTTAATATTTGCGTTGTTTTTAACTGTACTTTCTTCTCTGCTTCTATTTTTCTTGATTTTTGTAACTACTTTCCGTTAATTGCTGCGTCAGATAAAGCCTCAAAGATTAAACAATAGAATTTCGTACTTAGGCCCTTTTTCTGCGTCGTCTGAGTCACGTTCAACAGGCGTCAACGCCGGCAGTGGCAGCGGCAGCGACAGCGACAGCTCCAGAATTTTTGAGGTTAACTTTTTGACGACAAAATAATTGCACAAAGGTGCGAAGTGTGTGTGTTCTTTTTTTTTTCTTCTTTTTTTTATTATAATATTCTCGCTCTTTTTTATTTTAGAGCTGAACTTGACGGATGCCTCTGTCGCTGTCGCTGCCGGCGTCGACTGCACAACGACACCTGTGGCTATGCGAAAAAGTCGACGATAAATACAAAATACAGAGAGCAAGCAAGCAAGAAAAAAAAATAACAAGCGCGATGGAAAAAAAAAGAAAAATAAAACAACCCTCGTCTGAGATTTGCGCTGTCAATTTTTCGCAGGCCTATGCAGTAATTTGCGCTCTCCTTCGCTTGCGCTCCCTCTCTCTCTCACTCTAGCTCCCTCGCTCTTACCGTGCAGAAAAAGGTGTGACGTAGAAACCAAAACACAGAGGCAAAAAGCAAAAAGTAAAAAGCTAAGCGAAGTCAAAAAAAATAAAGCAAAAAGAAACAGCAGCTGAAAGTGTAACTAAAATACACACACCGAAAATTATATACATGCATACATACCAACAAACATGCACACACGCAAGCGTTGCGAAAAAAAAAAACAACAAAGAGGAAACCTAAATAAAAAATTAAATGGAAATTTCTGATATAAAACACACGCAAGCACTCACTAACACACACACATACTAGCAAACCAAGTGAAATTTGGCAACAGTGCAACGCCGGCAGACACAAAAACAAACAATGCGCCAGTAAAGAACGTCGCACGCGCGAGTGAGACGGACCAATGGTGGGTGGGTGGCTAAGTGAGTGAGTGAGAGAGCCAGTGCGTCAGCAGAGAGCGGGCTGCGTTGTTTTTGCGCAGCGCCGCACGGCAACAGCGGCCGCTGCTCCACCGCGTAAGAGAAAGAGATAGTGTGAGGGACGGACGAAGAGTGTGGGCAGTGAAACACAGGCAGCCCCGTGCGAAATTTGCTGCGCGGAAATCACATTTTTCAAATACCTTAATAACAGCTGACCAATTATTGCCACAAATTTAGATATTCACATATAAATTTTAATAAAAGTGTGTCTAAATTATAAAAGTGCTTCTAATAATTATAATCCATACTATACCTACAATATTACAAAATTTGATTTAAAAAGATGTTTCCACCAGAAACAAATCGGAGTTAACATTAATATTGAATATTAATTATTGGAACTGTTTATTAAAATAACCTATGCTATTTTTTATATTTGCACTGCAGCTGCTTACTTCGCTATCTACAAGTAATAGCTGAATAGCGAAATTCGCATTGGGTCGTTGCCTCTTCTTCTTGTTCTACCACTCGCCTTCGCTCTCCCTCCCCACTCAACAAACGACCTCTCGCTCTGTCGCTCTTCCTCTTCGCGTTGGTACGAAAAAAAATACAATTTTTTTCGCTACAATTTGACACACAAAGCAGCTGTCTGCATAAGCACCGCACATACATACGTACATACATACATCATACATACATTCATTACATACAAGCGCACAGACATACATACACTTATATATCTCACGCTCTGTTGCCATAGATACAAATGTACAAACAGACACACGTAATTTATATATACGCGAGCGAGAGAGAGGGCAAACCAGAGCGGGGGAGCAGAAGAGCGCGAGCGCGAGCAAGACCGATAGAGTAGAAGAGGGTGATAGCAAGGCGTGGTGGGGGCTATTTGTTATCTACTGCGCATTGTCTTGATGTTGTTTGCGTAGTTGTCTGTGCACGGACGCCAGTGTGCGTACGTATGGATGTGTATGTGTGTGTGTATGTGAAGATGAAGCAGAAGTAGAAGAGCAAGAAGAAGCACGACAGCAGCATACCGAATAACTAGCGCAGACGTAAAAGGAGAGAGCAGGAGCGGTAGAGGAGAGCACACAAATCAACATGACACGACCAACGTCAACAACAACAACAACAGGCAACAGAACAAACCGGCACATTCAACTTTAACACACACACACACACACACATACACACGTTTGTGTAAAGAAGGAGCGGGGGAGAGAGACAGACGGCAACTGAGACGCGAGACTAATGTGTGCGAAAGAGAAGGCGAGATGCGAACGGACGGAACGAAACGAAACCAAACGAAACGAACGTTCGAAATAAATAAAGCAAAAGGGGCACAGAGAAAAAAAAGATTAGCATAATCATAACAAAAATATGAATTTACGCATGTGTAAATGTGAAAAAAAAATATTTTAAGATTAACTTAAGCAAATATCAAGAAATGTACATACATATTTACGATTTGAAATCAAATTAAATCGAAATTCACAAAAGTTCAAAGCTACCTTGTTATCTCGTTATTAATCTCAGTGCAGCTACGTCGGCGAGGGGCTGAAAATAAAAATAACAAGAATAATAATAAGACACACACAAAAAAAAAGGAAGAGGAAAAGGGAGAGGGAGAGGAGGAAGGCGAAATAAAATGAAAGCACACGCTGAACGGACTGCAGAATTCTGGCGTAACCCGAGGCTGGACATGCAAAAAATATTCAGCGACTGGAAGTGAATTCCCGGGGCCATTCGTGGGGTTAACAGCGACAGCGTGTTTGGGGGCGGAAAACGGGTCAATCAATGCGACAACTTAAAACGTGGTGAAGGGTAGTGGAGTGGAGTGGTGAAGGGTTAACGTCTCATAATCCGCTTAAGATTCAGCGAATTTATCGGCGTGGCTCACCACGTGCTCTGCTCTCTCCCCCTCCCCACTCACCCCGACTAGCAGAAAGTGTACCTGGTGTACCTGCAAGTCAGATATTGGGATTCCAGCTGTGAATCTGGAAATAAAGTCCATGCGAGTCCTCCCTTTCCATAATTCTCTTTCAGCGACTGACATGTGCGCGATTTCGTTGCGTTTTGGAGTTGGAGAAAGTCCCTAGCATTCGCCATTTTCTCAATTTAGAATTTAAAACTTTGAAAATTGTAAAATTTAAAATTATTTGAAATTATAAGAATCAGAAATTTCTGCTGGCAATGTTACAGAAATAAAGATAAAATGTGGCAAATAATTGCGGGTTAAATCAGTTAAAGTTTCATGCAAGTCCGATTATTCTATTTAAGCAACAATTTGTGGGGGAATTTGCGATGCACTGTACCCTGGGGAGGGGGTACACGTTGTGACACGCTGTGACTTGCACAATGTCCGAAATAAATTATGTTTGCACTCACAGAGCGGTGCCAGGTTCTTCGAGATAAGGTGGGAACGTGATTCCCCCGGCGATCATTCGCCGCACTCGTAAGCCCCGCCCCGCCCCTCAAACGAAGCCTACGTATCAAACACATGTCTGGTCGTTTCGAGTGTTGTTGTTAATTCTCGGTGTTGATTATGTGTGTGTGTGTGTTTTTATTTAGATTTTTATTATCGCGCGCGCGTTCGTTTTTTTTTTATATTTATTTTCTTTTCTTTTTTCTTTCGTGTTTTTGGGCTTATCACTTGTCGTGCCGCTTGTCGTCCCCGACCCGCTCTTTCTTTAACCCACAATTAAAGTTGATGTGATCTTTGTTCGTTGCGCGGCCAATTCACAGTTAGAATGAGGGGAGAGCAAAAAGAAGAGCAGATTTGTGAAAGAGACAGAAAGGTGGGGGGGAGGAGCAATAAACCTAACCTGAATCTATACAGCAACTGGCTCTTCTGGTGGGTGACATTGCAAGAGGGACAAGCAGAAAGACAGAAAAAGAAAAACAACAAAGAGAGGCATGAAGAGCAGAAGAAAGAGAGAGAGAGAGGCGGGAAGAAGCCGAATAAGCGCAAAGTAGCGCAACTTGCGGTGACAACAACAGGCAATAACAATAACATTCGACAAAAAAAAACAATCGAACAACACTGGTACAGTGAATATCATCAGATGTGCTTTTAGCTTTTTTTTTTTAGCTTTTATTGCAGGTTTATTCAACTTTGTTATAATTCCAAAATCTACGGAACTGGCGTTCATTTTATTTTCACATCCTTCGAATATCTCTTTACCAAATATGGCTCATTCTAACTAATAATATTTAAAACAGTTTATTATTACTTTTTTTAAATAATTAATTATTGTAATAACTAAGTAATTACTGTAAGTAACTCTTTGACAGTACTCACTGTGGAATCGGCTTGCCGGTTTTGCGCGCGTAATCGATGCTGTACCCACCCTATTCCAGCAGCCCCCCTTATCCGTAGATAGTTGTATGTATGTAAATGTACATGTATGTATGTATGTATGTATATGTATGGAGCTATATAGCAACCGCTTTACGATCTTGTATTACGTGTTGGCGTTTTGCATGTGTTGTTGTTTTCTTTAGCCTGGCTTTATTTGTGCACGGATCGGCTTGCTTCTTTTACCGACTGGAATAATCAAGTCACAGTTCCAGTTTCCCCGCCGCCTCTACCTCCTCAAGCCCGCCCCTGGATCTACCCCTTTCGGTCAGTGGCTCGGCACCCAGCAACAACCAGTTAAATATACATACACATACATATATATGTGTTCATATGTATGTGTATGTATAGATATAAACACAAAAACCGGTTTCCTTTTACTGTCTTGCATATTTTTAGCAACAAGTTGAAAGAGTTGCCTCCTCGCCAAATGAAGAGCGTACAGTGAAGCCTCGGTAAAACAATTATTATTATTAACAAAATAGATTATAATAATATATGTATATGTATGTATGTAAATAGGTTACTTTTTAGGCTCATCTTAACTGAAAAGATAAAGTATTTAATTATGTATTAAATTAAAGATGAAGTTTTCCATTTTTACGAATCTTCACCGTATCTTCCAACGAACGAGCGAGATGGCATGCGCATGTGGGATAATGGCTGCGGGGGGCTTGTGTGCAAGGGAGAGACAGACAGTAAAATGATAATGAAAACGTGTAGAAAGATCGACGGCGATCGGCATTCGCTTGTAACAAAACAGCGTTTTTTTTTCTCCTTTTTTTTATGCGCCAACAACAGCAAAGAGCAAGGAAAAACGTGGTAAAAAGAAACCGAATCAGTAAACAGAAAACAAAAACAACAAATGAAATAAAGAAACCCCTTGCGGCTTTTGTGGGAGGGAAATTGGTTGTGAGGGGCTGAGGGGAGGATAAGATGTGTTGTGGAATGAGGAATGGTGGGGAATACAATATGAATGTGTATGGGGGAGGGCGACAGGCGGTAATAAAAGCAACCGCAAACATAGCGCTGCGTCATTGACGCCAACAGAGCGACGGCGGCCGAGGCAGAGGCAGAGGCAGATACGACGCCGCAAAACAATTGCCGGCCATTGTTGTCGTTGTTCTTGTATTTCTTGTAGTTGCAATTGTTGTTCTTGCAGTGGCTGCTCCTGTTATTGTTGCTGTTGTTGTTGTTGTTGCGACCCCAGGCGGCCCAAGAGCGCTGCCGACGTCAATTCCAGCGTCAATATTGTCGTTTCACTCACTTTAACCCCCCCAAAAGCAAAGGGCATGGCCGAATTGTTGTTAGGCTTGACGATAAACATTAAACATATGCACAATCCAATTGGAAATATTTAAAACTATTAAAAAATACCTCAAATTAGGTTAAATGTAACAAATAGTGGCAGTTAAAAAAAAAACGGTATTTCGATTAATACTAACAAATATCGATAACCCTTTTTGGGAGCAGAGTATTCTCTTTGTTGCTTTGATTTTTTTGCTTGGTTTTTATTTAGTCTTTTATTCGGTTTCCTTCGTTTTCTTAACATTTTTCTTACATTTGCTTTGCCATTCATATTTCTTTTTGTTTATTGTTGTTTCAAACAGGGGAGTGCCAGAGTGCCGGAGCGCCAGAGCGCCAAAGGGGGAGATGCCCAACACAATGGCCACACTTTGACCCTGACTTTTAATGTGTGTATATACGCCGTCTCGCTCCATCCCGCGCTCTTATGCTAAATTATTGTTATTATTATTATTATTATGAATTGTGTGTTGTGTGTGTTTGTCCGTGTTTGCGGTGTCTGCTAAACACTAAAAGTATGATTAATTGACCCGAGGCTAACCAGCGAGCACAAATGTTTTTCTTTTTTTTTTTTCCTTGGTACTGAAACTGTTTTTGTCTTCCTTTGCCTTCTTACGGCTAATTTGTCTTGGCAACCCGGAGATCTTTCCAATCAGAGGAGTTATATATAGAGTCTATCGCATCTCTACAAGAACACAGTTGCGGTCGATAAAGTAATAGGGAAGTAGTAGTTTAAGGATAACATTCTTTTTAATTAAAAAAGACTTTGTAGAGATATAGGAAAATAATTTAAGGGTTATCCAACTTGTTATCATAGGAATTAATTAAGGAAATAATAATACAACAAATATAAGGCAAAACGTAATGGATTTGTTTGATCACTTCTTAAAATATTTCTTGAAACATTACCTTTTATTTAATTTTAAATTTGAGTTTTCTTGTGATTTTTTATTTGAATTAATGATGATTTTTGTGGTACAATATTTGGATTACAATTAGTATATACTATATATTATCTACAATAATATTTAACTTGATTCAGGGTTAATCTTAACTAACTTAGTACGTATGCAATCAAGCACGCCAGTAGTTAATTTCCTCGCAAACTTTACCTATACTTTCTCCTATAGCGCCTAACCATAACAAGCACGTGCTTGGTGTTGCAAGGGCCACTTGAGTGTACTCACCGTAGTGCATCAACGTCCTAGAATTAATAAAAATACATAAAATATATCAAAATATGTACATATATAGATATATGTATCATTGTGATGAGTTTTGATTTTATTTTCAAAAGATTCGAATTTGCTTTAATTTTGTTATGAAGTTTTATTTTAATTATGGTTGAATTTGTTGCCTTATTTTCAATTAATGTATATCTTAATATTTATACATTATTTGGCTATAATATATATACCAATTATTTCAAAAATAATATTCGATATATATTTTTGGAGGCATTATAACGAGCACACCTGTAATACGCCATGCGAATGACGCATGCATTTCGTAAGCCGCTCTCTTTTTTTTTACATTAAGCTGCGAACGCATGGCGCACAGGAAAAGCACACTAATTGAGGTAAGCTCTTCGTTGACATTATTTTTGTATTTCCCCCCTCAAACTCTAGACCAGAGAACTACGTATTTACCTCAATTAATTGCCAACAATTAGTCACTCATGCTTTGTGCTTATAAAATTCTTTTACAGCCCGAAAGTAGGCAGGCAAAAGGTACATCCGGATTAAAGCAGTTTTTATTTTGAAGTGATGCCCACAAAGTTTAATGTTAGAAAGTATGCTATTTAATAATATTAACAATAAGAAAATAATTGTATTCATTTTTGAGTTTGTTTTTGTATAAAACATTGGATAGTGGGAAAACTTTACTTTGTACTCCAGGAATAAACGTAACAATAAGAAATTTGAAGTAATTTATTCATTTAATCAGGGTTGGGCACCAAATTTAAAGATTGGAGCACGAAAGACAATAAAAGACAGCGTTAAAGAATAAAGAGAGACAGAAAATGTGTAGAATTATGAAGATGTGTAGATTATGTTTTTGTAATGTTTCTTTTCGAAAAACTCTCAGAGAAATGGTTTTTAAAAGCGCTAAAGAAAACCTATGATAAAAAACCTCAAAAGATTAAAATAAGTATTAAAAATGTTTGTTTTAATTTGAATGTTATTTATATTTCGAGTTATCCCGTCGCTTCACAACACTGGGTACAACTTAAAGTCATGCTTTCTTAAAACTACCAAAAAATATTAAAAAATAAAAAGAAAAAAAAAAATTAGAGAGGAGTGAACAACAAACGAAGAATGAAGATATGGCCAAGAGCTTCTGGTGAATGATCCTTAGGCATTGCGGACGCCGCGCAGCTCCTTGTCGGCCTTCTTCAATGTAATGAAATTATTGAGCGCCTTGACGCGCAGCTTCGACCAGACCATAAAGTTGCCCAGTCCCAAAATGGTGGCTGCATGCAGGGCAGCCGCCTCCGGATACAGGACCGTGGCACAGCCAAGGCCCGATGGCAGATTCAAGCTCGACCACACATCCACCTGCATGTTGTCCGACTTAACGGGCGGACAGTTAATCACCGGATAGTTGGTGCTGCCAGAGACGACGGGACCCAGGCCATTGGAACGTCCGGCAACGGCCACAAAGATCAGATTGTTCATCACCGATTCGTATTCACGGACAATGCGCAGCGTCTCCTCGGGTCCCTTGTGGGCGGAGCTAACGCGTAGCTCCACATTCAGGCCCAACGATCGACAACTGGTGGCAATCTTTTCACTATGCGATGTGTCCGAAGCGCTGCCCATGAGCACCACAACCAAATGATCCTTTTTGGGCACAATATCGGCCAGTTGTTCGGCCACCCAGATGAAGTTCCTCTTGACCGTGTCCAAATCGCTGGCTGTCACCGAGGCTAGATTACGATAGACCTGCTTATCGACCATCAGACGTTTGTCGCCCGATGGCCAAAGGCGCCACGAATCGGAGTCTATGATATCGGCCAGAACTATATTGCCATCGGCATCCACACCGAACTCCACCTTCATGTCGATGAGGGCACAATTCTTTGTCTGCCATGCCCGCTCCAGGATCTCGAAAACCAGGAGCGTGGTGCGACGCATAATGTCCACTTCATCTTGGCCTGGAATATATGGGAAATTAGTTTAATTTTGGTTACTAGTACTATATGGATCAGTGGACTCACCGATAACCAGGCCATTTAGCTCGAATTTGGCCGAAATGATTTGCTCCTCGCTCCATTGGGGATCATGGTTGGCATCGTCCTTGAAGAATGTTTCCTGCTTGGGCGGTGAGAATCTGTTGGAGGGAAAAATATAGGAAATATATTAATTTATATAAGTTATAGCTGAAAATAAAAGATATTTGAAGCGAAAATCGTTATAAAAATCGATATATGAAGTGAAAATCGTTATAAAAATCGATATTTAAGCCTGATGATATATATAAATGCGATAAATCCATATTCTGATGTATATTATTGGAACATAAACGAAGAAAGTGACAAATTAAAGAACAATCTTCGATAATATCGCCATTTTAATGTTAAACTTGATCTTTTTCGATATTTAAATATAGAATGTATAAAAGATTTCGATATTTTTAACGATATATCATCGATAAACATTTGTACTATGTATCTGTACTGGACAAATCTACAATCAAGGTACAAATCAATAAAAAACAAGGTACATTGCCTTGGATGCTGTGACGAAAATCCGGTCTCATATTACAGACCGATTTCTCGATGACTTTAGCAATGTTATACCGTGGGCTTGGCAAGAATCTAAACGCCTTATCGGCGAACGTTGACCTCGGATGCAGTGCATCGAATGCAGTTAAATTTGTTTACCGCACACGGGCAGGCGCTACCGATAAGAAAGATCGCATCGGAACGGATTGATAACCCCAGGAGGGATAGTATATATATATAGAATATAATATATAGTACCAACCTGTAGCCCTCTGGCACGCCAACATTGCGCTTAAGAAACGATCCGGTGGCCAGGCGACGGGTCACCCACTCGATGGGTATCATCTGGCATTTGCGGGCGATGAAGGCCTTGGAGCCGCACTGCTTCACGTAGGCGGTACGAATACCTAATTATATTTATTATAATTATAATTTATTTATATTTATTCTTTAGAAAAAGGGACACTTATTGTTGACTTAGCGGGACACTAACCTGCCTCGTTGATTAGGCGAAACACCTGACCGTTGGTGGTATTGGAGATCTCGGCCTTGCCCTTGAGATCATGGGCCTTGACACCGTCACCGGCGGTAATGCGATCCTTGCTCAGGAGCAGGCATAGTCCCGGCTGTTCGGGGAGATCGTACACCTGCTTGGTCTTGCCCTCGATAAGGATTTTGCCTAGCTTGTAGCCCTCAACTGCGAAGAGATAATGTAATACGAAATAGAATTATTATTATATTCAGTTTTCAGCTTTTTTAAGGCTAAAAAATCTTTGGTTTCTTGGCACCTTGGAATATTCCCCTCTGGGGGGAAGTGGGGGGAATATATGTATATTGAAAACTTACTCGATGTGGTGGCTGCGGTCGACATCTCGTTGTTATTTGCTCGACTTTATGTATCGAAATTAAAACCAATTTGCGGCTTTGCTGCTGGCACCGGGCTTCACGTGTTGCGCGCTTCGCTTTGTGCTCGATATTCGCGTGTGTGTGCTTTGCTTTGCTCTCTTGATCTTCTTCTTCTTGTTCTTCTCAAGTTCCTCTCTCTCTCTCTCTTTTTCTGATTAACTCCGGTGTTCGGGCGTTCGGTTGTGTGTCGAAGAATTGCTTCAAAGCAACTGAGCGTTAGTAGAATGGCCGGCGCGGCTTTATGGCTCGCTTTCGTCCGCGATTTTCTTATCGCAGCAACCCACACAGACACACACATGCGTATGGCCGGGTTGTAAGAAGATCGTATGTGTGTCGCATTGCGCATGTGTGTGGGCTTAAAAGGAGGGGCGGTAATGGCGACAACTGGATACGCTTTCCATTAAAGGAGCCTATTCGGTTATCGATACACGGATATCGATAGCTTTTATTTGATTTAAATAAATTTAGATATAGTTATGTTTTATTTTACGGTGTAATTTAATTAATACAATATCAATTAATAAATATGTTTACAGATTGGTGGCAAATGTAATAGATGCTTTTAGATGCTATTTAATTACATTAAAAAGAGTATTTTCAAATTGGTTTGTGACTTGGTTATTTTGTTCACCTTCGGCACTTCTAGGTTTTTGTACGCTACCTTCCAGACTGGCGGTCATATGACCCCACATGGGGATCGTGTTCAGTTTCCGACAAGTTCAGCTTTAGCTTGGCTTAGTGATAACGGGGGGCGCGTCAGCAATCAAATCAAATGTAAACAAAAATATTTTTGTTTTTGCTTTTTTCCCATACGACGACGGCGACTGTCTTTAAATAAATTTGAAAAAAAACGGGAAAACGAAACTGATTTCATCTTGACACACGTTTTCCGCGGGTTAAAGGGCTCGATTTACTTTGCATTGCATTGGTTGCCAAGTGCAGAAATCGCATCTAAATCATCTGGCAGACTGTCAGAATGCCTGCCAAGAATATGAGATTTATTTCATCTTGTTTTTTTATGCAGGAAATAGACTGTGAGAAAGCTCTGATTATCTTTAGCCTTTTTTATTATTCGTTTATTTAATTTGGAACATTGAAAAGAACAATTCTTATATTATTAAAACTTATATAATTATACATTAGAAATAATATTTGGTAACTTGCAATTAAATAAGCAAAGGAAAATCACAAAACAAACAAGTTTTCTTCAATTTGAAATTAAAATTTCCAGCGCTTTCCCTTTAAAAAGCACTTAGCCAATATACAAACCAAATAGTCTAGACACTAACCAAAAAAGTACAAAAATAAAGTATCGATGATGGCACACTCGACCATCACTATCGATTAGCCTTTCAATGTGGTATCGTGGCAACTATCATCCCAAGCTGTCTGCAACAGCTGTTCGACCGAAAATCGTCTGCCGGTCAATTAAATTCTTGAATTATTATTATTTTTTCTTAGCTTAGAGTGGTTTTAATTGGTCAAAAAAGTATTAAGAGAAATTCTTTGGATACTTATGGTTGTCTAGTTCCTGCTTCGCATCTTTCTTTCACTATTTTATTTTAAATTTAATATTTTGACGTATTTTATTTTAAAATTTGGCCAAAGTAAATGATGCCTTAACTTTATCCTGAAACTATGTTATACAAGTTTATAATTCTACGTTTTTAAAATAGCCTCCATATTTATTTATTTACAAGAATAAATTTTAGTTTGAATATAAATGTTTAGCGCTTAGTAATTCTGCGATATATCGATTACATATAAACCGAGTTAAAACATCGATGATTACGACTTTAAGCGATCACTAGGTTGTTGTATTTACTATTACCCAATGTTACCACTCTTTGTCAGCTTATACCAGTTGATGTTGTGATTTTATGACAGTTTTAGAAAACTATTAGCTGTCGATAGTTGGGCTCAATAGCAAGCTATCGACTTTGTGCCAGCTCTAAACGCGCGAACGCCGGTAACGGAACTCTTCAAATGGAACGCAACGCAACGTTCTCGCGTCGCGTTCTCCGTTTCCGTTCATCCGTTTAGCGGAGCAGTACCAAAAGGAAACCAGAAGCAGCAGCGACAAGAACGCAAACGAAAGGCGGCGAAAAGACGTAAAAACGCAATCCCTTTTATTAAAGAAAAGAAAAAAAAAAACTACAACAAATTGGTAGACAGTGAGAGGCAGAGAAAGATAGTGAGAGCAACAGAGCGAGGAGAGCAAGCTGAGATTCTGTGTTGTGTGTTCTTATTGTCATTATTGTTGTTGTTCTGCGCGCACTAAATTCCTCTGCCGGCGTCGCTGTCGCAATTGTATTGTATTAAAATTGCCTGCCTTTTTATTATAAACTTAATTGTAAAAGATTTTGCAGTAACATCTACGGGCAATTCATTTAATTTATTTACGTTAATTTCATTGTGAGAGTGTGCGGTTTTCGTGTGTTTTTCGTGGTGCAATTCCGTTTTCTTGTGTTTGTGGCTGCAAGTCCTGCTCTCTTTCGCTCCTCTCTCTCTCGCTCTCTCGCTAGCTGGCCCTAGCTCTCCTTGTGCAACCCCCTTTTGTGTGTTATTTTCTTTCTTTTTTTTTTTTTGTTCCTATTTTGTTTTGTGCCAGATGTAACATAAAGAAAGGGAGAAAAGTGCCAAAAATCAAGGCGAACCAAAGAGCAGAGGAGTGAGAGAGAATGAGAAATTGAGAAACTGACAACATTTCGGTTTAAAAATAATGTGTAATTTATGCAAGGAAAGCCCATAACTGCAATTGATTGATCAAGCGATAAGGTATTATTATTATCCGTTTCGTATTTTGCATTTCCCCGCCGTTTGGCCAATTGCACTTTTTCCCATTTTGTTTTGTTTGTTATTTCTTTTCGCCGCTGGGCGCAAATTTCAATTGATTTTTTTTTTGTTCGCTCTCTTTGCCGCTGGTCTGCTGCTGAGTGTGTGTGTGTGTGTGCGTGTGTTGTGCTTTGTTGCACTCGCCTAATTGTTAATAATAATCATAAAAAAAAGGGAAAACCTTAATAAGAAGGCAAGCAGAAAGAGCATTTTCGGCTCCGCCTTTCGGTTTCCATCTTCCCTTTGAAGCCCTCTTTATCACATCCTTTCTGTTTGCCGCAAAGTTAACCATAACAAACAATAATTAACGGTAGGCAATCCAAACTGTAAAAATTGTTCGAAGCACAGTGAGCACGCGCTAAAGGGGAGCTTGTTTTATTTAAAAGTAAAGAAAATTTTAAATCTAAAAATTGTATCTGTTTAATTATTATTGTTACAAAAGGAAAGGCAAATATTCCTTTAAGTTTACTAAATATATATTTATTTACTGTACTCAAATTATTAACATTCGCTATCAACATTCGTTAGACTCTGGCAAAGGTCTTCGGGCACGACCTCGGCAAATTAAAGCACAGCCTTAGTGATGTCTCCTTGTCATGTTTTAGCTAAATTTAGACGTTTTTTAAAACGTTAAATAGCTATCTTTGTAGTCTTGTTATTTTTTGTTCTCATCTCTAAGCACTTTATTCAATTCTTCAAACACACAAATACATTGTACCGGCACGTGCTTGTAATGGTGGGGATCTGTGATTTAAACACATTTATTTCATTTAGGGATATTTTTTGTTGATGTATGTAGTTAAATTTATTTAAGGTATAAAACAAAGTAACTTACAATTATCTCAAAAACATTAAAGTATATAAATAGCCAGCAATTTTCGAAATCTTTAAAGTCCAACAAGTGAACTCACTTCATAGTATTTTATTATTCTTAAAAGTCTCCCCATTTAGTATGACGATCATTAACTAACTTAGTTAAAGGTTATACACCTTGTACCCCTTAAAATGTTAGTATTTTTATGATTTTTTTCGTTTGTATAAAATATACTTCCAGCGCTAGAAGAGGAATCACTCTGCATTAAACTCTCGAAACAAAAACACTACGAAAAAGACTGCAATATATCTGCCTTACAAAACGGTGACAGGAGGGGTGGAAAAGAAAAGCGGGTGGGACGGAAGAGACCGCCATAACCGCCAGCATAGAGATTGATTCCAGCACGATCCGGATCTGTGGATATCTCTGGAGGAGAGCATAGTTTGTGCTCAGCATCCGAGCTGGAAGTCTGTCACAATGAGTTCGTTCATCGAGCTGCTGGGACTGTTCCTGTTGCTGATGTTGCCATTTCTATACGAAACGAATCATATATTTCGTTATTACTTCAAATTTTTAATGTACTACGGCATCGTATCCTTCAACTCGATCGTCCTGATACCGGCCTTCCTAACGCGTCCCTGCGATGTCCGCAATCTGCTGTGAGTTAAAACAAGTTTTATCTATTTATTACATTTTAATTAAATATTATTCCAAAAAGTATTTATATATTTTTTGTTGATTGTATGCCATTATCTCTTGACAGAATATAGATATATCTTATAACAGGAAAAGAGAAAAACAAACATATATTTAAGCTTTTATAACATTAAGAAATCAGTCAAAAGCTAGACTATTTGAACTGAATTCTTTATGCCATGAAAATCAGTTTAATTATTATTCCAAAGAGTATTCCTAGTTTTTCTTATAAATATCATAAGCCATTATCTCCACCCAGAAATGAGATATATCTAGACATATTTAACAACAAGAAAACAGGAGAATAAAAAGCCTTTTAAGATCAGTTCAAAAAGTTTGGTTTTTAAGAGTTTTTACAATTATTATATGGTTACTAAAATTACCTTATAAGCCTTACCTTATGCCTCGATTAAAAGTAAACTCATTTAACCATTAACTTGCAACTTGCCTTTTTTAATCCTATTAAGCAATTGAGAATATTTTATGCTATTGACTTTTCAGTTCCCTTACGAAATAACTTAATTTATGTGGCAATAGTAAATTGTTTACCACCTGGGTGCTAGGTTAAGGTGGCTTTTGCAATAAAAATATGCAGTAGTTAATCCACCCACCCACTTAAAACTCATTCCGTATGCAAATCAATCCACTTAATGTAACCATTTTCTAAATCACCTGCTGCCACACCCACACAGGTGATTGGGTAAAATTGCAGTGGTAATAATAATAATAGTTGTCGGTCAGCTAGGACAAAGCTAGGACACCCCATTGATACTTCATTTGTTAGTACTACAAATGAGAAAGAACACTTTGATTCTCTATCTTTTACCCTTGTTTAAAAAAATAAAAAAATACCCATGTTTTGTTGCATTTATTATGCGCCCCCAAGGCGGCTCTGTCAATGACACATTCAACTTTAATTGGCCATCAATATTTACGAGGCCTCAACTGCGAAGGAGTGACTGGCCCTGGACTGCAGGTGTCCATAGTGTGCAGTGTCCTGGCCCAACAAGCCAAACAGCTGGGCAGTCAAGGCCTGAAAACTCACTCTGCCCCAGGTCAGGAATATTTATGGAGTCATGCACAGCGACAAAAATATATATACAATTTATTCATGGCTAGCTAATTCGATATCGCAAGAGCTCACGTTCTGCTTCTCGCAGTAAAATCTAAATCGCTACAATTTCTAGGAAATTCTATTAGAAATATAATCTCTCAAGTCGTTTAATGTCGACATTGTGATTCTTGGAAAGTCTACGATTTATCCAACAGCTCATAATTTCAAAGATATACATTTACGATTTGATAACTTTATTTTTCTTATCAATCTGCACAAATTTAGTGCACCTTCCGGTATTGAAAATTGATAAAAAGCTTTTGACTTTTGCATTTGGCGTATGCTTGTGACGATAATCAGGGCAAACAATTGCCTAATAATTCCGATAAGATATATAGTATATTGTTTGCTCTTTTTGTTGCCAACACAAAAATAACAATTAAATACAGATTAGATTCTCTTGAGAATTAAAGGCAAATCATGTTCCTTAGAAACCTACTTATACCGGATTGTTAATTCATTTAAATAAAAGGAATATTATTATTTTTAAGCACAATAAGAAATAATATCATAGATAAATCCATTTTTTCATACCAAAATATCGAAAACTTTGATTATTTCACAATTCGCTTTTATTTTTATAACTTTTCTTGGAAACATCAATATTAATCGATTTAAAATCGATTTTTGCATACCAAAATATAGAAAACATTGCCTTTATCATTATTTTCTTATAATTTTAGAACTTTCCTGGAAGAACATCGAACTTAATCAAATTAAAATCGATTTCTTCTTATCAAAATATCAAATTTCTAATTTTTCGGGAAAACATAGGTTTTAATATCAATTTAAAATGGAAATTTACACACAAAAATATCGAAATCTTGTATCTTCATATTCTTTTCATTAATTTTAAACATTTCTAAAAAAAAACATCGATTTTAATTAATCGATTTTTGATAAATTTCTATTACGACTAGAACGAGTTTGAATCTCATGTTTTTTATGGTTAAAAAATATAAATCAATGAAAGAAAACTGTGAAAGTGTACCGCCAAGTCGCTTAACTTTATTGACATGCGATTCTTGTTTATATACACTTTTGTTTTGTCTACTAACTGAGGTCTACCCTTGCCTGGGTGTCAAGCCAAGGACGAACATTGCCGCGGCGGCTTCGGCGTCGGCGGCGGATCTGGGGGATTGACGGGTGCTTGAGCCTCGATTCGACACACGTGTGACCGCCGACCAGCACCCAGGGGGGAGGGAAAAACAAGGGGCCGCAGGGAGCTGCATTGCACGCCAATATGGGGAGAAACCAAGCGACTTGTGTGTTGTCCCCATTGCGGGTTTGCTTTTATTTATTTATTTACTTGTTTTAGTTTTTCTTTTTTTTTTTTTTTTGGTCTGCGGTTAGTGCACTTGCTAGAATTTCCCGCCCAGCCGCGACTCAAATCACCATTTGCATTTAGACAATCATGAATATTTGATCTCGAGGGTGGTTTACGGGCAACACAACACCCGGGCTCTCAATCTGAATCAATTATGTCAAGCGAACTATGCAGTTTAATGCAGTTTATCGATCCGGTCGCATTTCAGGGCATATTGTAAGAATAAAGACGGATTCTCCTGAAACCTAGGTCCCCTGGGGTATCATTAGTGCCCCACCTCAGGCTATACAATTACCTGTCGCCTATATAAGCTTGTATGACAGGAATTAGAGCTACGCCTTGCTGGCTGTCAACTTGATTGAATATATATAATAATGGTTATTTTATTACGATTTTTTTATGATTAATGGGGTTGCCAACTAAGTGTTTTTTTTTTAAGAAAATACATGATTTCTTTTATTACTAGGGTAACAGATTTTCAGGCAATAAAAAAGACTGACAAACATGTTTAATGCCAGCGTTTGGCAGATGTTTCTAGTTGTTTTTTTTTTATGGTGTTCAAAGAGACAAACAAAAGTGCGTGACATGTGTCCTAGAATTATTTATTAATTGCTAAATATTAACCTATAAAATTCTCTTATAAGATTCAGGTGTAAATCTGCATTAAGACTGTCAATATTATAGCGATTACATACCACACGACTTGTTTTTTCCTTACCTAGTTTACTATTTTTATATTTTTAATAAATGTTATCTAGGTGCCATTAATGTGCCCACGCGCATACATTGACACATTAAAGTAGACTTGGTGTTGAGTAAGACCGTGCTGCCTTTGCCCACGGCCTATTAATGTTAACAATGTCGGTGTGTGCAGAGCTCGGGCAGCGAAACTTGCAGACTCTCGAGTCTGTAGGTCATGACTGCTGTAGAGTATTTTTTTAAATGCTTTGTAAAGTATTTCTTATATTAAATTTGACATTTTTTTCGTTGATTTTGCAGATGGGCAAGCACTTGGTGTCATCGCATCTCGACGCTAATCGGTCTCCGCTGGGAGCTGCGTGGCAAGGAGCATCTGGCCAAGGATCAGGCCTGCATTATTGTGGCCAACCATCAGAGCTCGCTGGATGTGCTGGGTAAGCAGAAGAAATACGAATAAATTTAGATTTAGAGATCCAAATTAAATGTAAAATATTAATTTTCTTACTAATTGTACTTCGCATTTCCTCGCTCCTTGTATTCTTGCAGGCATGTTCGACATCTGGCATGTTATGAACAAATGCACAGTGGTGGCCAAGCGGGAGCTGTTCTATGCCTGGCCCTTTGGCCTTGCCGCCTGGCTTGCGGGTTTGATTTTCATCGATCGGGTGCGCGGCGAGAAGGCGCGCGAAACCCTAAACGATGTCAATCGTCGGATCAAGAAGCAACGCATCAAACTGTGGGTTTTCCCCGAGGGAACACGCCGGAATACCGGCGAACTGCATCCGTTCAAGAAGGGCGCCTTTCACATGGCCATCGATCAGCAGATACCCATACTGCCGGTCGTTTTCAGCAGCTACGGGACATTCCTCAACGACAAGAAGAAGATATTGAATGCTGGTCGCATTGTGATCACCACATTGCCGCCGGTTAGCACTGAGGGCCTTACCAAGGACGATATCGATGTCCTAATGGATAGGGTTAGGTCACAGATGAGTGACACCTTCAAGTTGACTTCGGCGGAGGCATTGCAGCGCTACAAGCCGTCAATGAAGGAAAATAGTTGTAGTAGTTCGGTAGCAACGACTCCAGTGGCCGATGCCGCTGTGGCTGCCGTACAGGCCAGCAGGAGCAGCGGCGGGAGCAGTAGTTCCGCTTATGGAGCAGCAGCAGCCGGTGTGGCCAGCAAGGCCAGCATGCTCAAGACGTTGTAGGCACCCTCACACATTGCACATCTCACATCCAAAGAAACACAACTCATCTGCACCAAAAAAAAAAAAAACATCAAATTAATACATAAGGTAAAAATTTTTTTAATTCAACTCTTACCTAAGGGTATTATTTTTTATATATTTATTTATTTAAAGCCAAATATAAATTTTAATTATTTCAAAAAAGGGAATTTTAAAGGTTTTAAACGCTTACCTACCTGTCACGGTCGCCAGAATTTTTAAACTGTTGTTAATTTAAAAAGAAAAACGAATTTTTTATCTGCCTTAGGTAAAAACCAAGACCTTCCTTTATTGGTCAAATTTCTATTGTGAATTATTCGGATTTGTAAAGTGTCCTATATGTTTTTTAACCCGTGCTGTCTTATCAAGATATTTATGTTTATTGTTTTGTTTAGGGAAACCCTGCAATTATTTGTAGATTATTTTGGCGCAAGCAATAATACTCCTTCTCTTGAGGTATGAATTTTTACACCCACTTACACACATAAAATAAATATTTTGGCACCAATTGAGTATTAGGAACAGCGACTGTTAGACTTTCATCTTCTTCTTAGGCAAAACACACACATACCAAAAAAACGTAAGAACCGAAACGAAAAAAAACATTAAAATTAAAATTCACACTGGCCAACAGGATTGTAAGATCTTACCTGTTGCAGCCTGTTGTTGTAGATGATTATAGACCACAAACACCTATATATATATAGATATATATCATAATTATATATAATAAAGATAAAAAAACGGTCGATAACAAAATATCCAAGTTAACCGGGTTGAGATATTTACAAACCATACACGTATTTTATTTACTAGACACATTCCCTAACTATAGGTTAGGGCCTCATCGAAAAACTAATCGAAATCGAGCCTGTCTCAGTTTCACGTTTTATTTTGTATAAGAAGGGATCTTTATTAACTAATAAACACACCCATATTTATGTATTGTAACCAAGTATTTTCTGTGAATTGTATAACTTAACTTTGTAAATACGATGCCGAGCGATAGCGTGCGAGATATGCGGTTTACTTTAAAGACAAATCAAAAGAGCGTTAAGCGAAAAAAAAAATTAAATGAAATGCAAATATAATAAATATTTTTTTTTCAAATAACAAATATTGTTTGGTTTGGTCGTATCTTTAAGTGGTTTTAATCGGGACCCTAGAACTTTAAATCAGCGCCGAGATATAGTTTGAAATTTAAATTCAACAAGTAGTTGCCATAAATAAACCAATTTGTGACCTTGCTCAAGGTACACACACAGCTCTATATTTATGCGGGTAATTAATAGAGCTCCCCGATAATAAACTCTTAAGATTAATAACTTCCTGTTAAAATCTAGCAAACGGCGGCAACTTGAAGAGCATGGAGATATTGCACATGGCAAACTGACGCGAATCTAATCGTTGATATTGCATCGAGATAATGTATTTTTGGGGGCACAGATAAGAGACCTCCAATAAGGGGGCAGTGTCCATTGACCCATGATCGGGTTTAATTACCTGATAATTGTTATTTCACTTTAATATACCTTCTCTTTTAAAGTTTGCGGCGTTCTTTTACCTTGAACTCGTATTTTTAAACTTTATTTATAGAATTAAATGAAATAAATATCAGTAGCCTTGAAAGACCTTAGACTGGTATTTCTAGTATTTTATATACTAGATATAAGACCCTCTCGGGGTGAATGGCAAAATGCACTTTTACCTTAATAGCGTTCCTGTTGAAACTTAATGAAATAATCAATATAATTAAATACAAAAATATGGTTTAAGCTATTGTGAAAATATTTGTATATTTCTGTTAAAATTTTTCTGGTATTTAGAATTATTATTATTATTATAAAGTATGCAGATTACATGATTTTAGATTTGCCTCGTCTTTTGCTAAATTATCGTTTAACATTGTCATTTGACATTTTTCGTTCGTAGTTAAATTTGTATTAAGTTTTGTTAAAGATTTTCCATTTTACGCTCCCCGTTATAACATTGTTTTGTTGGTTTTGTTTTTTTTCTTTTTGCTTTGGATTACATTGAAAATTGTCAAGTTTTGTTAATAGCTTTGTTTTATAATTTTTGGATTCTGGCAAGGTTTTTAGGAAATTTAAAATATTACCTGTTCTATATATTAATTTATATATAATTTCAATAATAAAGATTAATCATTTGCCTGTGGGATATAAAGCCCATTGACTTTGTTTGTAAGTTAATGCTATCCTCCATCTCTTTCACATTCGCGGTTCTGGGGAGACAAGGTTCCTTTTTTTGAAGTTTACCAATTATTTCGAATTTATATTTGGTTTAAAGAATATGGGAAATACTAGAATATTCAAAATAGAGTCTTTAAAATATTATTTAAGGGCTCATAAAATGTTATAGGTTTTTAAATGTATTTAAATTTGTTTTCAGTTTTTAAATTTAAAGAAAAGTCCAGAGGCTTTATATCCGTGGGGCAAAAAAGTTGTTCTTTTTTTGGAGGATCTCTTGTAGGTTCCTTTGGGATGTCAAAGCGCTTAAGCTTAGGTAGAAGTATTTTCTTTCGGTTGTTTCACAACACTGCTATCTAAAACTAAGGTCGATCTGAAAAAAAAAAAACGTCAAACACTTCTGTCCATATATTTTTTTCTTTGTAGATATTAGATGTATTATATCGAGTGATTCGTTTCGTTATTAGTTCTTAATTAAAGCCAATTTGCATTTGTTAAGTTTTGAGTCTATGTTTAAAAATTTGTTTAAGCGCGCTTCGAATCTGCCATTTGTCATTAACGATTATCAATTATCGATAAATATCGATATTTGGTTTGTTTAATTAAAATTTGTCATTTTTCTTATCAGATAATTGGATTTGATGTATGTATGTATATATAACTTTCTGCTATGGATCATAATTGGTCAGATGTTGTGGCATATTTGAATTGTACAATCAGTTAATTAGTTTATTTTCCTCCACTGAGCTTCACCGTCGCCTTCTCTGCGTTGAATCTGAATAGTTTGCGATTTATTTACTTATGTAATCATCATCATCATCATCAGCATCATCGTCTTTTTATTATTTACAGTTGCGTGTTAATGCAATTTAAAGCAAACATAATTTCACAGCCGTACTCCTCATATTTCTCGGATTTTTTTCTCCCGCCTTCATATATATTATAATATATATATGTATATATATCTTTTAGTTTTTGATGTGCTATCAAGTGAAAAATGTCGACCAATGATCGATTTGAGTTTCTGTCTATTTATGTTTTTTTTTTTGGTTGTTGCTGGTCCTGCTATATATATATATATATAACATATATATCTGTATATATATATGTATCTCTAGAATTAATTGCTACGATCATTGGGCTTGGATTGCTATTATATATACGTATATATAGAAAGAGAGACGGAGATGGCTTCAGAGTCTTTATTAGTCTTTAGCCTAAAGTTGAAACGAGAGAGTTCTATGTGACTATTTTCTTGAAGGGGGTTTTTCCTACTACGTACATACGTGTCTACAAAGCTTTTCCTCAGCTGATAATGCAATCGATTTTTTTTCGAAAAGTAGAACCTATCGAGCGAGTTAGTTTCCTTTCGGCTAAATTTATTGGTATTATTATTATAATTATTATTATTAGATCGTTAACAGGGCTTAGGTTTTACCTTGGGCAAAATTTCTTATACGAAACATAGGTTTTCACTTAATCGTTACTCGCTACACATTACTCGTTACTCGTTACATATTCCGCTCTCGATAACATTACCTACTTTGATATATACTATATAGAATTTGATTCAAATGGATTGAGGTGTTGTGAATGTGCAAAGTTTTGTGATTTCTTTTTTTTAGCCTACTATAAAATTAGCACCAATGCAAGAGATAATAATGATTTCATGTCCTTTTAGAATAGTTGTTGGTTTTTTGGAAAAAATGTTGCCAAGATATGTGTAATTTACTGCAGTGTATTTTCCCAAGGGTTATCCTCCTAATTTTTCCAGGCTTTTTTTTTTGTTGAGTGTGTTTTGTTTTTTTTTTTTTTCTGGTGAAAACGAAAAGTAACTTCTACTACGAGCAGCATGATTTTCGATTGGATTTACGATTACAAAAAAAAAAATGGAACTTCAAAATAAAACCTTTCTTCATTCCAGTTAGCTAAACACTAATCAACAATTTGATTGATCCAACAGAGCTAAACACTCCCGTGTACAATATTCTTACATCGATATTCCCTTCTCATGTATATAGATATATATATACTATATATACTTCATTCTTTTTTAATATATATAATTATCTTTTTTACTATAGAGTCTTAGGAGCTAGAGACTGTCTTATCCGTTCTTTTGATGAGTTTATTCTGGTTTCTTGGTGTTGTATGTATATATATATGCTATATATCTGGTATATATCCAACGATTCTGGATCACACACATTGAAGGTATTCGCGAAAGTTTTTTGAGTTCTGCAATTGAGGGTTGTCGGGATGATGGCCGGCAAATGAATGAAATTATTATTGTACCTATATAAGTCTGGGGATATTACGTGAAAACCTATGCCACTGGGTTTCGTCTCTGGTTTTAGTGTGTTTCTTACACTGTAATCATAATCTTGCTGACAGCAACAAGTAACAAAATTATAGGGAGCGGCGACCTCCATCCTGGCTATTCTGGCTATTTGACTTCAAGTTATAAGTTCAGGAAGCTGTTGCCCAGAAAGCCCAGCATTATGGTGGACATGGCTATGGGGGCAAGGCGTACATTTGAGGCGGTACTGTTCCCGGCCAGAATCTCAGCCCGTTTTCGCATTCGTTCCTGAAGAAGAAATTTAATGATGTGTATTTGGTGATAGGTTTAAGGGTATTAGGGTTCTCTCACTCACCTGGTACAGTTTGTCCTCGCCGGGCGGATCGAGGCATTCGAACTCACAGCAACGTTCACCAACTCGAAAGTTTTTGCAAAACTAAACGCGGGGTTTAAAATATTTGATATATTAATAATAATAATATATTTAAGGGGAATATTCTTAGCTAGAATCGAACAATGACTTTAATGCTTGGTAATAGTTGGGAATTCAAACTAAAAACTATTTTATTGCAAGTAGTTGTTGGGAATTCTAGTTAAAAATGTATTTATTGTTTACAATCAGTTGGGAATTCTAGCCGAAGATTAATTACTGGTTAGAATCTGTTGCGATAAGTCTAGAATCTAGATAAATATGACTTTAGTGCTAGTATTTGTAGGAATACTTTTTGAAAATTACCTTAAAGCTAGAATCAGTTGAGAATTCTAGCTGAAAATTACTTTGTACCAATTAGTATTAGTTAAAAATTATTTGATTGCTAGGTAAACTTAAGAGTTCTATATAAAAATTACTTAAAGGGAAGATTTTGTAGAAAATTTAAGCTTCAACTTGGCATTAAAGGAATCAGTTAGAAATACTAGCTGCAAATTAATTCTTAGCTTAAAATTCCCAACTGATTCATGGCAATGTGGTATTGATGAGTGGGGTTTCTTCTTTCTAAAAACTTGTCCTAATTGATTTCGACAAAAGATCCTTGTGTGTTGTTCAAGTTATCGATTTAATTTCGATGTTTAGAGATTTTTACAAATTGTTTTCCCTTAAATTTTGTGATTGTGAATATGGGAACTCACGTAAGGCGGATCACAGTAGATGGCCTTGCACCAGAGTGGCTCGGAGTGATAGCATACGCACAGGCTGCACACACCGGGCCCGGGCACATACAGCATTCCATGGTTCACCTTGTTGCCCTGAAAGTCAACGCAGTCCTCCTCCAAAGCAGCTGTAATATATATATTATATATGTTTATATATGTAGTAACTGTAATGGCATTCCAGTTCATTAAATATTATTTGATTCATGCTGTGAATATGCTCTACTTTAATCCGGCTAGTCCGCCGCTTGATCCCCAGGGTTCAGCGACTATCAATTTGAATCACCCGAGGGGTCACACCTCGAATTCCGAATCTAAAGCCAGATAATACGTGTTTTGCGACTTGAGGCGGTTTTAACTCGCCTGCTGATCACTCAAGGCGATTTTATTGTTATTATTTTTCATTTTTCATCAATGAATTAAAGCCTTAAGGCCTTGTAAGGGTATATATGTTATTATTCTTCAAATGCTTCATAGAAGGGGGAAGTTTTATTATAGAAATAAAACATATTACACCCAGGCCAAGTAAATAATAAACTAAATAAATAGGCAATGTTGGAATGTAATTTTCTAAGCAGAATGAGAGACACTAGCACTGACAGGCGGACACGTGTGTGAACAGACGGCTGCCAGAGCCATGATGGATGGGGTCAGGAGGAGGCTTCGGTCTCCGGTCTCCGGCTTGGGCTTAGGCTTCGTGTGCTCATGTTTGGTTTCGGCTTTCCGCCGGAGACACTTACTCAAAAGCTTGGCAACATTCCGGCAACGACAACTACAACAGTTGGTTGCAAGTGACGTAGCCGTAGAAAAGCTTCGAACTCGAACCACGGTTGTAAGCCACTTCCGAGCACGGATACGGACATGGGACATGGACAGGGGACACGAGTACGGACGCGGCCACGAAATACGGATGCGGTCTGGGGTGAGCTTTAATGGGTCGCGTGCTACACGCAGGAAAAAAAAGTGTGGCCTCGAAGTAAACTAATCACCTTGCGTGTTTTTCTTTTTCGAGGATAACCGACCACTTGGGAATTATAAGAGAGAAATATTTTAAAAGCAAGAGAATAACTTTACATTCTTAAAAAAATGTAACCGAGTAACGTCTTTGAAATTTTAAATTCTACAAAATTACTAAATTTGTCAAAATCTTTATACAAATATGTGGCCTCTTGGGCGTTCCTCACAATAACCATTTGAGAATGATTAATTCTTGCTACATTTTAAGAGAAAGAATAACCACTTGAGAATTAGAAGCTTGATTTTAATCTCTTCCTTTAAGTGATTATTTTGTTTCTAATTTATTTTTCGAGTGCAGTCCAATGGCTAGTGGCGCTGTCAAGTTTTTCTTTCTTCCGCTTGTTTTCCACCTACTTTGTTCATTTTCATTTTTGTCCCGCTTTTGACTTTCGGCGGAGGCGGTGAAGAAGGGAGGGAGGGGGTTCGTGCAGCCACTGGGAAATTGGGTATGACTTTTTCCTCTTTTCTTTTTTGTTTTTGTAAATTTTTGGGTGGATGCTGCAGTTGTTTGTTCACATTGTTTGTTTGCATTGCAACGTTCCTTTTAGCCATTCGTGTTTTCCCCACACACAAGCACGTGCACGTGCTTTTCGTCCTTTATCTGGTGCCGGTTTTTCCTCTTTCTCTCGCCCTCTCCTTTCATTCGCTGGGTCCTTTTTCTGCAGTGGCCTGTTCGTTCTTCTTCTTAAGATCGCTGAATAATTAAAAGGCAGCGTTCAACTTTCGTGCGCCAGCTGTCGTCCAAACAATTTAGCTGTGTCCTGGGTCAAAGTTTAGCAGGCCGCCGCCCACTTTGCACCGCCCATCGTACGCCTTTCACGTTAACCTTCGCCCTTCTCGGTGAGTAATGCGCACACTGGGGAAAAAAATAACAAAACCGAGCCACAAATACTCCGATACTCTCGAGAATAGGGCCCTGCATACAGGGTGAATTTTGGGAAGAAATTTCTTGTGCTGAGCTTTAAAATATTAACAAAATAAACCTTTTTGTATATGTTTCTAGTTTTATATATTGTTAAAGTACTTTTATTTCATTTATGATTTGAAGTTTAATATAAAATAAGCAAGTTTCATTGTAGAAAGTTGATAAATATATAGACTAGGGATCTCTAAAACTCATTGAAGTTTGTAAAACTCCTAAAAAGGTGTCTTAAAGTATGAAATAAAATTGTTTAGGTATTTTTTTTTACGATACAAGAAGTTGTAGCATCATTTTTGATATATTTTGAAGATCTTGAAACCCCCTATTGATTTTTTTGGCACCCTCCCATAATATATATCACGTTCAAAGATTTCTTTTCAATCTTTTAGCTAATTTTTGAAAGTGTACTTGGCAAAACTGCATTTAATGGCAGGAATGCCAGCTAAAGGCAGCGGCCGCATTATTTTACAATTATGTTTATTACTTTTTAATGCCTGCCTTGGCGGCGTTTTCTCATTTCCACCTGACCCGGCGTAGATTTTCCGGCAAGGTAGCGATGGTCTACCTACATACATATGTATATCCAGGGTGCTGCCCAGGGTCGCGGCTTACTTATAAATAGCTTTTGTTGTTGACATTTTACAAGGCGCCGCCATCGCCGTGCCCCTCTTCAGAGAAGACATCCTGCCTGCCTGCCTGCCTGCTCGAGTGGACGCTGGGCAAGCATTTCATCCGAAATGCGTCCTTTGTTCTATTCTAGCGGAACAAAAAATCAATTTTTTCTATTTTTTGTTGTTGGGAAATTTGGCGCTTTAAAAATGCAGACAGTTTTCAACAGGACTTCCAACTAATTAGAGTAACGAGTACAATGAACATGTAAGCAATTTATTGTGGAATTGCCTCCACTCAATTAGCTTTAATTTATATGATTTTCTAACCGATTGACGCTCGATTGGCCTCGATTTGCAACAAATACTTGTGTATTTATATGCCTGTTTTTTTTGTGTCAATATCACATTGTTTTCATTACGTTTCGTTTTGCGATTGCAATTCATGTCACTATTCATTGTGTTGCATTCTATATTCTATTTTAATTTACAGGCAAAAACACTGCTCAACTCTTCGATTTGTTGGCAGTTTTATGAGGCTGCAAATTGAATTTGTTTCATTTCGAATACAGCTTAAAATAATGCAAATATATTGTAAACTCATTAAGACATGAAATGAAAACTCAATTAATTAAATGCGAAACAAGCTGCAAAAGGCTGAACATTATTGATTTTCCTGATGATTTTGGCATAACAAATTGATTTAAAATCCCGCAGCATTTGAATATTTATAGCTCTTAGCCAGAAATCGACATCGAAACGCTTTTAACGTGAGAGACAGAGAGAGTGAGTGAGCTGGACCCGAATCAATTTTGTGGCAAGTTCACTTTCAATGTCAACTGCCGCTACTTGTTCCACTACTTTTTCGCCAAAACTTGACGTGGAGAATGCTAAATAGAATTTCCACTCACTTGAAAAATAAAGAGAGAGAAAGTGAAAAAAATGGAAGGAAAATTAAATCAAATGCACTTGCCAGTGTGTTGCAGCCTTGTTTCGAACATACACAGTTCATAAATGCTTAAGCGGAGGCAAGGCGAGGAAAAGCGAAGAAAAACCGGGCGACAGGGAGGAGGGGGTGGTATGGGAAAAGTGGCAGGGTCACGGGTGGCATCGTTGAGTGAGTGCAGCCATCAAGTTTTCCACTTTTCTAGCCTGCTTTGTGGCTCTCATACTTGCCACTCTACACGGGCAGAGGAGCAAAAATTTAATATCAGGGATGCCACACAAATTTGTGAATATATATATATATATACATAAAGTATATAGTCAGAAAACAATTTATTTTAAAATGATTTCAAAATGTATCTGCAAGTTTGCAATATATATTTATTGGAAAATCAGAATAAATAATATTTTCTATTGAAAAGATTACAGAAAGGCATTTAAAACATAGATATATCCAGTTTTACCATGTTTTCGATATGTTTCTGTGGAAAATAGCGATATTTTCGATATGTTTCTGTGGAAAATATCGATATTTTCGATATGTTTCTATGGCAAATATCGATATATATGAAACTTTCCGCTCAATATATTTCCTCATTGTAGATAAAAGTAAATAGGGTTTGAAAACGTGTCTCCCTCCTGTCATTCTCCAAATAAAAACCAATTGCTTGTACTTATTTCTCGCTGTGCACATTATGGCTTGTGCTTCCCATTGGCCATCACTAATGAGACTTGGCCAAGTGCCGGCGGAAAAAAAGGAAAGGGAAAAGCCAGGCTCGTGGGCTGAAACATTTTGTGGACATTTGTTTTGGCGGCGAATTGCCAACGGAAGCAAAGATTATAAAACCATTTTGAATGCCATGGTGCAATGTAATTAGCCCGGTCACGTCGTAGTACAGTGCCTTCCCTCTCTGTCAACCCTGTCACACTGTTCTCTCTTGTCTTTGCCTGTCAACGTGTCGTATGCGTAATGGGCCAAGTCGTAAGCTGGGAAGCTTGTAAAAAATACAAAATGTGTGTGGGCACAGAGAGAAAAATAATGATAGGGCGAAAGATTTAGCTTCTCCTTGAATTTAGAAATTATTTAATTTGCATTATATTTAATGGCCTGCAAGGAAAACTCAATTATCCTGATTTTCCGAGTGCTTTTAAAAATTGATTTCCCAATGTATGGACGAACCAAAGTCTTTAATTCATATTTTATGCGATGAGCACTCACTAATGAGTGCTGGTGCTAGGGGCTTTGAGGACCATTATCCAGTCATGGATGGCCCTGACTCTCTCTGATAGATTGTCCAGTGGCTCGATGATGGCTCGATTGCATCGTTGTTGGCCATAATCGCACACAGCTCTTCTGTGGCTCTTGTCGTCACTTGAGCTGCGATTGATTGCACCACCACTAGCAGCATTCTGCCATCATCATCATCATCATCACCGGGTATCGTTATCAGAATCGGTGACTCAAATACAAACACAAACAAAAACACACACACACAATGGGAGTAGGAAAATGTAAATGAAAATGAAAATGTAATTAGCTGTAACGCAACGCTTTCCCATCGATCGGCGCGGGCACTTTATGTAAGCTAATGCCCAGTGCCAGCGATGGTCAGATATGCCCTGTCCAGGGGGTACGAGGATTAACAACGTCATACAATACTACTTTTTTAAGGCTAGAAGTACGAACAATATATATAAATTTATGTTGAAATACGTCTTTTAGAAAGGTATAAATATGGGGAATATATTGCGCTTGGGTACAAATAACTAGGTACCTAAGGAATGTGTTGAGTCATTGCTATGTATAAGTACCTGTAAAAAGTACCTAGTAAAAGATCATAACAAAAGTAACTAGCAAAAAGTACCTGGCAGAAATTAACTAGTAAAAAGTACCTAGCAAAAAGTAGATAGAAAAAAGTACCCAGTAAAAGGAACCTCTTAAAGAAATGTACCTTAAATACGTATCTAGATTGTTTAATCAAATTACCCAAATACTTCCTATAATATCGAAGAGTTCAAAGAAGTTTTCAAAACTAATTAAATCCTATTTAACCCATTATCTAGTTATTTTAATTGATATCTATTTAGTTAGCTTCACTCCCCTTCACTGCAGCCTGCAATTAATTAGGCCCAGTCGCCCCTAAGTATGCTTCAGAAAATTCCACAAGATTGATGGGGCCTTTCGTTCGAAATCGCTCGATATAAATACATATATCCAGCTCCTTTGGCCCTCGAGCGTTTGCCACATGTTCCAGTTTGTTCCAATCTGCTTCCATTCTTCCACCATTCTTCGTTCTAACATTCAAATTTTGTGTAACAACCCCGGTGCCGGGGTCAGAGGGCGTGGGTAAAAAAAAGAACGGTGAAACGTTGCATGTGCAAAGTCAAGGATAGGTACCCGGGACTCACTAGCAAACACAAAGTTGCTCAATAGAAAGTAGAAGTAGTTCAAACTTAATATGTAATATGTACAAAAAGGATCTCAGAAATCCTATTAATCATCGAAGTTTTCTAACTTTTCTTTTAACATTTTTATGGAGAATTAAGCGTGGTAATAATTTCTTGAGAACTTTATTTTGTGAAGTGCAGGCTTTACCCTTTTACTTCCCTTTTTTTTGTTTGACAATCTCAAGACTTTCTCTCTTTCTACTGGCAATTGTTTATGGCTCGACTCTGGCTGGCACATAAAAGGAAAACAGAATCATCAAATTTGATTGAGCACCGGGCAGGTGAGGCAGGTACAGTCAGCACTAGCTATCAACCTATAACAAAAAAAGGTTTTATCCTAACCTTACAGTATTTGTTGTTGCTGGTACAGGATAAGAGATTTATTGTGTTCCCAGGCCCGGGGCTTTGCTTCTCTGCCAGAATTCACTGTAATAGGCAGATTTATAGCCGACTCACCGGCGCCTTTCCAAAGTGGAGTGCGGTTGTGTAGGCTCGGTGTTCGCAACCTTCGATATATGCAAATGGCGAAGAACAAAAAAAAAAGAAAGGAAGGCACACTGACAACTGGAAAGAAAAGTTCTGACAGTTCCCCAAGTTACAATGTGTGTGTTTTGGTAACACAAAATTAATTTTTGTGTAAAACGCAACGGGACGCAATTGTTATTCGGGATAATCGCGTCATTCGATTCGATTAAGGTGCCAAGAATGAAATTCCGCTAACGAGCAGATCCAAATAAATAGTATCAGACCACGGGTGGTGGATTTTAATTGGGAAAATGCCAGTTAAGGGGTGGGAAGGTTACTTTTCCTTCTGTGTAATCATTTGAATTGTTAGTTTTTGTTATTTACGATGTTTTTACGATAGGTTTAACGGTCATATTAAATTCCCTAGAAGCTTAGCATTGGGTACTGCTTCTTAATTTATTTCTGTCTCAATAAAGAAACTCTAATTAAAGAACAGTGAACTAATAAATGAAGAACAAAGTATAAATCTGAGTTAAGCACAAAGTAAAGTGAAAAGTGAACAATTGAGTGGACCCAGGAGTGAATAACTGAATGAAGAACTGAATGAGCCACTGAAAGAACAACAGAATGAACAGTAAATGAACCATGGGGTGAAACACAAAGGCAATTAAAGAGGAAACAACTGCGATAGCCACATAGTGAACAACAGGGCACCAATAAATGAACAACAGAGTAGATATCTGAGTTAGCCACAGAGTGAAGAGAAAAGTGAACAACTAAGTGAACCCAGGAGTGAACACAGGAGTGAATCACTGAATGAACAATTGAGTTGGACCACTGAATGAACACTTTAATTGAACCAATGAATGAACAACTGAGAATGAACAACTGAATGAATCCACTTAATGAACACCTGAATAAACCATTGAGTGAACAACAAAGTGAACTAGAGAATGAACAACTGCCATAGCCACAGAGTGAGCAACTGAACAAAGGTAGTGAACCACTGAATAAACCATTGAGTGAACAACAAAGGAAATCAGAGAGTGAGCAACTGAACCCAGTAAGTGAAATTCTTACACTCAAACTAAAGTAAATAGTAAAGTAAAAAGTGGGTAAAGAGTAAGTTAGTTCAATGCTAATGCTAATTACCTGTATAGGGGCTGAGGCAGCCCAGCAGGCAAATAGCCAAAAAGAGCCGGCTGATTGCGTCCGATGGCAGACGGATCGACGTCATCAGGCATTGCAACTGCAATGGTTGTTGCAGCTGCCAAAGCAATTTATGTTGCTGTTGTTGTTGTTGTTGTTGCTGTTGCATTGTTGGTGTTGCCAGCTGACGTCGCCATGTCGTGTCGAGCCCATTGATTGTTATTGCTTTTGGTGTTGGTGTTGGCGTTGCTTCTGCTCCTGCTGCCAGTGTCCTTGTTGCTGCTGCTGCTGTTGTTGTTGTTATGGCCGCCGCTTTGATTGGCGTTGCTGCCACAGGCGATGTTGCTGCTGCTGCCGCTATCGATGTTGCTGGTATTTTCGGGCTGCTCGGGCGCCATGCAGCTGCTGCTGTTGCTTGTGTTGTCATTGTCAGGCGTTGATTTTGAACTTGGCGATGGCAACAAAAATATATTGTTGGTGCAACTGCAACTGCTGCTGCTTCTTGTCCTGCTCCTTGCTATTGCGGCTCGTCTTCTTTCTCGAGTGTCCTTGCACTGTTTGTGTGTGTGTGGGTGTGGGTGTGAGTGTGTGTGTGTAGAAAGGTGATAGATTATTGGAAACATAATCAATTTGAAAGTTTTAGTACAGTGTGGTTTTAATTTTGTGCAAAAAAATAAATAAATGAAAGTATCCAAGGTTCACGAATTGTAGTTTAAATGTTTTTACATTTTAAATTGATATTAAATAGGATTTGTAATTGTAAATTGAGGAATAAATTAAATTAAATTAAGCAAGAAAGCCTTTCCAGCTAATGCTGGGATAAATATTTGAAAAACCATGATAGATATACATTTTTCCATGTAACTTTATAGTGCAATTCCATATTTAATGAAATATTTAATGAATCAGTTAAAAAGTAATTAAATTTCAATATAATCTTAATAATCAAAAGCTTTAATAATCGAAAAGTATTTTATAGAATTTTTCAAAACAATTAAACAATTAAAATACAATTTATTTGGGATTTATTCACTTTAAAAGTCGTAAAATAGTTTTCTAATACAAATACACTTCAACTTTAATGAAAACCTAGAAGAACTTTACTAAGAAACTTGTTTTATTTATTTATTTTCTCTATTTTCTTTTCCCTTTTTGCCTTTCTTGGATTTCCTTTCGTGGAAAGTGCATTCTTTAACTTGCACCACTGTGCTGCTACTGTGTGGAAAAGTTTTCTGCATTGTGTCGACAGATAGTTTTTGGCAGCACCTATTCTGCTTTCTTTGTGTGTGTTTGTGGTTTTCCGAAGGGGGGGAGGTGTTGGTATATAGTTTTTCTTTTTTGGGGGGGCGTTTTGCTGTGTTGGATCAGCTGTTTGGCACCCGCTTCCTTGTTTGGCAGCCGAATTGGCTTGTTTACAAATCTTCTGGCCGTGGATTTTCTTTCTCGTTTTCTTTGTTTTTACAAATTGCGGATGAACGGATTTTTTGGCACTTTGTGGTTGCCAAAAAAAACGAAATAACAACAACAAAAATATACCAGAAAATTGCACAAAAACACACAGTTTTGGGGTGTCTATACTTCGAATAAATTATAAATTATTATAAAGCAACGAGAAGTTTGAGTTTGAGTTTGAGTTTGGAGTTTCACTTGACGCGCCGCCTTATGGATTTTCCTTTTCACACACACACACACACACAGGGGCACACGCATACGCGCATTGATTTTCCCTTTATATTTCCTTTCTTTCCTTGTTTTTTTTTTGACTATTTTCAAGGCTCACTCCTCGGCTACTTACATCTCACGTGGAAAATGTTTAACTTTTCGACACCAACAAAAAATTCCGCACGCAAGCACTAAAAACAGCAACAAAACCAAGAAAACCAAACAAAAAATGAAAACAAAATTGCAGGCGGAAAATATATATATATATATATGAAAACACAAACACAAGCTTTGGGGGAAAATTCAACGCGACAGCAGCAGCAGCAGCAGCGACCGTAGTAGCCTCCAATTTCCACCCGATTTTCCCATTTTCTGCGGGTCCTTTTCACAACTGTCAACTGTTTGCTGATTGCTTTTTTCTTTCTTTTTTTTTTTTTTGTTGCTTTTGCCCGTTTTGTTGATTTTTCCCCGAAAAGAAAAGCTGCAGCGAGGCAATAAAGATAGAGAGAGAGAGGAGAAAGAGAGTAGAACCGAAACGAACTGAATAGATTCCGATTCCGAGATCCGGAGATGCGATTGATGATGACTCCCGCTGTCAGTGTTCCAAATCCGAATCCGGAATCCGGAATTCTGAATCCGCAGCGTGGATTCCAAGAGAGCGCCAAGGGCCAACTGACGCCGTTCGCTGAGGCTGCGCTCCATCTGATGTTGCTGTTAAAGCAGCAGCAACACGCAGCAGTAACCCGCAGCAGCAACACGCAGCACCAACACGCAGCAGCAACATCGTTGCAACACGTTGCCGTTGCAAGCTTTCGTTCGATTAATTAGAAAGTTTTCCCCAAAGCGGCTTTCGCTAGCAGTTTTCTAAACCTTCCAAGCGAGAGAGCTATTTCCCCATCACTTGGGTGGTTTCCGAATAATTTCCAAGCTTTTTCACTCAAAAAAAAAACACACATTTCTGTTTTTGGCAGATGTCATCGGAAATTACTGTAAAATTTTTTCAGGTAAATATTTTTTTACGGTTTTTCTTTTTTTATGTGTTTAATACCAATAACCTTTTAGTTTTAAACATTGGTGAAATTTGTACAGATGTATCATGTGATTCTACCTTTGGAATGATTCATTCTTAAGTTCATCAATGAACTAGGATTCATACGGGAGCTCAGTTCAGACTTCACTGCATTCATCCGGGTTTTTTTTTATTTTTACTGTAAATCATTGGTAAGTTCTCCGCCAAATTCCTCCTTATAATCATCATGAGAACTTCTCCTTCTAATTCTTCATTAAAAAGGCTTCCAAACGGTCCCTCTCGATATGTTTTGCAAGATATTATAAATATAGTTTCAAGAAAACAGAGCAACCTTTGCGATAACCTTCAAGCTCTGCCTGTAACTGCTTGCTTGTCACAAAAAATAAAAAAATTGGAGAAAAAAAGCAAAGAGTCTGGAGATGGTTAGAAAGCAAGTTGAAATTGAACAAAACGCATCCTTTGTGGCCAGCAGCCAGCAGCAGGATCAAAGGCAGGAGCCAAGAAGAAGCTACTGCCTTGCCACCAACATCAGGCTGCAGCATGGACAACGCGCCACGTTGCCCTACAATACGGTGGCCAATTTTGGTGCCAATCGCGCCAAGGCGATACCCATCGAGGAGGAGGAGCGGCTGGAGCGGATCTTTAGGAGGCTGGATCGCGACGGTGACGGACGGATTAATATTCATGATTTGTCGGCGGCCCTGCACGATCTGCACGGCATGCCGGCCGTCTGTACGGCCAAGTTCATAGGACAACAGCCGAATATGTGTTCGGGATCCGCCGGCCTGGTCTTTGCCGAGTTCCTGCGCTATGCGCGTGAGCACGAGAAGAACCTTATCCTGCAGTTCTCGCATCTGGACAGGAACGGGGATGGTAAGGTGAATCTGGACATATTGATAGACGCGTTCAAGGATCTGGGCCTGGACATTGATCTGAATGTGGCAAGGAATCTGCTGAGCAGAATGGACAAGGATGGCAGTCTGAACATCAGTTTTGATGAGTGGCGTGACTTTATGCTGTTGGCTCCCTCGACGGACATTCAGGATCTGTTACAATTTTGGCGACACTCAACTGTCGTGGACCTTGGCGAGGATTTGACGGTGCCGGATGATTTTACACAGGATGAACTGAAGACGGGCCTATGGTGGCGACACTTGCTGGCCGGCGGTATAGCCGGTGCGGTTTCCAGGACATGCACGGCGCCACTGGACAGGATCAAGGTGTATCTGCAGGTGCAAACGAAACGGATGGGCATCAGTGAGTGCATGCAAATTATGTTGAAGGAGGGCGGTTCGAGGAGTATGTGGCGCGGCAATGGCATCAATGTCCTTAAGATTGCCCCCGAGACGGCGCTTAAGTTTGCTGTCTATGAGCAGGTGAAGCAACTGATACGCGGCACAGATGCCAGCCGGCAGATGACCATCTCGGATCGTTTTTATGCGGGCGCTGCGGCTGGTGGCATATCCCAGACCATCATCTATCCCATGGAAGTGCTAAAGACACGGCTGGCGTTAAGGAAAACGGGTCAGTATAATGGCATTGCTGATGCCGCGGCCAAGATCTACCGGCAGGAGGGTGTTCGCAGCTTCTATCGTGGGTACTTGCCGAATATTCTGGGAATTCTACCGCATGCCGGCATCGATTTGGCACTGTACGAGACTTTGAAACGTCGCTATATCGCCAGCAAGGAGAATAACGAACAGCCCAGCTTTCTGGTGCTCCTTGGTTGTGGCAGCACATCGAGTGCTCTCGGTCAGCTCTTCTCCTATCCGCTGGCCCTGGTCCGGACGCGGCTGCAGGCACACGCCGTGGAAATGACTGCGTGTCAGGCACCGCTGACGATGCGGGGCCAGTTCAGAAAGATTGTACGCCAGGAGGGATTGAAGGGACTGTATCGCGGCATAATGGCCAATTTCCTCAAGGTCCTGCCAGCGGTTTCCATCAGCTATGTGGTCTACGAGTACTCCAGTCAGGCGCTGGGCATTAAGATGTCGTGAGATGGCAACGAAGGCCCGGGTTCAGTCTTATTTTATACATTGCAAAAAGTCTGAATTGGTTTTGAATTTGATTATTCAGTATCCTAAGATATGTATGATTTACATCACCTGCAAATTTTACAAGAAGTCTATGATTAAATTAATTCTTTTTAACTATTTACGTCAAATTAATCAATGGAAGATCGTACACTGCAATATAGGGAAATACCAAAGGGATTCACTGGATTCATTGAGTTTCTAATCGGGAAGTTCATTATTAATTAATCGTGAGAAGTTCACTTGATAATCTTAGCTAAGTTCATCAATAGCCTAGGGTTCATTTAGGATTAAAAGTATTCACCGTATTTCCAATGTTCATTTTTGTAGATTCATTAATGAACAAGGATTCGTTAGGTCTTCATTGGATTCATCGAGTTTCTACTGTTTATTATTTATCTAGAATTCATTAGGAACTTTATTTATAGTTCATCGTGAGTAGTTTAATTGTTATTCTTGTCTAAGTTCATCGAGAAACTAGGGTTCATTCAGGATTCATCGGATCCACCGGCTTTCCAATGTTCATTTTTTTTTTAAATCCTCAAAAAATGCATCGTTTTATCAAGTTTCCAATAGAAACAAGCAATTAATTCTCTGAATATTTATACTAACTAACTCTACCCTTTTGCCCATAGTAAAATACCATTCAAACCCTTGGTTTTTTTTTTAATAAGTAGTTTGGAAATGATTTTATTTCAATATATTTCATATTCATTCATTAGTTCATATTCTTCTTTTGTTTTTTTTTTTAATTTTATACTTTTACACAAAAATGCTTGCGTGTGTGTTTTTGTCCGTATGTGTCCGTGTTGTTGTACCATTTTTTATTTTTTTTTTTTGGTTTGTCGGGCTCGTCTCGTAGGTATTTGTGTAAGTTTTGTGTTTCTGTTGTATGCCATTAATCTGAGTTTTCTTTTGGACATAACTAAGTGTTAAATACAAGAGTTGTTGAGTTATCTCATTTAAATATTTGTTATTACCATTTAAATGCATTTGTCGGAAAAGTTTCATCGAATTTCTCGTTTCTTAGCAGATTTTTCATAGGTTTCTCTTTTTTTTTTTGTTCTCAGCGATATTTGATTTGTTTTCGTTTTACTTTCTTTCTTTATTTGGTAGGTAGGTAGGGTAGGGTGTGCCAAGAGCTTTTTACATCTATATATGTTTCTTTGTCGGCTTGTATATGTATGTGTGTTGTATATATATATATATTAACTATTCATTACTCTGTTCACATAGAATTTACTTAGCTTTGCTTTGTCTCTTTGTCGTTCTTTGGTTTGATTTCCACATATATTGGTATCTTCCGTCCATCTAAACTTTGGGCTTGGACATTACATAGGGGGGTAGTGTGTGTGTGTGTGTGTTTAGGGATTCAAGGAACTGAGTGCTGGAATTTCATTATTTTTACACCTATTACTTGCTCTTCAGCGCGGGCCTATATATTTTTGTTTGCAGTGTATTCTGTGTCTTGAGTTACATATATCTCTTAAGATGCCGGGGCCTCTGCTTGCACATGCTTTGCTTGTCTGTCACTTACAAATTATAACTATTTGTATATATATATATAATATATTCTATTTGGTATATGTATATAGTATATATGTGTGTGTGTGTGTTTGTATGCATGTATGTATACATATATATTGGATTCTTTCATGGACATAAAATTGGAAAATATACTATATAGGAGTGAGGCGGAGTCGAATGCCAAAAAGTGTTGTGGTTGTATGTGGTTAGGGTTTTGATCTCCTTGATCCTTGAAGGGAAAAAGGGAAAAGTAGATTGAAGAGCAAGCGCGACCAGGCATATATAATATCTATGTATATATATATATCTTTCCATGGGGTGTTTTTCGTGTGAGTTATTTCTGTTTGGGCTTTGAAAGAGCATCTTAGCTTCGGCCTGCCGAAGAATGCCCATCAAGGACCTCAACTACTGGCTCTCTAAGCCTTGTTAAAATTTTTTCTGCTCTTCTCTTTATTTTTTTGTATATTTAAAATTGTAGTCTTTGTTTGTATTTTGTTGTGTGTGTTTTATTTTGTTGTTCTTTTTCTTTTTCTTGAAGTAAAGGCTCAGGAGGGTCTCTAGTAATTACACATATACATATATACGTTATGTAGTTGCATCTTAGTTTCTGTTTATAGAATAATCGTCCTATATCGAGTGTGTGGCTCTTACGAGGATCAAGCAGTTTAGGATCGATATCGGTGACGGATTCTAGCGGGGAAGTGGTCCATTATCGGTGGTTGGATGCCTTGTCTTGCCTAGTCTGGATATTAATCGAGCCAAGGGAACCTTCTTTTCTTTGAATTCATTTAAAAAATAAACTCATAGAGCTAAAACAAAACATTTTCCCTATGCTTTAAGATGTAACATAGTAAAAATAAACAAATTTTGACTAAATTTGATACCCCCAAATTATCATTGCATACTTTTAGACACCTTTTTAAGGATTTTAAAAGACTCAGTGATTTTTTTGAGCACCCTAAAATAATTATCAAAGAAAAGTATATCCAATTAAAATGAAAGCAAATGGTTTCTTTTTATATGTTACCAGCGATTTTCCCTTTTGGCCAGTGTGTGTGTGTGTGTGAGAGAAAGATACATAGGTGTGGATAGTAGGCATGTGTTGGTGTGGAAACCGTTTTGTGAGTTTTTCTTTAGTTTTTCTAGTCGTCGTCGTCGTCGTCTCCTAGCCCGAGTTGTAAGTCACATAGAAAAGTATAAAGTAAGCTTGCATGCGGTGCCATTATCCATTTTCCCATTTCCACTTGTTCTTCGATTCCGCTTTTCCGCTGTTTTTCTTTTATTACGTAGGTGATCTCGATCACGATCAAGATCGGATATAGTTGACAGGTAGTTGTGGTTAAGAACCTACGAGATTGTTGAAGTACTTTTATTTTGTTTTTTTTACTTTAAGGTTGCATACTAAGACTTTATGTGTGTCCGTGTCTGTTATGTGTCTGTGTTTGTACATATATTGAATCGTAATTGTTATCGTTATCGTTATCGTGTTGCACATAGAAGGTTTTGGGGGTGGAAAGGGAGGGCAGGTTTAGTGTCAAGTTGGTCCAAATTGCTCATATCCTTGTCGAAATATATTTGATTTAGGTACAAACAAGCATTTGCCTTTTGGAACTTGTCATCGACAATCGAATCGCATTCGATTATACCGATACATTACACATACACATTCCCATTTTGTATTGTTATCGTTTTAACCAACTATCGGGAAGGGGGAAGCATTTAATTGACTGCCAAAAACGTACGCTAAATATATTTACGTGTATTTCTTGTTTATTATTTGCCGAAAAAAATGTGGTATTTACGAATGTCCCTGCAAGGGGTGCGATAACTTTATCGTTATTTGGCTAACTTATCGATGTTTTTATATCGAAAAGTCACATTGAATTGTTTTGTGTTTCTTTATGCTACTTTTATATATTTATTTAGGGATTTATTTTAAACGGACTTTTTAAAAAACAATCTATTTAAGTTGGGTTTTTGTTGTTGTTGAGAAATTATTTTCTTTTAAGAGGAAACAGACATTTATTTATTTGTTTTTTCTGTATAAATATTCACCTATTGTCTCATTTCTGTTATTAATGAAATATATATCCCATGGATATATATCTAAGGATTATTGAATCCTTTGAAAACGGGCCAATAAATTTATATTTTTTAACTCTTTCAAGTGATTCATTAAGCTAAAAAAGGAATAGCCTCCAGTGCAAGGACATTACTATATTCGGCCTGCCAAATTCCACCTCCACTTTAGTTTTATTTTTTTTCACTATACTAGTTTAGTTATTCTTAAAATTGTTTACATTTCGTTCTTGGGCTTAGTTAGTTGTCTTTTCTTTCTGCTTTTTTCTTTATTATTTGTTAAGTTTTTTATACATTTTTGTAAAACACCTAGAGTTCTTTTTACGATTTTTTGTTTTCTTTTGTTTTGTAGTTGTAGTATCTTTAAGATAAATATTTATTTATGTATATATATATATTTAATGTATATATGTATAGTGTTTTTTTCTCAAGATTTTTCTTTGGTTTTTTTTTGTTTGTTGTCTTGTCTTGGTTTTTATTTTGTTTTGTTTGTTGATTTTGTTTAAATTCAAGTTTTAGTCTTTATGTTTTGTCATTCAAACAAGGGAAGTTGGTGGCATGAACAATATAATATATAATATATATATAAAACGCTGTGACCAACAGGGCAAGGACCCACACAGCTGTAGTACATAGTAGTTTAGTTAGTTGTAGTAGTTTTGTAGTTTTTTGTTTTTGTTTTTTGTAAGGCAACAAATCAATTTGATGTGTTAGCTAATTTCGAGTGGTTCGTTCTTAGGTTTTTCTCAGATACAGATACATAAATACATACACCTAGGAGTTGATCAGGGGTTTTACTTGTGTAACTTCGTTATCTTTTTCCTTAGTTTTCCTTGGATTCTCCAAAGATTAACTTGCAAAGACTGTTCGATAAACTTACTTTTTAAGCCGGAGCTAGTTCTCAAATCTAACTACAACAAACACACACATCGAGTGCGGGGGAGAATCGACACACAGAACCACTTAGTTAAGCTTTATACGCTTCATATTCATACATATATATGGTATATATATATGTGTGGTACTTGTAGAGGAAATATTTATATGTTTCTTCGCAATTACAATGCACAATTAAGTTACGAGTTTCGAGTATTTTGCTGCAAACTTGCTAGACATTCAAATGTACACTGAATAAATGTTGCTGCTCAACTGGTTCTTGAACACACACTCGAAAAAAAAAACATACATACATCTCTCTCTATATATATATCTATTAGGTTTTTGTTTTTGTTGTATTTTGTGTATTCTGTAATCTGTTTGCTATGGCCAAGGACCAGCTTGGGGTCTCCTCTCCTGCTTTTACTCGCTGTAAGTTTCTCGCTACTCGTTGCTTGTTTCTAGCTGTTAGCTTCTAGCTGTTAGCTTCTAGCTGTTAGCTTCTCGCTGCTAGCTGCTAGCTGCTTTCTTCTAGCTGCTTCTTCTAGCTTCTAGCTACTAGCTTCTAGTTCTCGTTACTCGTTACTCGCATCTCGTTATTTCTAACTCGCTTTTCGTTACTTGTTACTCGATTCTCCCTACTCGCTGCTCCCTTTTCGCTTAACATTTCATTTTAAATATTTTACTATTTATTTATTTCGTTTTTTTTAATCAAAACTTCGTCCTCGCCCCTTGTGTTTGCCTTTAAAGATAATTAATTACATACAGAAATTTACATTGATCGTTAATTAACTTGGATTTCATCATAATTTGTCGCAGATATGTTGCACGTCCCGTGCCTGTCTCTCTCTCTTCTTGCAAATCTGAATTCAATTTTTTCCGCGTTAGGCCGATGCCCAATTTAGCAGCTGGCCAACACCGACCATCGAAAAATAATGAAAGGATTGTTGCAAGAGTCCCTTAGTGCCTTCTAATTGAGTTCTGCCATCAGCGTTCATCACCATCATCATCATCATCATCGGCCAAACATTTTCGGCTGCCTGCAAAATCCAATTGACTCACCATGGACATCGCTCCTGAGGGCATGCCGTGAAAAATGCGAAATAGGAAAATATGGGGCAGAGGTCAGAGAAAAAAAAAATGGAGGAGAATACCAACGAAGGCCACTGCGAGAGCTACAAGCAAATGGAATTAGGGTCCTGCTGGGACCTGGGTCCTGCTGTTGCATGCCACGCCACGCCATGGCCAAAATCGAAATCGAAAATTTGGTTTGCGTAATTAGACGTGAATTTCGCAAGAACCGACATCGAACCAAACGAAAAATTCGGTTTACCAGATGCACAACGAAAAATATAGAGCCAAAGATAATGGATGTTTGTAATAAATAAAATAGAAAACATATTTTAAAAAAGTATATAACATAAAATTGAATACTTGATTTTATTAAACATCATCCTGAAGCTAAATCATATTTTATTCGAGTTCAAATTGTATAAGAAAGTGAAGGAGATAACTTCCTATTTTTCTCAACATTTTTGCATTAAGAAACGTTGCTTTAACTCAAGTTTATATTGAAAATTTCCAATTTTTCTCTGTGCATTCATAGCGAACGAAACGCAGCTGGCCTAATGTGCTCTTTTCGTAGGTATTCGAGACCTTTCTCCCAAGCCGAAAGCCACTAAATGCATCTGGGTTGCCATTTATTCAAATCTTTTAACTCGAAATCCATTCAAGGTATTCCAGGGTGAAAAACAAGTGAGTTAGGCGCTTTAATTAATTACTGAGAACTTTGTTTGGGTTTGGGAGAAGGTTTTCAATAATACTGAAGAAATTCTTGGTAATTATTAGAATTATTCTTGGAATTGTTGCCAGTTTAGATTAAAGTAGAATAGCTGTGGGCTTAAGAAGGAGGATCCTTGTCAGGTGAAGGAAATTAGGCAAATGCCAGATTTAATATTCTTGGAAATTTGGCAAAGCAAAAATTCCCTTTATTACCCTTTATGTACCTTTAACTAAAAATTAAAAACAAACTCATATACATGTGTGTATAATAATATGTATATGCTTATATTTGTTGTGGTGTGTGTGTGTGCGTGTTTTGTGTGTGTGTATGTGTGTGTACATAAATAAAAATACTTAAGAGGTAAACAAGCAAAAATACAAAATAATAATAAGAATAAGATTGTAATTGGTAAGAGAAAAAGAAGGGGAGAAAGAAAAAAAAACAAAAAAAAACAAACAAAAGTAAAATCAATGGGGGAAACTTAAGAGCTAATAGTGTTAAAAGTTATACAAGCTAAAACTTAGATCAAGTCTGTGTGATTCCCAGCTGCTTAATTGGGAGTGGCTCTTACGGTTTTCTACTGATTTTAACTGCTTTTTCTTTTTTACGACTTATTTGGGGGGGAAGTCTTCTACCTTCTACGGAGCATGTGTGAATGATTTTCTACGAATTTTTTTCTTCCGTTTGTTGTTTGTTCCTGACATTTCTCGACTGTTAGCTAAGCTCCTTAGACATTCTCCGGCTCCGGCAGCTTGCGTTCGCAACAATGACAGACAAGGGCATTGAGACGCTGACCAATGGCCGACCAAACGGTCATCGACATGGAGGACACCTCACAGCTGGATGTGGCATCCGCTGGCTGCTGCAGCTGCCGTCGCTCGTCGCGCTCCTGTCGCTCCCCCACACCCATTTCATCCTCATCCTCATCCTCGTCATCATCATCGTCATCCACTTGCTCCTCCAAATCCCTGGCGCTCCCCTGTTGTCAAATCTTTGGCCCCGCCTCCGAGGATGAACCGCTGGCCAGACCCATTTCCACACTCAGGCTGGGCGGCACCAATTGCGGCACTGGAGCCTCCGTTCCGGTTAGTCCACCGCCACTCTGCAGGGTATTGCTGCTTGGATGACGACTACTGTCGCTGGAGGAATACCGCATCATGCCGGGCACATCCAGGCTATAGGCGCGATGTCGCTGATGGGAGTCACCTGCTTGGGTGGTTAATACCTCGACGGCAGCAGCCGCTCCTGGACCGCCTGTCTTGGCCGGTGATCCATGCGCCACATTGCAGCACATGACCATACCGGATTTGCCCGGTTCCTGGCCCACAACATCGGTCAATCCATTGGCATTATTATTGGCCCGGCCGGAACTAGAGCCCGATCCGGAGCAGGGACTACTCCGAGTGCTACCGAAGCGCTTGTTGCCTTTATCGAAGCTGAAGCTGAAGTAGTCGGAGAATTGGCGCAGTCGCGATTTCCAGGAGCTGCTACCCGACGATGGTCCCGGCATGCCTCCAGCTCCTCCTCCAGAACCGCCGCCGCCGATGAGAGCTCCTCCGCCGCGAGCACTGCTGTCACTGCTGCGTGTACTGCCATTGCTGGGCAGGATTTGTTCGGTCACCACCATCGGTGGCGATATGTTGCCATTGGAGGAGGACGCCAGCATGGGTGGCTTTATGGTTTTGGGTATTTTCTCTCCATCCTGGACAGCGGAAGCAGCCGCCATCTCTAATTCAGCGGCCTCGGTGCGAGCCAGGAGTTCCTTTAGCTGACAACTGCCACGAGGGACATTCGTATTGGCATTGGTGTCTTGTGGTATGCCCACCACAACACCGCTAGCTACTCCACCACCGGTGGTGTGCTCGGCCAAGCCGCTGCTGCGATTGTGGCGTCCATAGAAGACATTGCTGTCGGAGATCACCTGCGGCAAACCGTCCGAGAGCCGGCGATTATTGCCGCCGCTACTGTACTGATCCAAGCTGACCGCCCGATTGTTGCCAAAGTGACAGCGATTGCTGTGATAGCCATGAATGTTGCCATAGGAGTTGCGGATACGCTGACCGCCGCCGCTGCTGCACAGTTCGCCGATCATCGAGGGACGCTTCTCGCGTGACGATTTGCGGGAGGTGGAATGTGAGGATTTGCTGCGATTGCTGCTACCCTCGGTGTCCACCTTGAATTTGGATGTTTTCTCGGCCACCTGAAAGGAAGGATACAAAAAAGAAAAAAGAAACAAAACAAACAAGAAGTCATTAGGGATTTTTTGTTTGTTAATGGATTTATTTTAAAAGATTATAACTGGCTTTATATATTTTTGGTATGGATTTCGCTTGTATCCCAACTTACATCCACTTCGGTGGCCGTTTCCGAATCGCCACTCTCGCTGCCCTCGGGCAGATCATGGAGTTCGGCTGCCATGCCTCCCGGCTCATCGACGGATGTCCTCGACGCGGACTTCTGTGAGGGTATGCTGCGGCGTGACTTAACGCTAATGCCGGATCCCGAGCGTGGCATCTGTGGGGAAACGCTGCCAGCTGTGTTGCTGCCTCCAGCTCCACCAGAGCCTCCTCCTGAACCAGTGGCTCCACCAGCACTACTTCCTCCTCCTCCTCCGCCGCCGCCAGAGCCCTGTGAGTGACCCTGGGCCTTGTCCAAGCTGAGCTTGTCACTGACCGCTCCCGGTGTGCTGACCATTGCCGCATTGGAATCGATGGTGCCGCTGTTGCTGTCCGAAGTCGCCGACGTGTTGCTGTCCGCCACCGACTTGCGGGTCTTTGTCTGGGCGTCATTCAGGCGCCTGAAAGGAAAAAAAATAATATAAAAAATAAGACGAAAATCGTATTTAAAAAGCCACTAAATTTCCCTACTCTCACCTATAATACTCCAAAGCAATGCGCACGGGTATAATGATCAGGTCGGTCAGCTCCGGTACGAGTTCGCCGAGCGCCTCGAAGAGCGGCAGGAGCACCAAGCCTATGAAACGCACCTGGGAGCCCGGCTTGCTAACCTTGTCCGGGTCCATGAATGGCGTAACTGGCAAACCCTCCGACTTTTCGGCAGCACTTTGGGCGAAGAACTCCTGGAGCAGGCGATCCAGCCAGGGCTCAGCCACGTCCATAGGCCGGGCCTCGTTTGAGATGTCCGCCACCTTGATCAGGATCATGCAGAGCTGCAAGGATATTTGTTATAAAGTTTAGTTAGGGTTGGATAAGGGATGCATATCGAGAGGAAAAGTCTGATATTACGCTTAAATATCTTAAAGTACGATTTAGGGGAATTTTAAATATCGATAAATACAGCATTTATCGTAAAAATGTGGATATTATCAACAACATTTTTGTGAATGTCATTTAATTGGATTCTTTTTTACCGATTCTATTTAAAACTTTATTACAAATACATTTTTGAATGTATTAAAGTTTAAAATCAAGAAAAATATATCATTCTATTATAAAATATCGATATTATTATAAAATAATCGATACATTTTATCCATTTTTGATTTTTAGGATTACATTAAACAAATAGAAATATAATTTGTTATTGTTGTCCGATATATCAAACAGAATATCGCTGAAATATAGATTTATATATCGGATTTCCCGTTAAATATCGATAGCTTATCGATATATAATTCCTGTTATCCTTAGAGTGCATACTTTTTTTTTTAATGGATAATAGAAAGTGTGACTTACCAGATTGATGTGGGCACGGTTGCTATAGTCAAACACGGGCGTTATCTCCATAAACTGGGTGAGGATCTCATTGTGACGGGCCATGTCCGTGGCCAAAATGCACCGGATGATGCCCTCGCGAATGGTGCTGGAAATTAAAGTAAAAAAAATAAGGAATTAATATTTAAACATATTTCTAGATTTTTTTTTTTAAACAATATCTTTAATAACCTTATGGGATTTCCTTAAATGCGGTTGCCATTTTAGACAAAGAGAAAGTTGTAACCAAATTTGCAAAGTTGGTTCCCTTTTACTGTATTTTTTTTTGTTCGCTGAAAATTGGTTAGCTTCAAGCGGAGCTCAGATTGCGCCAACAAAAAAAAAAAAAAAAGAAAAAGGCGAAAAAAAAGAAAGAAAGGAAGCAAGGAAGAGGAGAGCACGGCTCTCGTGTGGGCACTGAAAAGTGTTTACGGGTGAAAGACAAGGCCAATGAAGTGCTTTTCCCGGAAAAATGGCCGGGAGACTGACAAATGCAGCGCGTAAAATATCAAATTGCATTTCGCTTTATTTGAAATTGAGGCAGCCCAAGACAAGAGAGTGTCGGAAAAGCGGAAAAAAGGCGAGGTGAGGCGAGGTGGCACAAAATGCGTGCCAGCTGGAAATTGAATTGAATTTTTCATGTCAAGCAGCAGCATTGACACGGGTAGGGGGTCGTTTGTTCGATGGTGGGAAAACTCAGAACCTTGCACCTTGCACAGACACTTTACTTTTTACCTGGCAGAAAATCTCCTTATATATACATATATATGGATATATAGATTTTATTATTATTTTCCCCATCCGAGGCTAAAAAGAAGACACACACAGAGAATGGACGTCGTATTAACGCCACCTCTTTCCTTTCACCTGATCGAATTCCGCTGAAAATTGAATGGAAAATTGCATCTCCATCAATAACTAAACAATTCCTGACAGCCTGACAGGTTTACCTAGGATGTCCGCCTAAGTCAAACTAAAAGTAAATAATACAAAAAAAAAAAATAAAACCCAAGCCGGCATTATGAAAAGGTTTCTCCATCGAAAACAAAAATGCCTTTGGCTATCTACCATTATGTTGTCAACTATTTGATTCAATCTTGAATTTTTTATGTTACCACAGGGGCCAATAACAATTTGTGGGTCAAGGAACGTTTGTTAGTACTTTTTTTTCTTTCTTGTTTTTCATAATAATGAACGAATACGTATACGTGATATTTATTTAACTTAAAATTAAGTATACGTTTAGAAATTTTAATTCTTTAAACATTTAATTGATTTTATGGTATTTTGAAGCAATAAACATTAAAATGTCCAGAACTTTTAGGTCTTAATTGTTTCTTGATATTTTTAAGTAATACAAATAAATAAGTAATACGTATACGTAATATTTATTTAACTAAAAAAATAAAGTATACTTAAAGGAATTGGAACCTTTCACATTTAATTGATTTAAACTTAAATTTTTAAGGATTACTTATTAAAAGAAAGTTAATATTCGCTTAAAATAACCCAAAAAATTGATGGCTTTGAAATATTACGTATACGTAATATATATTGGATTTTTATTCCTTAAAGTTCCCTTGAATTAATTTCCAGAGCATCCAAATTAATCAATTATCAGTATGAAGCTAAATTCCTTTCCAGTTTATCAAATAACAAGCATGCAAATGTAACATACAAAATATTACGTATACGTAACATAATTAATATTTCCTTGAGTAACTATTGAAGGGAAAATGTAATACTATTTTGTGGGATGAATGTGGCTTGCTGGTTGGTTGGATGGATGGAATGCCACTAATTACACTCACTCTCTCTCTTCACATTCACTGCAGCACCTTGTAATGGCTTTCGATAAATTAATACCACGCCCTAAACTGAATTGCCATTTAATTAATAAACACAGTAAATATTCCAAGCGTGACATTAGCTGGAAATTGATTTGCAATGACAAGGACTACGGCTTGGAATGCAAATGGAAACTCGTTTGCCGTCGAATGTGTGTCTTCTTTTAATTATTTTCAAAAGAAATTGAGCTGGTGCTGCTTCTGTTGCTGTCAGCATTCGTTAGCTCCAAAAATTCACTCCAATTAATGTGGCAACTGCAGTGATTATCCTTTGCCGGTATTATCCCTGCCACAGAACTGATGCTGATGCTGATGCTGATGATGATGATGAATTGTGAAGCAAGTGGGAAAGTGGGAGAGCGGAAAATGCCGAGGACTGGCAGATGAGCAAAGTTTTGTGCCGACGAAAAACGGCAACTATTATGCGCTAATTATGACTAAATAATTGCATGAAATGCGCCGAGCGCCAAGCGCCAAGCGTCGAGAGCCAGAGAGAGAGAGCCCCAAACCCAAAAACTCAACTCGAAACTAATTTGCAAAAGCGTCGAGTGCCGAATCTGCCGCCAGCAGATCCTTCACCACTTATCCTTAACACAGGCAGAAAATTTGTAGCTTTATCTAGCATAATAAATAATAAAAAACAAAGGAAATATAATAAATAATTAGAGCTAAATAATTAAAATGAATTACAATATTATATTTAGGAGAAAGAAGAGATAATATTTAAAGAAATCAAAGATGCTAAGAAAATAATAAACTTACACTTATAAAATAATAATCCATAATAATCCATCTCATTTACACTTTAAATAATATAATGTTTGTCTTCTAACTAATTTCCTTGATTTCTTTGAGTGCATTTACCACTTTTTCCCCACCGTTTTGCCGCCTTTGCGCTCTTTGATGATTTATTTTTGGTTCAAGTGAAGCAGCAGCAGCTGGTTTCAAATTTACCGCCTACACATCCAACACATCCTTTTGCCTCTTTGCTACGCAATCCCAAGCCCAAGCACATCCTTCCTTTCAGTTTCAGTTTTTGTGTTTGCTGAATTTTAATTAAATTTTTTATATCTTCATTTGGATTCCTTCTCGATCCAAGTAGCAGCGAGGTCAGAACTTGAGCAAACAAAAATACTGTCCATGTACAGATATATACATATATGTGTATTGATAGTGTTTACTTCTAAACAAATTGAGAAAATCGCAATTAGGCGATGAGGAAAACTTGTGAGAAACCCAGTAGCTGCCTCTCTCTGTCCCCGCTGTACAATTTGTAAATGCATGTTTTCCCTGTAATTGCAATGGGATTTTGAGACCAAACCAAATAGGAAAATGAGGGGAAAACTTCAAGTCAAGTCAAGGATTTTGTGTCAGCAAAAGTAAATACAAGAAAATGTATTAGCAAGTTCTCAAAGTAAATCCATATTAAATCCGAACTAATGCCAAGATAAATGATTTTTCAGGACAAGTGTCAATGCCTGGAATGGGTTGGTCTTATTGAATTAATAAAATTAAAAGGCCTTTAAGGCTCTGTGATTTCCCTGGCTAGTGTCTTAGTCGTTGTTCAGGGCATAATCGAACTTTAATCAATTGAAAAGCTAATCACAAAGAAGCGATAAGCTGCTGCCTCCCGCCCTTCACTCGCATTTGCTTTGCGTTGTGATTTTATCTCCTGTGTAAACTTGACTCTCAACTTTATTAAAAAGCCAATCGCAGCGCGCTTTTTGCTCAGGAGATTCAAGGGCATTACACGGTCAGAAATGCAATTAAGACAATTTAACTTGGGGAAGGTATAAAATAGAAAATGAATTTTAATATCAAGTAGTACTAAGAAAGTAACTTAAAAATGTTTAAACAAGATCTGTATTAGCGATTTATGGCGACAGGAAAACTATCGAATATATCGTAAGGTATCGTATATCGAAATTTAAAGAATACGAGAATTATTTCTTTTGACATTCAAATATCGTTAGTATCAAAACTATTTCTAAAATATATTCAAATTATAATTTTTCTACTGATTATAACATCTTTAAAAGTACATGATATGAGTCCGATATATCATTAAGCCAAATATTGGTTTATCGCTTATATTTAACTTAAGTTTATAAGTAGCCAGTTAATATAATAGCCAGTTTATACATAAATAAACAAATAACTGTATTGCAACTTTAAAATATCGATTTATATATCGGCATATCGATACTTTCTGCTATCCCTAATTTTGTTTTGGTTTTAGTTTTCGTATTCTTTTGCGTTCAGTGCTCTCTCTGTCTATATGTTTGTGTGAAGGGCAAATCATTGAAGGTGGCCGGCTAATTTGGTTTTGCATGGCAAAGTGAGTAAATGATAGAGAGAGAGAGAGAGAGCGCGAAAAAAGAGAGCGAGTGAGAGATGATTAATTGATTACGCGTGGGCTCTGATTTAACGGTGAACGCCGAGCGCACACCAGCGTCTCGAAAGGAATCTGTGGGGGGTGGGGTATGGTGGATGGGGGCTCTGTTATCTCGGGTTTCATCTTAACGATTTGGCCTTGCGAAGCCGCGCATTCACTAAACACGTTTCTCCCTTCGATTAGATTTAATTTTATTTTATTGAGTGGAAATTAAAGTTTGCTTAATGATTCTAATAAATTGCTTAATTATTTGCTTCATACTAAAAGCTGGTCACACTATCTGCTAACTTTATTCTTATATGGTTAAATAAAGTATAACATGTTGAATGTTTCCCATAATTTAAGGCAGAAATCATAGACTAAATAAGGCCACATTAAAAAGAAAGTTTAATTTGAGAGCTGGTCACACTAATTGCTTTGGTTTATGTTTCAAGAATTTGTGTGGTCCTATGACAGGTTTCATATTTCCCATACCTTAATGCAGAAAGCATAGATTTTTTAAGTTTACGCTTAAGGTCACACTTAAGAGTTTGAGAGCTGGCCACACTATGCGTTGTACATTTTGTTTGATATTTGGTGTGTTTTTTAATTATTTTATAGTTAAAAGTAGTCAGTTTTTAAAGTAATTAAAACCGGAAAATAAAATATATTTCATTCTAAGAGTTGGCCACATTATTTCTTTACAACTTAATATTATCAGCTGTGCACTCAGAAGAATAATAAAAATAATAACTAAAGGAAGGTGTTATTAAATAATTGACTTAATAAATAGTTTCCCCGACTGTTAATCACTGGAAATTCTTTCAGCAACTCTCGCTGAAATGACACTGGGCACTGGGCCCCTGGCGAATGGTGAATGTCAGGCGCGGTTATCGTCAGCTTATCAGCATCGGACGAAAGCCCGGACTTAAAGGCGGATTAGAACTTGGGACTCGGACATCCAGCAGTGAGAGGCGGAGAGAGTCAGTAAACAAAAGTCGGTGCTGGCGCTATGGAGCTCCCCGTGACGATCACTTTGGGGATTATCCCAATACTCCTGCTAATGCTGCTGATCCCCGTGCATGCCCAGGATTGTCAACAGCTGCAGGAGCACGACATGGACACGGAGGAGTCGCCGTGCGAGAATTTCTACCAGCATGCGTGTGGCAATTGGTATGCGAACATCTTCCAACGGAATCTGGGCGCCCACGACATGCACTCCATGTGGAGTGCCAACCTAAAGCTGAAGCTGATCGAGCACTTTGAGAGCATGGATTCCTCGCAATCGCCGCTGGCCACCTACTACCGAAGCTGCCTGTCTACCGGCCGATCCCTGCGCTCCTACACTGAGGCAATGGCTCGCAGTGGTGCCAACTTTCCAGTGCTGGGCAACAGCAGCTCCTCTGCGTCGTCGTCCTTTGACTGGGTCTTGGCCAATGCTGCACTGCGACAGTACGGTGCCCAGGGCTTGTGGCGACTGCTTGTCCAGGACAACTGGCAGTTGGCGGATCAGAGGATCTTCTACCTGCTCCCGCCCCGTTTCGATCTGCTGGGCGCAGAGGCAATGACCGAGTTCCTGTACCAGCGATATCTCAAAATCCTTCTCATCGAGCTGGGGCTGCGCGTACGGCAGGCAGCTCTGCTGGCCGAGCAACTGGTCGAGTTCGAGCGGAAGCTGCGCCAACTATTGCCCAAGGATGTGGAGCAAACCCTGGTGCTGCGCGAGCCGCTGGCCTTGAGGGAGTTGGACCTGCAGTTGCCACAACTACAGCTAAAGCGTTACTTTGAGCTGCTACTGGATGACTTGGACTGGGATCCAACCACCTTGCTGCTTGTGGCCGATATGGATTATTTGGAGGGCCTGCAGGGTTTCTTAAGGGATCGACAGCAGAATACCTTGATCCTATCCACGTGGCTGCTCCTCCAGTTGCCGGCACACTTTGAGCTGCGGATGCACGACGATGAGAATTTGAGCACGCAGCGGGATCACTGCCTCCAGCAGCTGCGTCGCCTGATGCCCGGCGCCCTGGGACGTCTTCAAATGGAACTGGTTTTGGGTGAGAACTATCGTGAGGCCTATGACACCGCTGTCCAGCGGGTGGCCGTGCTCTTTCGCGACGTGAAGCTGCAGTTCGAGGCGGCTCTCAATGGCACCGAGGTCTTCGAGCAGGATCTAAGCACACGGCAATTGGCCCGCGAGAAGCTTCGAGCCATGCGGCTAATCACGCCCCGATTGCAGGAGCCGGGAACGGGATCGAGATCGGAAACGGTAGCGGGATCGAAATCGGGATCGAAATCGGGATCGGGATCGGGATCACCTGTAAACAGCAGCTGGGACGAAACCCTGCTACAGTTGTCCCTCAACCAGGCGCGTCTCGAGTTCCGTCAGGTGTTCGGCGAGCCGGTGACCGCCGCTCCGGCGGATCCCCTCGCCGTGAATGCCTACTATCGCCTCAAACTGAATCGAATTGAGCTGCCGCTGGGTCTTATGGTCAGCTCTCTGCTTCAGCAGCAATGCGACAAGGAACTGGACTCCCAGGCCCGCTTCTCGGCCGGACTGGGCTACATACTAGCCCACGAGATGGTTCATGCCTTCGACTATGATGGCATCAATTACGATGCCACTGGACAGCTGGCCAACGGTCAGTGGCCGCCCAGAGCCATCATTAAGTTTGGCCTGCGGGTGGTTTGCTATCTCGGCGCCCGTTACAGTAATGCCACGCTGACCGTCAACGAGAATATCGCCGATACCGAGGGTCTTCGACTCGCCTTGGACACGCACCTGGCGCAGAGGCGGCGAAATGGCGACTCTGGCGGCCAGGATCTGAGGAGTTTCTTTGTGGCCTTTGCCCAGAATTGGTGCGGAGTGGCGGCGGCGACGACTGTGCAGCAGCACGCAGGACATGCGGAGAGGGTCAACAATGTCCTGGGCAACCTGCCGGAGTTCGTGGAAGCTTTCCAGTGCAAGGCAGGCAGCCGCATGAATCCCGCCGCCAAGTGTCGGCTTTGGTGATACGAACGGGGGGCCGTAATATTTAATTATTAGCTTTTTTTTTTAAATTAATATTTTGTGAAAATTTAGGACAATATTTTTAAAGGTTTGGAACATTTATAAATAAATTTTTCCCTATTAAAGTCTCTTCTTTTCTACTTCATTAATTTTAATTTTCTTAAACCTTATGAATAAAAAGAAAGGAAACACAGCTAGATGAGCATTTTTAAAGGTAAGTGGAATGGCATTTTGTCCGAATAGTGCCATCTAGCTAAATGAGCATCACTGCTGCAAAAAGTGCAACATAGCAAGATACCATCTCTAAAGGTAAATAAGCTATTTTGTGCTATTTAGCTAAATGAGCTTCTCTAAACGGCATCTCCAGATGCGCATCTCTCTTTTTCTGTCGCGCTCTTGCTCTCGCACTCGCTTTCCCTCTTTTTTTCTTTCTGTCTCTCTCTCTGCCTATCAGCGTTATCAGCGCACAGATCAGCAGCAGCGCATCGTCGCTCTTCACCTTACTGTTCGCCTGTTACACGGAAGTGAGGAACGAACAATTTCTATGCCGATTTCGTGAGATTGGAATGTAAAAATTTTGTGTTAACATTTTGTTGTTGTACAAATTTTGTTGTTGTGGGCAACATATTCCCAATTTCTAATATTTATTTGTACCAAAATTGATTTGTTCTACCAGGCGCTTAGAAGGCAGCAGAAGGTCGACTATCGGAATTTAAAAAGGTTTTCTTCCCACAGCCTTCTCTATCAATGACGTCATATCACAGATCAGCGTATGCGCATCGTCGCTCTTCTACTTTCTGATCGCCTGTTACTCGAAATGGAAGAAACAGACAATTTGTTCGGCGATTTCGTGAAATTCTTCATTTCAAATGTTGTTGTTGTACAAATATTGTTGAAAAATGTTGTGTTGTTGTTGTTGTAGGCAACAAACAAGACCACAACCCTGTTTTTGGCAGTGCAAAATGCACCAGGTGCGCAGAGAGTATCAGAAGGCCGATTAGCACATTTTTAATAAGAGCTCTCTCTCACTCTCCCTCTGTTCCTAAGTGTTTCGGCTACACAGGTGCCAAAGCTGAACTTTCCAGTGCAGCCCTGCCATTATTCTCGAAAGATCAGCCGATCTGGCAGCACGGATCTAAAACAGTATCAAATATCAGTCTGGTAGCACTGCTAGTCGACTATCGATATCGAACACTGCTCTCAACACGATCTGGCAACGCCGTGCTCATAAAATAAAATATAGCATACTTTTAGGCTTTGCATTTCAAAAGCTGATAAAAGCTCCCTCTGTACACCCGCTTTTTCACTGACGTCTTCGTGCAGATCAGCAGCAGCGCATCGTCGCTCTTCTGCTTGCTGTTCGCCTGGCAGCACGGATCTCAGTCAGTATCAAATATCAGTCTGGTAGCACTGCTCCAAGTCGACTATCGATATCGAGCACTGCTCTCTGCACGATCTGGCAACGCCGTGTTCATAAAATAAAATATAGCATACTTTTAGGCTTTGCATTATTTCAAAAGCTTATAAAAGCTCCCTCAGTACACCCGCTTTTTCACTGACGTCTTCGTGCAGATCAGCAGCAGCGCATCGTCGCTCTTCTGCTTGCTGTTCGCCTGTTACCCGAAAAGGGAGAAAAGACAATTTGTTTGACTATTTCAAGAACTTGTCAAGTAAAAAGTTGTTGTTGTAACCAAATGGTTGTTGTAACCAAATTTGTTGTTGTAGACAACAACAAAATCGCAACCCCTGGCTTTAAGCAATACAATTTTATTAAATTCATGTTTTCAGGCACACAGCGCACATGAGGCAGCAGAAGATGAATGTGATTACATTTATTAATAATGACTCGATCAATGACGTCATTGCACAAATCAGCGCCAGCGCATCATCGCTCTTCTACCTTCTGTTCGCCTGTTACCCAAAATGGCAGACGGGAAATTTGTTCAGCAAATGTAGTAAAAATTTGATACAAAATGTTGTTGTTGCTAGAAAGAAGAAGGCGTAGAAGCAGCAGAAGGTCGATTGGCTCTCTCAGTTTATGATAGCTCTGGGATGTCTCTCGAGCTTTTCTTATAGAGAAATTATAAAAAACTTATAAAAAATATATAAATAACCCTTTCTTTTTGTGTTTAAAAAGATTATTTGATATTTATAGAGGAAATCTTTTCAAAACCCAAGTAAATAATGATATAAACACATTAATATAATGAAATGAACAAGAAAATCATTTGTATTAAATACAATTTGTATTATTATCTGACCCGTTGTCTNATAAAAGCTCCCTCAGTACACCCGCTTTTTCACTGACGTCTTCGTGCAGATCAGCAGCAGCGCATCGTCGCTCTTCTGCTTGCTGTTCGCCTGTTACCCGAAAAGGGAGAAAAGACAATTTGTTTGACTATTTCAAGAACTTGTCAAGTAAAAAGTTGTTGTTGTAACCAAATGGTTGTTGTAACCAAATTTGTTGTTGTAGACAACAACAAAATCGCAACCCCTGGCTTTAAGCAATACAATTTTATTAAATTCATGTTTTCAGGCACACAGCGCACATGAGGCAGCAGAAGATGAATGTGATTACATTTATTAATAATGACTCGATCAATGACGTCATTGCACAAATCAGCGCCAGCGCATCATCGCTCTTCTACCTTCTGTTCGCCTGTTACCCAAAATGGCAGACGGGAAATTTGTTCAGCAAATGTAGTAAAAATTTGATACAAAATGTTGTTGTTGCTAGAAAGAAGAAGGCGTAGAAGCAGCAGAAGGTCGATTGGCTCTCTCAGTTTATGATAGCTCTGGGATGTCTCTCGAGCTTTTCTTATAGAGAAATTATAAAAAACTTATAAAAAATATATAAATAACCCTTTCTTTTTGTGTTTAAAAAGATTATTTGATATTTATAGAGGAAATCTTTTCAAAACCCAAGTAAATAATGATATAAACACATTAATATAATGAAATGAACAAGAAAATCATTTGTATTAAATACAATTTGTATTATTATCTGACCCGTTGTCTTTTATATTGTGTACCTTCACTATTTGCTTCTTTGTAATTTGTCTTCCTTTTTGTTTTTTTTTTTTGTGGTTTTTATCTTTTCTTTGTGAAAGTACACACAAGTGCAGCATATTTGTTTTTGGTTTGTCCTGAAATTGGCGGTTGGCCGCAATCAAATAAAATGCAACCACGCGTAACGGGGGCTTGTTGTTTGTTATGGCCACGCCCCCTGACAGCCACACAACACACACACACACACGCAGAGAAAGAGACACATCAAATGTAGGCGAAATATTGAAGAGTTTGCCCCCACAAAACTGTGAGAGAATAAAAGGGGGAGGCCAGGAAAAAAAATGAATAAAAAAATAGTTGATGGGAAATAGGGTGGAAAATCTGTGTGTCTGTGGGGGTCAGAGGTGTGTTCCGGCAACAGTTTTGCATTTGATATGGCGGAAAATGACAAGTGTTTTTTTTATGGTTAATTAAACAATTGCCAAAAAAAAGAGACAACTGGAAAAATGCCAGGATAATTAAAGGAAAAGGCTGACATTTTTTATTTGCTACCTTGGATCCCTTAAAGCAAATTTCTCAGTTATTTATCAAGCAAAGAAATAAGTTTATTATTTAGTTATTAAGATTAAAGCTAGAAGTAAACCTATAAATTCATATTTATCTGTAAACTTCAAGGGTTCCTAGAAGACATTTCCTTTAGGACTTCACTTGTGAATATAAATGAAGACATAATAATCTTGTTTTCTGGTGACTCTCACTCTCTCTCTCTCTTGGCATTATCAAGTCAAATGATATAATAATATTTGCCTATTAAGTTTTGGAAACAATTACTAAAGACAATGAGACAATTGCAAAATGCACAGAGGCCTGACTGTCTGACTGCCTGCCTGCCTGGCAACATACTCTAATACTTAATAATCGCAATGACAACTGTCTGCAAATTGTTGGGACTGGCATTTTCCCCCTTACATTTTCCACAGCAAGGCATCTTCCCTAATGCCTGCCATATGCCGACAAGTTTTGCCATCAAAAACTCCCAAAAGTATCCAATAGTTTATGCACGCAAAACTTGCCAGGGAAAATGACACAGTGCTGCGCCAATGCTGGTGGCTGTGGAAAATGGATGGAAAATATGGGGAAGAGGAGACTACCACCGCCATGCCGTCAAGGGCAGGACTCTTCTCCGTTGATTGCGTTCCTTGTGCGGCGCAATGATGCTTATCATCTTGATGATGACGACGCACCACTAGCACCCAGCCCCATTTTCCACCCATTTTCCACCAAGCAAAGTCAAAGTCGTGGCAGCAGGATGAGAAAAATCATTTCGCCGTCTAATCCACTTAATTAGTGTTTGCGGAATATTTTCCAATATAAAATGCATGCAATGAGTGTGCTGGAAAAAAATACAACTAACAAAAAAAGAGGAAAAAAAGCGCGGGAAAAGCGGGGGAAAGTGTTTAAAATGCGCTTAGGGTTGGGGTTGGGGAAGGCGGGTCAGTTGAGCGTGGAAAAAGCTTCGCTAAGCCAACAACTAGCTTTATTATATAAACGCTTAATCTGCAAACTATCTGATGAAGTTACTGTTAAGCGTCAGGAGTTTTCATTAATTATACGAATAAATCAAGTATTTAAATATATTCAAATATATTTTATTACTATCCCTTGAAATAGCTAAAGACTATATTTCTCAGTTTTGACTTTGATTTCTAATCCAAATTTATGTTAATTGATTTTAAACTCAATTCTTGTCTTAATATATTTATCTATTTTCTTTAACCATTATCAATTATTGAAGCCAAGTATCAGCTAAGCCACAAATAATTGCATTTAATTATGGACACCCGCATCCTTGTTTGTTTACAAATATTCTTCTTGATCAATTAAGTAAGTTGCCAAGTAAATCGGGTTCGATTTAATTTAATTACTTGTAAAACCGATTCTGCGGTGGTAATTGTTCGACGACGAGCGAATCCGACATTCAATTGCACTCGAACAAAAGGTAAAGGTAAGGCCAAAGGTCCTTTCTGCAAGCGAGCTGAAATGCCGGGGATTATGTCGTGTCCTGGCCAATTACAGCTTAATCTTCATTCGCAAACCAACCACTGGCAGCCAGAGCAGCGGATGGCAGCGGGAAATAACTGGGGAAAAAAACCCCAAAGAAAGCCATGAAAAAATAAGAGGATAGCCAAGACATTCAGCACACCAAGGACCCGACTCCCTACTTCTGTTTCAATTTTCCTACTTATGCGCGGATACCCTTGGAAGGACATGCCTAGAGTCTATAGGTGCCAAGATAAATAAGTTTTAGGTGTTTTTCTACATTTTCGTAGAAAAATATACAACATCTACATTTATTATGAATATTTTTAATTTTCTTTGGTAAATAATTAAGGCAGCAATGCTTTTTACTAAATTTTTATTCGTATTCATTTAATGTTGAATTTATTTAGTAATTAGGATATTCCTTTTTTTAAACTAATCAAATTTATATAATATAATGATCAGACATATGAATACTGAGTTAAAGATCAAACATTAACATTTTCTTAAGAGTATTTTAAGTTTTCTTTGGTAAACTTGTCTCTGGCAATGCTTTTAATATTTTAAAAATTTTCTAATGATTATTTTAAGTTTTCTTTGGTAAAGTATTCTTTATTTAAAACATTTTCAACTTCCCCCAGTCACTATATATTTTCTTTTACCATTAATCCCCGGAAATTTCCCTCTTTTTTAAATATCAAATCAATAGATTTCACAGTCGTGCCTTGGCATGGATTGCACTATTTTTTTGTTGTTGTCGTTCTTGTTTGGGGAAGGGCGCCATGCCGTGGCAAAGGATGAGGACTGGGTCAAGTGGGTGTGGAATGGATGAAAATGTGCAATGTGCAATGTGCAATGTGTAAGGTGGGCGGTGGGCGGTGGGCGGTGCATGGTGGGCGTTACAGTGCAGCTGGTAGCTGTAGCTGTTAATTACCACTGCAATGGGGCGAGCGTTTAATGCAACGCCATTTTGTACGTGCCGTGCATAAAGTGGCCAAGCCCGGCAATTGGCAATTAATTGACCCACGACGAGCCACCCACAAACCACTATCCCCTAGAGCCTCACACCTTCCGCCCCCTTTTCCCTGAGTAAAATTCCTAGAAAAAATACACATATAACCTTAAATCGGGGACAGGTGTCACGTCCTCTATTTAATTATTGTTCAATATAAGTTATAATAATTGTAAAACAAACCATCTTCTTTAGTGAATTATAATAATCTTTAGAAAAACCCCAACTCTAAATATATTTGAAGAATAAAATATAATAAGAACTCACTTGAAGGTGTCTCGGCTAAAGTTCTTGAATATATTGCATTCGGGATGCTCCAGCAGGCGGAAGGCTATCGAACAGTGATGGTTCTCCAGCGGCGAGATGTCATTGTATCTGCAAGATTTCACCAAAAAGTAATTAAAGAAAATTTCAATGAAATTCAAGAAAAATCCTGGACAAAAATCTAGAAAAAGATAAACTCACCTGAGTGCCAGCTCCGTGCGGGCATTGATCTGGTAAATATTGTTATAGCCGGGATGATCAAGGTCGTGGCAAATGCAGGACACCAGCAGGATGAGACACTCCAGATCGCCCAGGCGGCTCAGTAAATTCGCCTGACGCGTTATGGCATACATCTGTAAAGGGCAGCAAATTAATGTGAATTAATTTATATTGTATTCATTAAATATTAAATATAATATGTAATTATTAAATATAATAAACAATATAAAATAAAACCTCATGCCTTATAGCAAAAGGACCTACGTATATAGCCTTCCTTTAATCTTATATATTAACCAACTTAGTACGCATGTAAGCAAACATTCAGGCAGTACTACTACCTCACACTAACAAGCACGTGCTTGCTGTCGCAAAAGCCACTTGAGTGTTCTGACCGTTGTGCATCAACGTCCAAGAGAATAAAATATTTGTTTCCCAACTATTTATTCTGTCAACTCATATTTATGTTACACAAAAAGTTTTCTTTTAATAACAATGGTTTTCCCTTGTCTTTTGCATAATTTATCCCTTTGCTTTCCTTTAGTTTCTACTGCGTACATATATGTACAGATATATATATATTTTTGTAAATTGTATCTCACGGATGGATGCATCGCATCAACTGACGTTTAGCTGGCATCGATCTAACCCATTTAGCTCAACGCGGGCAATTAGGGTTGGCAGTTGGCAGTTGGCAGTAACGTTTAAACTTATCCGACAAGCGGATGAAAACTTTAAGCTCGCTGCCCTGATGATTTTCTCAACCATTTTTTCATTCTTTCCTTTCGCCTTTCCACCCGGGGTTTGTCTAGTTTTTCATTATATGTATTTATATATAGCAGGTACGCTTTAAAAGGGCAAATGCTATTTAATTTATATAAAAATAAGTTCACTATAAAGAAATCTATTTGATATATACAAACATATATATATTTCTATCAATGTTTGCCCATCTTTGATCTGATCTAGCTGCCTGTAGTCCTTAGTGCTTCGTTTTCTACTTTTACTTTCTGCGTGCGAACTTAATTTGTCTGCCGCAAGTCCTTTGCAATAACGAGTGGAAGGACCACCAGCCACACTTATATCCCTCTTTTTTTTATGTATTTTTTTTTTGGTTCTGCAAAGGATTCCCCTTAAGGAATTTCAACAGCGTTCAATTGAAGCGAAGCTCTTCGGTAAAGCAGCGCAAACTTTGCTCAGCTCTTGGCACTAAAGTTGCACAAAAAACAAGAAAACTGCACTGATGGTGGAGGTGGTTCTCAGGTTTACGATAGTTAAAAATATCGAAAATATACTTGGCGATAGTTTTTTTGTAGGCACAAATGTTTTTAAGGATAATGCTCAGGTTTTAATCGATATTTAATTTATGTTTTGGCTTTAGAATGTTTAAAATGTATTATGTTTACTAATTCCAAATTGAGAGCGGCTTTAAATATCTATCAAATTTATTTCGATTAATTATCGATATTTTAAATATGAAATTTCTATGATTCTATAGTTCTTTCTATTTCTAGTTCTACTTGTTGAGTGAATGTATAATTATATAATTTTGTATTTACCTTTATTGCATTTGGTTTATTAATTATTACCTATTCGCATTATTATTATGTACAGAATATAACCACAATAAAGACGATTATTTGCGATACATTAAGCTGTCGATATTTATTTCGATAACACACAGACATCCCCAGTTGAGGGGAGAATTTCGCGAAAGAGACTTTTGGGGTCTCTGGTCGTAAAAGTTGTTGCACAACTTTCTGCCGCCATTGCGTTTACTTTGGCATTAAGTGCGAACGAAAGGGGTTGTCTAGGGGGGAGGGGGGTACTGGTTGGATATATATATATATATACATACATATACATATATATAGTGCGAAAACAAAATCTCACTGGGGAAAAAGCGGGGCTGGGTGCGGTGGTGCTATAAATTTATGCAAATGCAAATGCTGTTTGCGTTTCGAATTTCGCAAGTTTATCTAAATTCATTGTCAACAAACATGAACAATATGATACTGGCTGCGTCTCATGCTACTCCAGTATCGCTGAGTTCAGCAAAACAGCACCGCCAAGCAGGCCTACCGAGAAGCGCTGATGCGCTTTTACGACTAAAGAGGAGAGTCAGAAGAGAATATGCTAGAACAGGCGATATCCGCATTTACCAGATTTACAAAAGATTGTCAAACCGACTACATAAAGTCCTCGCTAAAGTTAAACAATGCAGGATAGACGACATTCTCGAAAATGCTGGGCCAGATTCAGCTTTTAATTACTCGCTCTGGAAGCTTACCAGCCGATTTAAAAGAATTCCCATTCCGAAGGCCCCGATAAAAAATCCGGCAGGTGGCTGGTGCTACTCTAGGGAGCAGAAGGTAGAAGTTTTTGCGGATAGCC